>JAUIMM010000555.1:16777500-16940000 GCA_031769625.1 Taudactylus pleione | reverse complement strand
TGAAGCTAAGCCAAGCCATTGGGGGACTGAGTCCAGACCTGTAGGAGGCATGGAGGACCACAAACCTCTCAGACCGTCACATTGAAGCAGCTAAGCTGCAGGCTAAGAAGCCAGTGTCCATACCTGCAGGAGGGAGGACCACAATAGAAACTTGGTGTGAAAGCATGGCTGGAGCCTGTGATACTCTGCAGGAAGCAGAGAGAGACTTTGGACTTTATTTGCAGACTAGTTGTCCAAGGTTAGTCAGGGGCGAAGAAGTTAGTCAGTGCCCTAAATGGGGGCTAGGCGTTTGTTGTTTTCTTTCTACAGTATGCTCACAATAAAGAACTTTTCTTTTATTTATACCGGAAAAGATGTGTGGACCCTAAGTTATCACAAGGGACATAAAAGGTTGATAAATGTCAAATATAGCAGAAGTAAGAACAATGAAAAGGAGAAGTAATGCTCATGTGAACTTACATTCTAGAGGGAGATTGTGGATTCTACTTGTACTATTTGGCTATAGGTTAGAAATAAATGGGTAAGAGAGGGATATGCTGAGGATATAGCGATGTTTGTTTATTTAACAGGTGTATTTGAGTTTACAAATGCTAGCATACCCTGACTGCCATTAAAATTGGGCATGACAGGGCTTGCCACAAGCATGTTGGAATAGGCAAAGCTGCCGGTGATGTGTGGGTTTTAAACCAAACACACATTGCTGGCAATCTGGCATTGCAGCCTCCAAATCACCAGAAAAATGTGTTTCTTTGCTAATCGGCAGTCTATTACAATCCCATGAAGTCCGATATGCTTAGAAAAATGTTTCCATCGTGGCCAAAGCTCTATTTCAATTACCTCAGATTTTATTTTGAAGGTTAACAAAAAACGATATACATACATACTATTGCTACCATTTTCATTCCATAAGGAAGCTTGTATTTAAGTACAGTGGTCCCTTAAGATTCTGCAGCACACAGTCATGAAACGGATTTCAGTCTCTCCCCAGTATACTCACCTAAAGGCAGAGATGCCAGGCGATTTCCAGCCATGGAGAGCTCATTGAGACTGGCTAACTGGCAGAGGTGGCGTGGAATGCTGCACAGAAAGTTCCGATCCACTGTCAGATACTGCAATGACTGGCACAGGTGCAGCTTCTCCGGTAAAGTGACCAGATGATTTGTGGAAAGGTCTAATGTCTGGAGTTCTTTTAGCTTTCCAATTTCTAGAAACAAAGAGCAACTGTCAACGTCACTCTAATGAGAAAGCCACACAAACCAAAAGACATCCATCTGTCAGTTACAGAAGAAGGAAAATCCATTTGGAAAAAAGTCTTCCGTAAAGGGGACATCATACACCTAGTTACAGACAGCTGCATGTCTAAGAGACTCGCAGATCGAGCAATGCAATAGAAAAAGTATATGCAACACTGACATTTGTAACAGAGTCCCTAGATCATTGATGCAACAAGTTAAAAAGGAAAATATATAGTTTAGGAGGAAAAAAAACATAGGATACATTAGCCTAGAGGTAACTTTACTTTAGCAGTAATGCACATTTTACTCAGTCTTCAAATAAGCAAAATGTCCCGAAAGGCAACAACTCACTTAAAGCCTAGACAGCAGGATCAGGGTGTGCTTGGAAGTAGGCGCTTAGTTAAAAAAATAAGAAGCCACAAAAATGTTTCCACTAGTTAAAGACCAGCACTGTAACTGTACCAGCATATACAAACCACCACATAGTAACTGCTGGCCCTCATGTAATAACTTCTCCAGGCTAAGTGCTAGAGCCCAAACTTTAAAGAGGACCCATCTACATTTAGTTCAATTTCATTCCATATTACTTCTCTAAATTAAATGCGTCATCGTTTTTTTATTACAGATTACATTAATGGGAAAAGGTCTTAAAATTCATACAAATGCCTTTTTTAATAAAGTAATGCCTCAAAAATGGAGAGTGTATCTACCAAACACATATACACTTGAAATATTCCTCTTTCTTATATAGAGCAGCAAAAAACAAAACAAAAACAACAACAAACTGTTGCCCCTTGTGCTCCACCTCCTGTCAAACTTCAGCCAGGGGGGGGGGGGGGAAAGAAAAAAAAAAAAAAGGACACACCCCCCCCCCCAAACACACACAATCTCCGCCTCCTTCAAATAAAAATCAGCCCACTCCCAGTAGTATAGCTATGTTTCGATTGACTGGCTGCAACACACAGAATCCCACCCATTAGACGGGGATTCTGAGTAAGCTTTTATACTGGGGTGTAAGGGTCTGAGCTGTTAGGTTTGGTCAGTACAGGAAGAGGAGGAGGAGGGCCTCAAGACTTGCCAATGTATTTAATTGTGCTCTAGAGTAGAGGAATAATGCAGCTGAGTGAAAGTGTCATAGATAGAGGTCACCGGGACGCAGTGGGCAGGCCCATAATTATGCAAAAAACCTCTTTGATGCTATTTAGCAATTATATTATTAGGTTCAGCATGGTTAGAGTGTGCACTTGCATTTTTCTCTTTATGCTTGCAGCACTACAAGTCTCAGCAGGTAGCACCTCACATTGTGCTTAGGGTGTAAAATCTAGTGCCCCTCCCCCTATGTATTTGTACTTTGTGTATGTATGTACACTGGAAGGACGAGACTCCTCCCACCTGTTCCTGGGTGTTTTTAATTAGCAAGGAGTCCTTGCACTCCAAGACTGCACATCTAATGAGGGACACTGTTGGTAAGACCTATTATATATATATGCTGTGTCAGTTTTGGGACTGGTATTTGGGTGCGAGGCTCTCTGGGCTGGTGTGGCTGAACTGCTTCATGGCATCATAATGTACACTTTTTTAGTTTTTTTTTTTTATATATGTAGCACTTTATACACTTTTTATTATAACCTCCTACTAGGTAGGACTTAATACACAGGCTTTCTTTATTGTTCTTTAACCCTCACTTTAACTCTCACACTAGTGTGATGTCATGGGGCGGTTCTGCTGGGTTGGCCTGGGGTGTCCCGTGCCCTATATTTGTTCCATGGGAGTGTTAGGGACCTGCCTGATAGAGGTCACCTGGATGCGGTGGGCAGGCCCATCATTATGGCCATTATTATGCAAAGAACCTCTTTGATGCTATTTAGCAGTTATATTATTGGGTTCAGCATGGTTAGAGTGTGCACTTGCATTTGTTTCTTTAAACCAGAGAATTTGCCGTCACTTAGTGCCTCATGGATAATGATCTACAACGTGTTACTGGTCCATTCTATCGCTTCTAATGCCTCTTACTGGCTTATATGCTCCACACAGAATCATACTGAATTCATCACTGTGCTATTTAGAGTCTGAGCTCTACAAGGTAAGGATTGCAAACCAAGAGCTTTTTTCTTTTATATATCAATTGTTTCTTCCAACATGTATTGTCTTTCCAATAAGCTAAGACAACAAATGAATGATATATGGATGGGAACAAAAATAAAATTATAAAATAACACAATGAGCGATGCAGCATCCTGTGATTGGTGGGGCTCCTGGAGTTAGTATATCCTATACTTATAGTCAGCTGTGGCTCCTATCTGTTACCTCTAGGGGGTGTCTGAGCTCTCTGCCAGTCTGTGCAACCGGCTTGTGCCCATGCGCGGTATCACGATGCCACAAATTGACAAGTAACCCGGGCTTCTTGGGACTGCATCAACCTCAGCCCCTAAAAGCCAGGTAGGACTCCAGTTATAGCAGGGGGCATGGCTTTCTATTGCAAGCGCACGCTCTGCTTATTGCAATTCGGACTGGCAGTGTCAGGGGGAGAAAACATCTTCTCCGGAGGCTGCCTATCTGGCTGTGATTAGCAGGGAGCACTTCCAATGGGAAGCCACCGCTAGGCAGTCACTGTGGGTGGGGGACTTTACTTTCTAAATATACTTATGAAAATCCGTCACTGTTTTTAATGCACCAACCTCTACACAAAAACAATGTATAAGAGTATGTTGCCCATCAATAGCACCAGCAAGGTCATTAAGTCTACAGTCTCAAACACTGAAAACCTGGCTGCCACTGCTGTGCGTGTGCCGTAATGCCTGCTCTATAGAAGACATCATTCACTGAAAATATATTAATTTTACTAAGCATCTGCTATTGTTCAGTCATTTACTACAAAAATGCACCTGCTATGTGGTTAAAACCCAACATGCTAAGGAAAGATTTTGTACACTTTAGCACAAACCCCATTATGTTATAGTCGCTCTCTCGGTCCTCTTAAGGTACAGAGTATCAGAATGAAGAGAGCTGCCAGGAAGGAAGACTGTACCTGGACAGTTACTGTACTAACCACACAGCATTTCCTTTCACTACCTTTACATAACGTGTCACCTTGTAAAAAGCGCATTATTACAAGAAAGACAAACAGCTATACCCGGTGAGAGATATTTACAGAGATGACAGCTCTCTGAAACCGGTTGCTTTGAGGTTCTGTAATCTCCTTGTGATATGAGAGAAATAAAAGTGCAAGTACATTTGCTGTAGCACGTTACCTGGAGGAAGGAATTTTAGACGGTTGTTTGTCAGTCGTAAATGGCGTAGTGACTTAAGTCTCCCAATGTCAGGGCACAAGATTTCCAGCGCATTGTCACTCAGGTCCAAGGACTGTAGTTTTACCAGGGAACCAATGGCTGCCGAGAGAAAAGGAAACAAGCAGTCATGAAAGGGATATTATGTTGCCATATTAGTCCAAGAACAATATAAGTTACAGGTTGAGTCTCCCATATCCAAAATGCTTGGGACCAGGGGTATTTTGGATAACAGAATATTCCGTATTTTGGAATATTTGCATACTATAATGAATAGGACCCAAATCTAAAACACAGAATGCATTTATGTTTCATATACACCTTATACACACAGTCTGCAGGTAATACTTTTGTGGCTCAAAGTTTGTGTTCATATATGAAATTCATTTGTATGTCATATACACCTTATACACACAGCCTATAGGTAATTTTATACTTTATTTTTAATAATTTTGGGCCTTAAAGTTTGTGTACATTGAACCATCAAAAAAAATCAAAGGTTTCACTATCTCAGTCATGCTAAAAACATTCTGTATTTGGGAATATTTGGATATGGGAGATTCAACCTGTATACGCAATTCTGCTTGTTATATACATCAAGAAAGCTAGAAGCACTTTCCTATTTAAGCTGTATAGCTTCAAAACAACACATTAAGTCAACTACTGCACACACGTCTTGATCAACATGTGACTGCTACTGATAAGGGGGTGGATGGGATTAGCAGTATGGGTCGTTCCATGCCAAATCACCACCAACAAAAAAGTAACAACCCAAAGGTCTCAGATTTTCATGAAATTTGGTAGAATGATAGACGGCATACAGTAACTTTCATACGTAAAATTTTAGCCCTCAGTGATACACGGTGTTCATACTACTGGGTTGCATATATGAAAAAAAAAAAATGTATGCTTGCAAGGTCAACTAAAACGAATCATAACTTTGCTTTAATGTTGGTCTTGCTTTGAAGCAAAGAGATCATAGTTTTAATAAAAAAATAGTTTTAGATATTGACTTTTCAAGATCACAGGATGTGACCAATGACCTTGAATATCTAAAAAAAAAAAGTGTATGTTTAATATTTTTTGTACATAAAGTAGGTTATATACTTAAATACAATCTCTCTTTGGTATAAGTTTCATTTTGGGAAGCCTTTGGGAACAGGATTAAAAAAGAAAATAAAAAAAAAATATTAAGTATGGCAATTGAACCCTTCTTGCACTAACCATGCAACTGGCGATTTCAGACTTGTCTTGTAGTGTCTCTGTGTTCTAGGGATGACCATCACTGTTTTTCAATCGATTGTCACCATCGATGGTACAATATCACTATGGTGAACCATCGATTGTTTGCACTACTTGATGGCCACCGCTTCCGGGTGCCTGGCAAGCCGCAGACTAATCAAAAATCAGGGGACGCGACTTAGGTGGTGGGGCTTAACGGATAGCCAGGGGGCGGGGCTAAGCTCTGTCATGAGCAGAAAAGAACCCAATGGGTTCCACTTTGCAATCGATGGCAAAACTATCGACCATCGATAATAAACAATCAATGTTTGTAAACTATTGATGGTCAATGGCCATCCCTACTGTGTTCTTCGCAGTCTGGCTGCAGCTTCTGCATTGAGAACTTGTGGTACAAGGGACCAAGGGCCTGATTCAGCAAGGATCGCAATTGCAAAGTTGCACGCAGGCGGACTTGCTATTGCGAACCTTGCAACAATGCAAATGCAGTAGGAGATGTATGACACCCCCTGCTGCATTTGCGGTCGCAGGCTGGGATCACCATCGCGACCATCGGTGGTCGCGATGGTGCACGTCGTCGGGCAGCTTAGTAAGCCTCAGCTTACTCAGGCTGGCCGGCTTGCGAGCCCAGAAGACTGTGTACATCCATTCAGTCTCTGGGCTGGCCACTCCCAGAACACGGGGTGGACACACCCCAGTTTCCGGGAACACCAACCGCCACTTACATGCCTCTGCGTGTCAATCAGGCAGAGGCATTCAATGGCTTGAATGTGATTGAGCAGCACCTATTCTGCACGCTTTCAGAATGGGACCTGCGCATGCGCAGATTCCCGATATTTGGGAATCTGCGTTCAGCGGTGCACTTGCGTGCTCTGCTGAATCAGGCCCTACGAGAGTTTACCTAATACAGTTTATCAGTGAATAGTGGTAGTTTGAACAAGAGCGTGACAAATGGATAAGAAGTACAGTAAGACTCAGTGCTGCAGCCCATTTGATATTAAAGGAGACAGCAGCAGTAGAAAACAATTATCAGGCGCAGGTTCTTCAGCTGGAATATCAATATATCCTTTTTTTTTTTTTTTTTTTATAACTTTTGCAATAGTTTTCTTCTTTCATTCATTTCATCTTGATAGGTGATGCCCCACACTGCTTAAACTGTCATTTAATGACTGCAAAGCTGATTCAGTCCTGCATGTTGCCACTTCTGTGTCACTTTCCTCATCAATTGATGTGCTTAGTCCTTCCTCAGCAGTTACAGATTCCCTTTTAATTCATTTCTTACAGTTATCAACAAATCATTTGATCACTTGACATGTGGCTATATTTTAATAATCCATGGTAGCACCTTAATTGTTCTCTACTGCTGCTATGCCCTTCAATATCAAATGGCATGCAGCATTGAGCCCTAATGTACTTATCCATTTGTCATGCTCTTGATCAAACTACCACTATTCACTGATAAACTGGTTTATATAATACAGTTTATATAATACAGAGGTTCCCAAATGCAGTCCTCCAGGCACCCCAACAGTTCAGGTTTAAGAGATATCCATGGTTGAGCAACGGTGGATAAATCAAATTGACTGGGGTACTAATTAAATCACCTGTGGTCAAGAATGGATATCCTTAAAACCTGGACTGTTAGAGTGCCCTGAGGACTGAGTTTAGGAACCTCTGAGATAAACTATCTTAGTCCCTAGTATCATACTTGTCTACTCTCCCGAAAGAGCTGGGAGCCTCCCGAAAAATCGGGTCATCATGGTCCCACCCTGCTTCACAACGCTGGAAAGAGCGCAAAGAGCGAGTGTGGAAAGAGGGCGCTCTCTCTCTTCTGTCTCTCTGCGCTCTCTCTCGGCGCAGAGACAGAGAGCGCAGAGCGAGAGGAGTGAGAGCGAGCACAAGTGTGAACTTGCCAGTTGCATGGTAAGTGCAAGAAGGGTTCAACCACCATACTTAATTTTTTATTTTCTATTTAACTCCTGTTCCCAAAATGAAACTTATACCAAAGAGATTGTATTTAAGTATATAAGACTTTTTTTTTTTTAAATCCACATTTCAAGGTTACAGGATGTGTCCTTTGACCTTCAATAAGTCAATATTTAAATATAAAACAATTTTTTATGAAAACTATGGTCCATTAGCTTCAAAACAAGACCAACATGAGAGTTTTACCACAATTAGAAGCAAAGTTATGATTGGTTTTAGTTGACCCTGCAAGGATATATTTAAATTTTTTTGTCATGTTTGCAAGCCTGTAGCATGAACACTATCACTGAGGGCTAACATTTTACATATGAAAGTTACTTTATGTCTATATATAGGGTCTATACACCCTGTAAGTTGTGGCTACTTTGGTCAAAAACATTTTTTTTTTTTTTGGGCAAGTGACAGAGAAAACAGAATGCACCCACATTAATAAGGGATAATATCCATTGCCTATTCAGAATGGATTCATATGCCTTTTACATAGCATTTATTTAAAGTAAAAAAAACAAAATGATCACACACAATACTATTATTACTGTAAGAGCATGGTGCTGCCTCACAGCGATGGGGTAATGCGTTTGATGGTCTTTGACCCCATCTGTGTGGAGTATGTATGTTTTCCTTTGGGCGCTCCAATATTCTTGCACAGTCCGAAAACAAGCAAACTGACTGCTGTCAAAATAGATGCGCGTGTTAGAGTTTAGACTGTAAGCTCCAATGGGGCAGGAAGTGGTGTTAATGATTAATTACTCTCTGTACAGCACTCCGTAATATGGTGGTGCTATAGAAGTATATAATATAATCACAATCATTAACAGTTTGGTTTCTGAAGGCTGGACTAAGCCTTGGCTGGGTGCCCTATCTTTAGAAGTGTCCTATTTTAAAAGTGTCAACTTCTTTTTAAATCGATTAATTGGCGTTATATCAGCGTTATGAATAATATCTTCAGCTGCAATTGCTTGTGAATTGACGCATCCTTCTGTCTCCTCTAACCTGCAGGTAAAGGACTACTGCTCCCAGCATATTCTTGCTGCATTATAATTGTTTGTCCCTGCCCGAGCTGTACTAGGTAAAGGACTACTGCTCCCAGCATATTCTTGCTGCATTATAATTGTTTGTCCCTGCCCGAGCTGTACTAGGTAAAGGACTACTGCTCCCAGTATATTCTTGCTGCATTATAATTGTTTGTCCCTGCCCGAGCTGTACTAGGTAAAGGACTACTGCTCCCAGCATATTCTTGCTGCATTATAATTGTTTGTCCCTGTCCGAGCTGTACTAGCGTTAAACAGCAGTGAAACAGAAGGAAACCCACCAAACTACAATCAAACAACAACCTCACCATTAATTGGACAAAGTGGAATGAACAATTGTGAGTTCACAGTCTCCATACTACTAGCTCCTGTGGATACATAACCAGGACTTTCATTATTGAACTCCCTGTCTGGTGGCTGCATAAACCTTGTGCCTCCCTTGCTACTATTGCTGCTGGCTCTGTGCTTTACATATAATCCTAATGCATACTTATCTGTGTTATGTCAGTTTACCGCTATAATAATGTACTTTTACCTTAGCTCTTTTTCTAAGTCTTATATCTAGCTCCTACCACTGTATATTTTACTATTTAATTTCTGCTCCCACCAAATCTCCACTTTTTTATACTCAATAATAAACTTTTGCAGTACAGACTCTTTTCCCACACTGCACTATTACTTGCGTTTCTGGAAATCTGCTCTCTCCTACATTCTGTCTTCATTCCTACTTTTTACTTTTCTTCCCCTATTTACATCATCCTTACTATTACCATGTTTTCTTCAAATCCCACCTTCACTCAGTGTCTACCTAATCTTTTGTTCTGCCCCTTGCTTCCATCTTTATCCTTTCCCCCTTGTCTCTTCCATTTCCTCTTCCCCTTATCTCCTCTCCTCTGTTTACCTTCCTCCACATCTTCTCCCATTACTTCACTTTCATTCTATTATACTCCACAGTGGTCCTACAACCTCACTGCTAATCCCTCCTCCCACTCCCCTCTCCATGTCACTTTACCCCACATCCATCCACACATCATTAATTTCCCTTCCTGCCCACCTTCTACTGACTCCCCTTCTAGGACTGGAGTCCGCACCATCGCTACACTCTATTCAGCTCGATCCCCCAAATTAATCTCACCCCCACGCTATAGCAACCCTGATAATCTCATTCAAATCTCTCCAACAAACTCTGTCCCTCTATCCTGTGCCCTCTGGAATGCCAGGTCAGTCTGTAATAAACTGGTCCCTACCCATGACCTTTTCATCTCCAACTCCCTGAATCTCCTAGCTATTACTGAAACCTGGATTTCACCCTCTGACACTGCTTCTCCTGCAGCTCTCTCCTCTGGGGGCCTCACCTTTTCCCACACCCCACGACCTGGGGGTCGCCATGGTGGTGGTGTTGGGGTCCTTCTATCCCCTGGTTACTCATACCAACCCATTCCATTTGAACCATCCCTCACATTCTCTTCATTTGAAGTCCATGCTATACGCCTCTTCCACCCAGTACACCTCCAAGTAGCTGTCATTTACCGTCCCCCTGGCCCTCCCTCCAAGTTCCTTGACAACTTTGCTTCCTGGCTCCCTCACTTTCTCTCCTCAGACCTTCCCTCCATTATCCTAGGTGACTTCAATATTCCAATTGATATCCCCACAGAATCCTCTGCCTCCAAACTCCTCTCCCTCACATCGTCACTTGGTCTCTCCCAATGGACCTCCTCACCCTCCCATGTGAGTGGCCATGTGCCTGACCTGGTATTCACACACCGTTGTGATATTTCTGACCACCTCAATTCCCCATTCCCTCTTTCTGACCATCACCTTCTCTCTTTTAACCTGTCCCTCTCTCCTTCCCCTCCTCTACCTCCAAAAGCCTCCATTACTAAGCGTAACATTGACACTATCGACACAGGTTCCTTTTCTTCCCTGCTTGACTCGCTTCTCTCCCCTATCCTCTCTCTCCTGCCCTGAACAAGCCACCTCCCTATACAATGCCTCCCTTACTTCTGCTCTGGACGCTGTTGCCCCAGCGATCACTATTCACACTCGCAGATCTACTCCTCAACCCTGGCATTCCAAATGCACCAGATACCTGCAAAAGTGTTCTCGAACTGCCGAGCGACAGTGGAGAAGATCACGCTCTAAGGCAGATTTTCTCCATTTCAAATTTATGCTCTCATCCTATAGTGCTGCGCTCTCCCTCTCTAAACAGTCATACTTTAAGAACCTCATCTCCTCTCAGTCCTCTAATCCCCAGCGTCTCTTCACTACTTTCAACTCCCTCCTTCGCCCACCCCCTCCTCGTCTCCCCTCCTTGGTCACTGCCCTTGACTTTGCTACCTACTTTACATCTAAAATTGATTCCATACGTCAGGACATCATATCCAACCAGTCCCCCAGCTCTCCACCTCCTCCTTTCCCTAGTCACCCCTCCCCATCAACTTTACCAACTCAACATCCTTCTCCCCTGTATCTGGAGAGGAAGTCATGGCCCTCATCCGGTCCTCCCCCCCTTCCACCTCTCCCCTTGATCCCATCCCCTCCCGCCTCCTCCGCTTCCTCTCTCTCTCAGCCTGCTCCCATCTTGCCCACCTCATTAACCTCTCCCTCTCATCAGGCACTGTTCCTTCTGCATTCAAACATGCCCTTGTCTCCCCCATTCTTAAAAAACCTACCCTTGATCCTAACCTTCTTTCTAACTACCGTCCCATCTCTCTCCTCCCCTTTGCCTCCAAACTCCTTGAGCGGATTGTCTACAACCGCCTTGCCACTTTTCTTTCCTCCCACTCCCTCCTTGACCCTTTTCAGTCTGGCTTCCGTTCTCTCCACTCCACTGAAACTGCCCTCACAAAAGTCAGCAATGACCTCCTTGCTGCCAAATCCCAAGGCCACTACTCTCTTCTCATTCTCCTTGATCTCTCTGCTGCTTTTGACACTGTGGACCACCCTCTCCTGCTGAATATCCTTCACTCCCTTGGTCTACGTGAAACTGCCCTCTCCTGGCTGTCATCCTACCTCTCTGACCGATCTTTTTCAGTTTCCTCTCACGACTCCTCTTCCCCCCCACAGCCTCTTACAGTAGGTGTTCCCCAAGGTTCTGTTCTTGGTCCTCTCCTATTCTCCCTCTATACTACCTCTCTAGGTGAACTCATCAGCTCTTTTGACCTCCATTATCATCTCTATGCTGATGATACTCAAATCTACCTTTCCTCCCCTGATCTCTCCCCCTCTCTTCTGACTCGTATCTCCAACTGTCTCTCTGCTGTCTCTTCCTGGATGTCCCAGCGATTTCTTAAACTTAATATGTCTAAGACAGAGCTAATCATCTTCCCACCCTCCCACATCACCTCACTTCCCACCATTTCTTTATCAATTGATGGAATAACTATCTCATCTAGTCCTAAGGTGCGCTGTCTTGGAGTTATCCTGGACTCATCCCTCTCCTTCAAACCACATATCCAGAACCTTTCACAGTCCTGTCGTTTCCATCTCAAAAATATTTCTAAGATCAGACCCTATCTCACCCAGGATGCTACTAAAACCCTCATACACTCACTGGTCATCTCCATATTGGACTATTGTAACCTCCTCCTATCTGGCCTCCCCAAATCCCATCTCTCTCCTCTCCAGTCTATCCTTAATGCTGCTGCTCGGCTCATCTTCCTCTCCAAACATTCTGCATCTGCCTCCCCTCTCCTACAAGCCCTACACTGGCTCCCCTTCCCTTTCAGAGTCCAATTTAAGGTTCTCACGCTCGCTCACAAAGCCCTCACCCAATCTTCTCCCATATACATCTCTGATCTCATCTCCCTTCACGCTCCTCTCCGCTCAACTAATGCACGCCGCCTTTCATGCCAGCTGATTACTTCCTCCCACTCCCGCCTCCAAGATTTTGCCCGCACTGCTCCCCACCTCTGGAACTCTCTCCCACTCCGCATCAGACTCTCCACCTGTTTGCAGTCCTTCAAACGGGCTCTCAAGACCCACTACTTCATCAAAGCCTTCCAGCTATCATTCTAACTCCTTGCTACATGCTCCTTCGTCCCCATCTGTGTCAACCCAGTTTGTCTTCCCCCACCTTTTTAGAATGTAAGCTCTCACGAGCAGGGCCATCTACCCTCTTGTGCTTCTCCTTACTATAGTGTAATTTACTTCTTACTCACCACTAGGGCACCTAACACTTGGTTGCTTATGCTCTGTTGCTTATCAGGGTGATATGGTCACTAATGTAGCAATATATATTATCCATGACCAGTATTGTATTGTTCTGTAAGTCACTTCTATACAATTTGTTTTTGTACTTTGTAAGGCGCTGCGGAACACTTGTGGCGCCATATAAATAAATGATAATAATAATAATAATAATAATAATAATAAAGACTTGTACCTGGATGGTTTATCCCTGACAACGAACTGTACGTACCACATCATTGATTTATATCAAATAGTCATATGAACTTTCAAGTCCTATGCAGGGTACATTAGCACATTTTGAAATACATTACAAATTCTATTTGGATTAAATCCTGTGGTTGTTTTTGATTGGGAATATATTTCTGTATAAGTGATCTTTAAGTTGTTTGGTGCACATTGATTTTCTCTAAGAAATCATATCCATATGTGGACAACACTGCACCCTGCCTGTAGCAATAGGCAGTATTAAATAGTCCTGAGTTTTGTGTAACCTGCTGTTCTGTTCTATAAGGAACTCAGGAGCTCATTCAGACCCGCTCGCTAAAATGGAAACGCTCGCTGCGGCCGATGGTATGCAGTGTGTATGCATCGCAGTGCGCGTGCGCATACCTTAGCGAAAGTTCACAATGCATTTGCTCGCTGCACATAGACAGCCCAGCAGAGTGAGTGACAGGGGAAGCCGTATGTAGGTGGTAACAGGGGCTGGCCATTAAACACAGGGGAGTGGAGGTGTAAACGCAGGCGTGCCTGAGCATCTCAATGGCGTTTTAGAGGTGTGCATAATTATAAGACACCATCATCGTACACGTCACCTGGCTTGTTTTTACACTGAAGTTCTCGCAGTGCTTGTGGCAGGGTATGGTCAACCTCAAGCGCTGCGATCGCATCTGATGTTACCAGATGTACCGATGGTTGCATACCCTTCCTGGAAATGACGTGCACAAGTGGGCGTCTTAAGACAGGCTGGTGGGTGTCTGCATACACTATGTGATCGCTCTAAGGAATACTGGGCGTGCTAATGTATTGCTGTGCGACAGCACTACCTACGCAATTTGTATACACACCGTGCGAGCGGCTCTGAATCAGCTCCACAGAGAACATACAAAAGCAACAATACAGATTCACAATGAAATCTGAGTGATCAGACCCTACTCGCTACAGTTATTTGAATTAAGTTGAACACAACATCCCCTTTTGCAAGTTGATATTATTTATTTCAATACACTATACTCCCAAACATATTTCACTTAATATAAAAGAGTCACTAGTAATAATTACCAGTACATCCACTAAGGTTTTGGTGGGAAACAGGAGGCCTAACAGCAGTGCACTGCAAGTCATACAATCCATGCTTGCTTATAACAGAATACACAGAACTAGCTACACTCATACAGTAGCAAAGAAAGAGAGGGAGTTACCTCATTGTTACACTAGAAATTGAAGCTAGAGAAATACAAGAAGCTCATTCACGAATTATAGATCAGGGGTATGCAACGAGTGGCCCTCTAGCTGTTGTAGAACTACAAATCCTAGCATGCCCCAACACAATTTTGTTATGATGGAATGCTAAAACTGTGGCAGAGCATGTTAGGTTGTGTAGTTCTGCAGCAGCTGGAGAGCCACATGTTCCATACAATAGATATTAGTCATTACTTATAATCCTTAGCCTGCACTAAGATTTTCCTGAGCAAACTAGCTGTAATTTAGTTTATAATTTATAGCAGTGGATCCCAAACGGTCTCGGTTCACAACACACCTAGACCAAGGGAGGGATATTTATTAAAAAAAAAAAAAAAAATCCAGCTAGGAAATGCTGATCATCAGACAAGTGATGGTATTCCGACCATTATAACCTCCTATGTGTGCAACCACACATCCAAGTTACCTACATACAAAAAGACTGTTACAATGTAATGTACTAATATTGCAGATTATTTTGCGGCACTCGTGTACATTAGGCCTGATTCAGAGACGGACGGTAATACTCACGGATCGCAGTAGCTAAAATATGCTAATGCAACAGTCGGCAGATTTTGTATTGAGGCGCCCACCGGAGCCCTCGTATTTGCCCGTAACTGCGTACACAAAGAGAGCGTTGTACGCAGATCTACAAAACACAGACAGCTCAAGTAAGTCTATGGTCACTCAGAATAGCTGTGGTAATTGAGACGCTGGAGGTTCGTTCTGTGTGTGCGATCACAGATATTGGCTAGTACACGCCAAGGTAACAGCCCTGACACGCCTGCGATTTGGCCAGAACTCCGCGTAACTACCCACATAAGGATCTCTTCCTGTCATTCAATTGCGAGTGAATCCACACAGCAGGCGTGATTGCAATTCATTCACAGCGTGTGCGGCTGGGAAGCATGCGCAGACCACCGATAATCGCTCAATTGCGTGAACAGCTGAATAGCATTCAGCCCAGAATCAGACCCATTGTGGCTAGGCCTGAGGTGGATCTGGTGCAGGAAAGTGTAAAAAATGGGTTGGATACGGGATGCCAGCGGTCGGGAACCCAGCAGTCAGAATCCCCACGCCAGCAACCAGACAGGGTTAGGATACAGACACCTGTCGGTCAGTATCCCAAACTTCCCCCTCGCCCTACCCGCTGTCTAAACCTAACCCCCCCCCCCCCCACACTGAACCTAACCCCAGTACTTAGGGTCAGGATGCTGGCGGTCGGGATGCCGGCACCGGGATTCTGACTGGTGTAGGGATTCCGGCGCCGGCACCCTTAGCGTCGGCATCCTGATTATCAGAACTCTGACCGCATCCTGTAAAAAGTCCCCCCTTCACCACCACCACCGTACACAGAGAAAATAAGTTATGGTATAACATACCTTAGTTAACTAATTTTCTTTGAGTTCCACAGGATCTACCTTGGGATATGTAGTTGGAGTGATCCATTGCACCAAACCGCTTACAGCTTTGAAGCTCCAAACATGCATAGGTCCCGCTATATACCCCGCCCCCAGCCGCAGGCATTAAGTTTCTAAACAAGCCTAAGTGCAAGAGACAGAAAGTGGAGAAGGAAGTACAATGTACCCAAGAAACACTCTCAAAACACGAAGAGGGAATCAGTGATACAAAAAGAAAGGAACAGAGCCCAACTGAGGCCAGGTGCCTCAGGGTGGGTGCCCTGTGGACCCTATGGACCGCAAAGAAAAAAAGTTAACTAAAAAAGGTATGTTATACCATAACTCTTATTTTCTTCTTCAGGGTCCATAGGATCTACCTTGGGGACGTCCTAAAGCAGTTCCCTTAAGGGTGAGGACGCTCCTGAGCAGAGAGGAAAATCCTCCGCCCAAAGGAAGCATCCTGGGAGGCAAAAGTATCAAATGCATAGAATTTGATAAAAGATATGGACGGAAGACCAAGTGGCCGCCTTGCACAACTGTTCGGCGCCATGTCTAACAGCCCACGATGGTCCCACAGACAGAATAGAATGTGCTGTCACCTTGTTCGGGACAGGGAGATCAGCCTGTGTATAGACCGTAGAAATAGTCATATGCAGCCAGCGAGCCAAAGACTGTTTGGTAGCTGGCCAGCCTCGTTTGTGAAAACCGTATAAACACAAAGAGCGCATCAGATTTCCTGATTGAGTTGGTACGATCCACGTAGATACGCAGAGCTCGGACCACATCCAGGGAAGCTTCAGCCCTAGAAAGGTCTGAAGACTGAAAGGTAGGAACTACAAATCTCCTCGTTCATATGAAAACAGGGCACCACTTTTGGAAGGTAAATGGCTCTAGTACCGAGGACAGCTCTATTTTGATGAAAAATCAAATCTGGAGAGCGACATGACAGTGGTGCCAAATCAGAAGCTCTGCGAGTTGAGGAAATGGCGAGAAGAAAAAGTGTCTTCGCTGTCAACCATCTAAGGTCCACCTTATCCTAGGGTTCAAAGGGAGCAACTTGCAATGCCCTGAGAATCAAAGATAATTCCCACGGCACCAACGGAGGGACACACGGAGGTTGCAGACTGAGAATCCCCTGCAAAAATGTGCTAACATCTGGCAGGTGAGCAATTCTGCGCTGGAACCAAACGGACAATGCAGAAACCTGAACTCTCAAGGTAGCAGGGCGAAGACCTAAGTCTAACCCAGCCTGAAGAAAAGCAAGCACTCGCGAAAGACCTTGAAGGCCTTAGGGTCAAAATTTCTGTGGGAACACCAAAGAAAAAATGAATGCCAATTCCTGTGATAGATGTGGGAGAAAGCAGGCTTCATTGTCCTTAGCATCGTCTGGATCACAGAAGTAGACAAACCCTACGCTTTTAAGACTGAAGACTCAAAAGCCATGCCGTCAAAGCCAGCCGAGGTAAATCCGGATATAGGCAGGTACCCTGCACTAACAAATCTGGCTGCAAAGGCAGTGGAAGTGGACTGTATGGATAGACACATCAGATCTGCGAACCAATGTCTCCTGAGCCAGGCAGGAGCTATTAGTATTATCCTGTCGCCTTCCTGCTTGAACTTTCTGAACACCCTTGGAAGGAGGAAGATTGGAGGAAACAGGTATGCCAACCTGAAATCCCAACTCACCGACAGTGTGTCCACGAAGGCAGCTGAGGGGCCCCTTGTTCTGGCCCCGTACCTGGGGACTTTGTGGTTGTGACGGGACGCCATGAGGTCTATGTCCGGTAATCTCCACCAGGATTTGAAAGATGTCCGGATGAAGAGCCCATTCTCCGCGTGTATGTCCTGAGGACTTAGAAAGTCCGCTTTCCAGTTGAGGACTCCTGGGATGAATATTGCAGAGAATCCTGGAAGATGGCATTCTGCTCCCCATACTCGCAGACTTGCATCCGTGGTGAGGAGTACCCAATCTGGGACCCATAACGGGCGACCCTGGTCTAGAAGAGTCGTCTGCAGCCACCAGGCGAGGGAGTGCCGAACCTCTGGCGAAATGCGGATCATCTGAGACTTTATCCGATGATACTGACCATCCCAATGAGACAGAATCCATTGCTGCAGGGACCTGGGGTGGAACTGGGCATAAGACACCATGTTGAATGTGGATAACATGGGGCCTAGCACCTGCATTGCCAAGTGAGCTGACACTTCTTGCTTGTAAAGTAGTCGGTGCACACAAGATTGTAGCGTGACAACCTTGTCCTCTGGTAGAAGTATCCTATGACCCAGAGAGCCCAGCAGAGCCCCTAAGTGCATCATTTGCTGAGTTGGAGAAAGAGAAGACTTTTTCCGGCCGTACTCTTGTAGGCAGACAATAGTCATCTGAAGATGACATTGTAATATCTCCTGAGATTGTGCTAGTATCAGGAGGTCATCCAAATATGGCAGTATCCCGAATCCTTGTCGTCTGAGATAAGCCATCATGACTGCCATTATCTTGGTAAATACCAGAGGGGCTGTGGCCAGCCCGAAGGGTAGAGCCTCAAATTGGTAATGTTGCTGATCTACCACTAATCTCAGAAATCATTGTGCAATAGGAACATGCAGATATGCATCTAGTATGTCCAGGGAGACCATGAAATCTCCAGCCATTGACCGTAGGGTTTCCATATGGAATTTGGGCACAAATGAATCGGTTGAGAGATTTCAGATTCAAGATAGGGAGGTGTGACCCATTTGGTTTCTGAATCAAAAACAAATTTAAATAATAACCCCTTCACTGTTGAGTCACAGGAACGGGGATTATGACTCCTGACCTCAGGAGGGTGCCAATAGCCTCCCGGAAGGCCAAAGACCTGACCAGGTCTGAAAGAAGGGTTGTACCCACAAACCTCTGAGAAGGATGCTTCAGGAACGTGATGGCGTAACCATGAGAGACCACCTCTCGAACCCAGGCATCCGTAGTAGTCTGATGCCAAGCATGAGAAAACTGTAGAAGTCGGCCTCCAACCCTGAGACCCCCCCAGGGGAGAGGCTTGCCCCATCAGGTAGTGGGCTTATCGTCTGGCTTGGAAGCAAGACTTCTGGTTGACCAGGATTTCCTGGTCTGCGGATTCCTGTGGGAATTATCCCATCTAGAGAAAGACTTTCCCTTTGCCCTACTCTGTGGGTGAAAGGACAGAGCTGACGACTACCTATACTAAGGAGTAGTTGTAGATGGCAACCCCGCAGACTTAGAGGTCACCAGAGAAGACACTATGTCATCCAGCTATGGTCAAAACAGTACCTTCCCAACAAAAGGCAAAGACTCCAGGGCCTTTTTGGACCCTGTATAGCCTTCCAGGTTTTTAGCCAAAGGGTTCTTCGAGCTGCAACTGAAGTTGCCAATACCCTACTGCATCAATGACCGCTTCACCCATATACATAGCTGCTTCTTGCATCTGCCAGAGATAAGACAGCTGTTCTCTAGTAGCATTTTGGAATGCTATCCTCCACAGACTTCATCCATTCTTCCATAGCTTTGGCTACCCTGGTAATAGCTCCAGATAATGAAAGCGGTATATGCCTCTGACGAAGCAGTGGGAGGAGCCACGGGGAAACGCGTCAGGCAATACCGCTGCTATTCATTCTTATGAGGATCATTGCCTACCAGTGCTGACGGCTGCATACATCGGCTTTTCATTGCCAGCAGCCAGGATTCTTCATCTATTGGGGAGCATTGAATATTACTCCTGCTTGTCGCATGCATAGACCCATCTCACGGGCTGACGGGCTACCAGGCTGTCTCTGCCATTGTGCTGACTTCTAAACGGCTTACATTACCGCCGCACCTGCCGCACTTGGACCACAGCCACACCGGTGTTACTCGCTACCAGCATCGGCCGATTAGCTGGAGATACACTCGGTATCTACATTGTTCCTTGGAGAGCAGGGACGCTGCTGGACATCCATTCATCACTCAGGTGCGAGCCCTCCCTGATCCATCTACAGGACTCTCCCATTGCGCATCCAGTTTTTAGCGCTATACACCTGATTCATTCACTACATTGGGATACACTGTCATTCCGGGACTAGCATTCTAGGAGACCTCCAGTGAGGACAGAAAGCATTTTTTCTCCAGCTCACCCGGATTACATCCATTGATTCATTTTACATTCATGCATGCAAGTACTTTTTGTCTATTCAGTATTGTTTTTTGGTCTTGATCTTTAATCTGTTTTTTTTTGCATTTATATGTTTAATACAATATAACATTTTCTATCAATATTAAATTTATTTTTTACATATTTTATTGAAGGTACTGAGTTCTTGTGCTGTGAATAATTTATACTATTTTCTTAAGTTCAGTGAACTTCTTTGGGAGTTTTGACACAACCCCCCACAGCTGCAGGACTGGTACCCTATTAATTTAGTCAATTGAATATTAGCGCCTGCATATAGGGATTTTTCTTGTTCCAGATAATGAAAACACTGATTTTAAATAGTTATCAAGTTTTCTATCTGTAACCTCTTTTAATGAGGATGCTGCAGGAATGGGTAATGTAGAGCTCTTGATCAAACTAGTTAGATGAGAATCTACCGATGGAGGAACTTCCCATTTGTTACATTCACCAAGTGCAAATCGGTATCGAGAGGTTAAATTCCTTGTAGCATAGAAATGCTTATTTGGAGTACACCATGCTTCAGACATGAGATTCGTCAGTTGTTTAGACTGAGGAAAATAATCTCTACCCATCTTCTGACACCTAAAGACCAGAGTCTTAGTATAGAGGAAGTTCCGCCAAAATCTGAGGACAGATCTAACCACTCTCTCCAGAGAGGGGACATCCAAAGATGATTGATTGTCTTCTTCCACTGAGTACGACCCAGAACTCTGAGTATCAGAGTGTGATGAGGAGGTTGAGTCAGAATCCTGCGGCAACGTCTGAAGAGAACCTCATATGCCCCTGCTTTACTGCCACTGGTCTATTCGCCTGCACCACTTGCTGAGGGGCTATAGACGGCAGCATACTCTGACTAGAGTGAGTAGTAGAATCAGACCAATAGGGATTCATGGGGGACATCTACATAGAAGGATGCAAATGCTGTGGGTACCCCATAGCAGGAGGCAATATCGTGGCAGGAGCACGCACCGCTGTGGCCCTGTCCACCAAATGCGACAAAACCTGAGACCAAAAGGCCACCCAGGGTGGTTCTTGTGCTGGTGCAGGTGTACAAGATAGAAAAGGTGGTTGTTTACAACAGACACTACACAACCCATCTAGCACAAAATCCTGCTACAGCACAGGAGGCACATCCTTCTCTCCTTTACCTTTAGACATGGCAATGTGTAACAGGTATAAGGATAAAAGTATAAATGCAATGTGACTTAACACAAATGAAAAATCCCACACACCTTCAGGAGGCATGAGGAGAAACACAGTGATTGCTATATCGGACGGTTTTGAAAACAAAAAAAAGGCAGTATAAATACCGCAGCTAGCATTACAGTCACATACAATGCATAAATATATTAAAATGCTAATGCAAATGGACTCAATCAACTGACCAGCCCCTCAGGGGTATTGGTAGGATATAGCGTGCTATATACCTGACCCAGGGGAGAGGTATACAGTGAGACAGACTTGACCTCTGAGACCAACAGCTTTCAGCAGCGCACCAAAGGTGGACTGTGAGCGTCTCACACACAAGGTGGTCAGAAGTAGCAAACCAAATGCGGGAATCCACAAATGGAAGTTGCGTCTGGGTTGGGGGAGGAGCGGCCAGTGGAGTGTCCATCTCCCCAGAGCTGCGATTTTGATGGCACGGGTACGCTGGCCTCACAGTAGTAGGCACTACCTAGTGCGTCTACTACCCGTCCCCAGCGACAGACGATATGGCCCCGACAGACTTAATGAGGACACGTTAAACGAGACCTTCACCCGCAGCTGCCTCCAATGAGTCTCCTACATCGGAGGACTGGACTGCTTCACGCATGATTCCCCCCACGGGGAATCATCTTACCTGCCATCTCTGTGAATCCAATCGCAGTCCGGACACCAGAGATGCCACTAGCTCAGCCACGCTGAGGCCCGTGAAAATCCCCAGGGCATATAGTGGTACTGGCATGTCGGCATCTGCGGAGGTAGGAGTCGCAGTATATGCGTCGTATTCGGCACCTAATACCGCTAAACTCAGAAGTTCAAATAACTAAAAGGTAAATCAATAAAAGAAAAGCCTGGGAATTCCTAGGCAGTCCCGCTGTTAAAACAGTGCGTCTGGATACTTCACGCACACCAAACTAAAAAACTGAATGCCTGTGGCTGGGGGCGGGCTATATAGGGAGGAGTACCTATGCATGCTGGGAGCTTCAAAGCTGTAAGCTGCTTGGTGCAATGGATCACTCCAACTACATACCCCAAGGTAGATCCTGTGTATCCTTAACAAGAAATATGGGGGATTAATGCTGTGAAAAGAAAAGGCAAAATTGTTTCTACAAAAGGATCTGCATTGAATTGCAGGGAATAAGGTCCCATTGATATCATTACCCAGTGATAGTGGTACTGGCATCAACAGAGGATGTGGAGCTTTGGATGGTACTGGGGACACTACTTACCTGTGTCTTCTGCAGGGCTGGCCAGGACTCAAATGAAGGAATCTATGGAGGAGGAGGGGAGTGGAGGTTAAGAGGAAGAAGGGGCAGGGATGCACAGCCTGCAGTGCAACCTGTGTAAATGCAAAGCCCGTGCAGTGTGCTGCCTCAGCCTTCAAAGTTGCGGACCCAAATAATCTGATTTGGGACCGGACCACACATGGCATTCCTGTTAGCACACGTAGTTTGGGAACTGCTGATTTATATAATAAAACCACAACAGGAAGGAGAAAGGTAACTTACAAATCATTAGAGACCACTGTTTGCACACAGCTTGCTAACAACAGTACATACAATGTCTAATAGGCTGTTACATATAAAGTACATTCCCACATTTGATCAGAGTGTATCCCGGATTCGTGTTTTTTCTTCATAATGTAGCAATTTGTGTATCAGACAAACTATATTGTTAGAAGTGAGATACTCACCTTCCGGGACAAACACAATGTTATTTGAGTGGAGATACCTTGAAAACAAAGAAAACAGAACAGCTGTTACCCTGAAGGATGTGTACTAGGACAATGATTTCCAGGCATTACATTACAAGTACCAAGGACAAATGACAGATCCTGCTGCTCTTGTTGTGCATTAGAAATATGCAAGCATGCTGAATTATATACCCTCTATTACTCATTTCTCCTGCTTTCTAATGACATGGTAGTCTCTGCGGTCTATGGGCAACATTATTTATTCCTGGTCAAATTTACACAAAGTGTTTGTTGTAGCCCCGTCATTTAATACAGCATTCGCCTGTACGGAGGTTTACAACCAAAGTGCTGAGAAAAGATGTAGGTCACATTTAGGGTTTAGGTGACAGGTTCACATTAAGAGCTTGTTCACATATACACTGGGAACAGGTGTAAAAATGAATTTCCATCGGCCGCGCTTTTAAAACAATTGTATTGGTAGTGTGCAACAAAGTATGCGTAGCAGATTGTGCCACATCTTAAGGGCAGTATGTAATTAGTGCCAACCTCACTGCTAATTACAGTAACAACATCGCCAGGTGTTGAAAAATTATCCAATCCTCATTAACTCAGCCATCACGCTGACTTAATCTCCCCCTAAAATGTTAATGGTGAATTTGATTTTAGGGCGCAATAGTAAGAACACATGCCTAAAAAGCCCATTTTTACTACAGGTTTCAGGTGTTAGAAAGATGTTTTTATCTGTGTATAGGTGTGGCTTAAGGAATTGCACTAATACACAGTAATAGCACATGCTCAGTCCACTGCATGCATAAATGGTCCCAAGTAGTTTAGTTGCATTCCAGTGAAAGTGCCAGGGTCATGGCATAGAGAAGAGAGGGCACTGGCTACTGAATTTTAATGTAGGCAACAATCTCGCCTTGCATAGGTACTTTAGCATCAGACAAACAGCACTAAACATTTATGCAGGCTCATGGCAAGAGAGATCGAGATATGTTCTCACTTACTGGTTGTCTGTAAGCCATATGGCACCACTGAGATGATCCAAAAGGGAGTAGGTTACCATATTTTTCTTTACCTATTGCATCTTAGACATATCACAGGCACAGAGAAGAGACACTTAGGGGTAGAGTTACAAAAGTGATGTGGCCCATAGTAACCAATCAGATTCTACTTAACATTTAACTAGCACCTTCTAGAAGATAATAGCTAGAATCTGAAAGGTTGCTATTGGCAACATCACTTTTAAAACTCACTTCTAAAACTCTCACTTTAGTAAATTTACCCCCTACAGTGTGCCAGAGACACAAAGCTGTGACTTAAAGGCAAAGGAATTGTTTTTTTTACATATACAAAGTCACAGATTAAGCACAACGGAACTTGACATGAACAAAAGCTGCGGCATCGTAGCACAGATTCAGATAGTCACACAAGGTGCATACACACGGTCAGATAGGTCAGATGAACGACTTGCAAACGATTGAACAATTTTTGACTGCTTTAAAATGAATGGAAATCATCCAAAACTGACTGCAAACACATCAGATGTCAGATATCGTTATCTGACAAACAGGAACGCGCATCGTTCATCGTTGCACACGTCAGATTTTTCTTTCATATATGAAGGATTTTTAGAATCGTTATAATTCAGATCTGAAGAAAAATCTGACCGTGTGTATGAACCATAAGCTAGCAAATGTAGTTTTGTCGCTCTGTAGGGCGGATGTATTAAGCTCTGGGAAGTGATAAAGTGGAGAGAGATAAACTACCAGCCACTCCTAACTGTCAAGTTACAGGCTCTGTTTGAAAAATGACAGTTAGGAGCAGATTGGTTGGTCGTTAATCACTCTCCACTTTACCACTTTCCAGAGCTTAATACATCTGCCCCTGGGTGTTTTAACTAGGCGAATAAGAAGCATATTCTGAGCTAACAGCACGGGACACTGGTGCACCGAGGGGGGTTATTTGGCACGACTGAAGCAACAATAAGGACACATCTGCACAGACCACTAAGCCCTACAATGTAAATGTTCAGATATGAACCATGGAAATAAAACACATTGTTTAGTGCACCCCTGGCACTCCATTGCAGCTTTGTAGAAAAAAAAAAACAACAACATTCTTCCTCCTTCCACTACAGACAGCTAAATATCCTGATATCGGGTCATATGTTCAATAAACAGATTCTGCAGCCATTTGGGTTACTGTGACATCACTTAGCCTGCACCTGTGTATGTAACAACAAACCCACATGGAGTATAACTTAACAGCAAGTCTATAATTGCAGTCTTCTCAGGTAGAGGAGCACTGCCTTATTTACAAGGGAACCAGCTGCAAAGGAGAGACAGAGCATGTGAGATGTAGTGGGGTGTACGCTAGTCGGCCACAATCAAACTCCCACTGCGTGATTGGAAATAAATGTAGATATTCAACATCATGCCACGTTAGATGTAGACCGCACAGCCCGTATCCATCCGCTTGGTTATATAGCCATCTCCATTATAGGTGCACACTTGAACCAGTCCTTTGTTTGCAGGAACTCTGCCTAGTCTGCAGTTCCGGATACACACACACACTTCTGAATGCCCCATTTCAGTCATTCAGCATTAAGCGGAGAGGTTTGCATATTCTGGGGTTTCCTGGTGGTCTGTTAAAACCTCAGTGCAGCTTGAAGGAGCCTAGGTAAGTGGCAGACCACCCTGCCAGCAGTGCCATGCTATAAAGTGCAGAAAGAAGCATGATGATCCTGAACTGATTTGCTGCTTGCAGACTTCTTCAATCTACCCTGAGCAAAGGCACAAATCAACTGCAAACCTTCAATGTTTCTGGTAAGTGGTCTATCAATCACCTTTCTTCTTATAGTCAAACAGTTTGCCTCTGAACCCTGACACCATAACCAAGTGGCGGATTACAGGTGTGTCCACCTAGCCTCAAAACGCCATGTGGGGCCGGCTAGATCCCATGAAACTCTTCTAGTACCAAGCGTCTTTCGCCCTAAAATGTGTCTTAGTCAACTAAGATACACCAGATGACTACAATGAATAGTTTGATATGTGACACTTGTATATCTGTGTGCGACTGAGTCTTTATACTAAACATAACAGAACTTTGGGCCTGATTCAGAGCCGGACGCAATTAGCGCTCGCTCGTCCAGAAAATAGGGGTGGCTATTCAAATGAACCGTTCGCTCTTTGCGGTCTGTTCACGCCTCTAGGTCTGAACGAGCGAACAAAACTTGCGGCCGTTTTTTGGAAAAATACGCCCCCTGGCCGCTCGCATCCTACGTCATATCCGCTATTTATTAGATTAATCGAGTACATCGACCAGGGTATGAACTGCTCGCTATTCTTGTGGCTGGTTTTTGCTACCACAATTTTGCGAGCAGTTCTGGCTATAAAATAACCCAGTGACGTGGTCAATGACGCTGCTGTTTTAATTATGCACACCCATAAAACGCCCGTTTTGACCTGTAAGCACGCCTGCGTTCGGATCTCCACTCCCCGTTTTCAAGCACCTTCCCCTGTTACCACCCACATACGCCTCCTCCTGTCACTCAAAATAGCAGGCATTCGCTATTTAGCGAACAAACGAATTTCGGCTGCACTGACTGGTTAGCGCATGCGTATAACGATCCGTACGCATGCGCAGTTGGGCAAACATCGCTCGGAGCGAACGAGCGGCCGCTTACGAGCGGCTCTGAATCATGCCCTTTGTGTGGATAAAAGCCGGACGCTGCAACGTAGCACTTCATATAAAGATTTAGATCAGACGCACACAGATATACAAGGGTCGCATATCAAATTAATCGGTGCAGTCTCGTGGTGTGTCTTAGTCGCATTGTAGTGCAACTAAAGGTGCCCACACACATAGCGATATTTTACAAGATCTGGCCGATTTTGACGCATTGGAACTACGGATTGTGTAAAATATGGCCAAATCGTGAGGAAATAGTGAGTCCCCACTCACGATCACGATGCGATGCGCGTCCCCGCTGGTCGCACATCACATCGTCAGATCTGCCATGCAGTAGGGCAGATCTGACAATATAGGACACGATGCACTGTGAAAGTCTGGATGCAGGAGAGTTCGTATGAAGATTGGACACCAAATTGTGTGCAGAGCTGCCAGGGAGAGTTTCAAGGGAAATCGTACACATCGGCTATTCATGGGCAGATCGGTACGTGTGTGAGCACCTTAAGATGCATTTTCAGATTAAAAATAAATAAATAATAAAATAAAAAACACGTTCAGTGCTAGCAGAGTCGCACAAGACCTGGCAACTACCTTCCAGTGAAAGATTATAAGTATCAGGTGAGCCTGGTCATGTGACTGACCAGGGTGAGAGGGATCTGGATTCCCTGTACTGCATGGGAGAGAGGGGAGACATGTCAGACAGAGGCATCGGGAAATAATGGAGAAAATTACACGAAGTTGGAATATTACAACAGTAAAAAAAAAAAAAAAAAAAAAAAAAGATTGATTGGTAAAACATCTTACAATGCCTAGCTTCCCTGCCCTCCACCTCTCTCCCCTAGCACCCTGTATCCTATCCTGGGATCCCATCCCCTGGTACAGTCTCTCCTACACTACACTCCAAGAGATGAAATATATTATGAGATATGGTAAGAACTTACCCTTGTTATCTCTATTTCTACGAAGTCCATAGGGTTCCACAGGATACCTTGGGGGTATAGGTGTGACGTCAGTCGCAGGGCACCAAAGAGTTAAGCTTTCAGCCTCCCAGGATGCACTAGGTCCCCCTCCTATACCCCGCCCCCGGGCCAAGGCACCTCAGTTAGTTACCAAGCCATAGGCCGGAGGAGGAGAAGGAAGAGAGAGAACAAAGATCTGGCCACATACAAGAATCACATTCTCACCAGAGGGAGACGGAAAACCGGTGACCAGAGCAAAGCCCATCTGCAGCACAGGTGCGACAGGGCGGGAGTCCTGTGGAACCCTATGGACTTCGTAGAAATAGAGATAACAAGGGTAAGTTCTTACCATATCTCATATTTTCTACTTCAGGGTCCATAGGGTATCCACAGGATACCTTGGGGATGTCCCAAAGCAGTATCCTTTAAGGGTGGGGACGCTCCTGTGCAGAAAGGAGAATCCGCCGCCCGAAGGAAGCATCCTGAGAGGCGAAGGTGTCAAACCTGTAATACCTCACGAAGGTATGGACAGAAGACCACGTAGCAGCCTTGCAGATCTGAACTGCCGAGGCACCACGTCGAGCTGCCCACGAAGGACCCACAGACCTAGTGGAATGAGCCTTCAGAGAAGGAGGGACCGGTAGGCCTTCATGAAGATAAGCTTCAGAAATAGCCATACGGATCCAGGCTGCCAAAGTTTGCTTTGAAGCAGGCCAACCCTTTTTACGGAAGCCAAAGAGGACAAACAAAGCGTCCGACTTCCTAAACGAAGAAGTGCGGTCAACATAAGTCCTTAAGGCCCGCACAACATCCAAAGAGGCCTCACCCACGGAAAGACCCGGTGAGTTAAAGGCCGGAACAACTATTTCCTCGTTAATATGAAACTGGGAAACAACTTTGGGAAGAAACTCGGGCCGAGTGCGGAGCACTGCCCTGTTCCCATAAAAAACCAAGAAAGGGGGTCTACAAGAAAGAGCCCCTAACTCAGAAACACGTCTGGCCGAAGCAATGGCCAGAAGGAAAACAGTCTTAGCTGTTAGCCATTTAAGATCCACTGAGCCCAGTGGTTCAAACGGCGGTCCTTGGAGAGCCCTCAGGACCACAGCCAAATCCCAAGGCGCCACAGGTGGAACAAAGGGCGGCTGAATGCGGAGAACACCCTGCATAAAGGTGCGCACATCCGGGATTGTAGCAATCCTACGGTGAAACCAGACAGATAGGGCCGAAACTTGTACCTTCAAAGAAGCAAGGCGAAGCCCATGATCTAGTCCCGCTTGCAGGAAGGCGAGAATCCGAGACAGACGAAACTCCCGCGGTGCATAACCTCTCGGTCGACACCACTGGAAGAACGTATGCCACACGCGATGGTATATCCTCGCGGAAGACGGTTTCCGAGCTCGTAACATGGTACGCACCACAGAGCTGGAAAACCCCCGGGACCTCAGCATGGCCGTCTCAACAGCCACGCCGTCAAAGACAGCCGAGTCAGGTCCGGGTGAAGGCAAGGACCCTGAGACAGAAGGTCCGGTCGTAGCGGCAACCGCAGAGGAATGTCCACGGACAGACCCTGAAGGTCTGAGAACCAGTGCCGTCTGGGCCACGCGGGAGCTATCAACAGGAGCGTCCCTCCTTCCTGTTTGAATTTCCGGATTACCCGTGGAAGAAGGGAGACCGGAGGGAACAGGTATGCGAACCGGAACGTCCACCGGACGGACAGAGCATCCACCAGAGACGCCCCTTCGTCTCTTGTGCGAGACCCGTACACCGGCAACTTGTTGTTGTGCCGGGACGCCATGAGGTCGATTTCTGGAAGACCCCACCTGTCCACCAGTAGTTGAAAAACGTCCGGGTGCAGGGACCATTCCCCCGGATGAACGTCCTGGCGACTTAGAAAGTCCGCCTCCCAATTGAGCACTCCCGGGATGAAGACCGCTGATATGGCCGGAAGATTGCGCTCCGCCCAAACCAGGATCCGAGAGACCTCTACGAGAGCCGCCCGACTGCGAGTTCCTCCTTGCCTGTTTATGTAGGCCACGGTGGTAGCGTTGTCCGACTGGACCTGCACCGGGCGACCCTGGAGAAACCGCTGTGCCTACTGGAGAGCATTGAAGACCGCACGGAGTTCCAAGATATTTATTGGAAGCTCCGCTTCTGTCGGCGTCCACCAGCCCTGGAACAAGTGTGGACCCGAAACTGCTCCCCAGCCCCGAAGACTGGCGTCCGTTGTCAACAGGACCCAATTTGGAACCCAGAACGGACGTCCCTTGTTGAGGTGGGTCGTCTGTAACCACCACGTAAGGGACAGGCGAACCTCCTGGGTGAGCACAATCGTCTGGGACTTCAGAGACTGAGTCAGCCCGTTCCACTTGGACAGGATCAGGTGCTGCAGAGGTCTGGAGTGAAACTGGGCGTATTCCACCATGTCGAACACCGACACCATGGAGCCCAGTAACCTCATCGCCGAGTGTAAGGACACCCGGCGGCTGTGCAGACAACTGCGCACCCTTGACTGTAAAGCAGAGATCTTGTCCTCCGTCACGAAGATCCTTTGCTGTCCCGAGTCCAATAAGGCTCCAAGATGCAGAATCCTCCGAGACGGGATTAGAGTGGACTTCTGCCAGTTGATTAGCCAGCCGTGCCGTTGCAGCAGTGCAATGGTCAGGTCCAAGTGGCGTAACAGGAGCTCTGGAGATCCTGCCACCAATAACAGGTCGTCCAAATACGGCAACATGCGGACTCCCTGCAGCCGCAGAGAAGCCGCCATGACCGCCATCACCTTGGTGAAAACACGTGGTGCTGTTGCCAGGCCAAAAGGTAACGCCCGAAACTGGAAGTGGTCGCTGCTGATTGCAAACCTGAGGAACTGTTGATGGCGCCAAAGAATAGGGACATGCAAGTAAGCGTCCTGTATGTCCAATGACACCAAGTAGTCCCCAGGTTCCAGCGCCAGAATGATGGACCGTAGGGTCTCCATCCGAAACTTCGGGACCCGCAAAGACTTGTTGAGTGCTTTGAGGTTGAGAATCGGACGATATGACCCATTGGGTTTCTGTACCAAAAATAGATTTGAATAGAAACCCTGGCCCCTCTGGGAGAATGGAACCGCCACTATAACTCCAGCCTGGAGCATAGTGTGCAATACCTTCCGCAGCTCCGTAGCCTTGTTCCGGTCTGATGGGAGACCCGTGGTGAAGAAGCGAGCCGGGGGTCTGTGCCGGAAGGAGAGGGCGTATCCGTGGGAAACCACCTCCAGAACCCAAGTGTCTGTCGTAGTGGTCGACCAACACTGGGCGAACTGTAGCAGGCGGCCTCCCACCCTGGGATCCCCCAAAGGGAGGCCCGGACCGTCAGGCCGCAGGCTTGTCATCTGGCTTGGGGGCCGGACGTCTGGTACTCCATGCCTGCTTCCGGGGCTTGACCGATTTCTTAGGGCCAGCCTGTCGAGGAAACGACTGTGGTTTGGGCCTGCCCTGGGCCCTAGATGACCGAAAGGACGATGGTCCCGAACCAGAAGGAGCAGCGGCCGACGGGAGACAGGCAGATTTGGCTGCCGCCAGCGTGGCCACAATCTTATCCAGATCCGGACCGAAGAGAACTTCTCCGGTAAATGGCAACGCTTCCAGACCTTTCTTGGAATCTGCGTCCGCCTTCCAGGATCGCAGCCACAAGGTGCGACGAGCAGCTACCGCTGCTGAAGAAATTCTAGACACCAGAGTACTAATGTCTAGAGCAGCCTCGTTGATGTAGGTGGCCGAATCACGGAGATTGCCAATCAACTCCGCCTGTTCGGCCGGACAGTCGGATTCAAAAGAAGCCTCTAATGAATCCGCCCAGCGCTCCATCGCTCTGGCAACCCAGCAAATGGCCATAGCCGGCCGTGCTGCCCCCCCTGCAAGGGAATAAGCGGACTTCAGGCAGATTTCTACCTTGCGGTCCGTAGCATCCTTAAGGGAGGACATGGATGGCATCGGCAATGTGGCACTACGGACAAGACGGGTCACTTGAGAATCCACCTGTGGAGGGGATTCCCACTTCGCAAAATAATTATCCGCGAACGGATAAGCCACCGCCAGGCGTCTCTGCGGCTGGTATCTTTTGCCAGGTTGTTTCCACGCCTCCTCTAAATGGTCCACCAACTGACCCGAAAGAGGAAAGACTGTGGCATCGCCCTTCACATCTTTGAAAAAGGCATACTTAGATTTAGCCGCTGGGGGAACTTCGTCCTCAATCACCAAGGCTGTGCGGACCGCCCGAATAAGTCCAGGAATATATACTTTGGACTTAGCATCAGCGTCCTTAGTATGGAGAGGTTCCTGATCGTAAGGATCTAGAATCTCCCCATCATCAGACGTCCCTTCGTCATCCTCATAAGGAGCGGACAGAGACGCCACCGGCCTTTTATGAGACCGCATCACAGACTCCCCTTGCAACACATCCGACAAGTGCTGTACAGAACTCGTCAGGGAGTTAACCCACGCTGGCTCCTGAGAACCCGGGAGCGGGGAAATAGGGAGACTGTGGGGTACCACCAATTGTCGTGGGAACCCCTGCATGGGTGACGACACCACAGACTGCTGGGACAAACCCATCGGAGTAAACGCGGGCTGCGGAGCTAACTGGCCCACTAAAGCTGTTAACGCCTGAGCGAAACAAGCCCAGGGCGGCTCCTGTACCGGTGCTGTAACCGTAATAGGCCGCGCCATGGACAAACACTGCCGGCAAAGGCCCTCCGCGCTACCCTCCCCCTCCGCTAACGGTACTTTGCACGTGGTACACTGTAGCCGGAGGGGAAAATCACTTTCAGACATGATGGCACCACGTATGTGACCTCTCTCACCAATTAAGTATTAAATAGGCGAGAGACCACCCTGCAGCACCGCACCGCAAGGGCTTTAGCAGAAAGAACAGGGACAGTAATAAAGCTGACAGTTTAGAGAAGAAAAGATTACAGGCAGCAGCGCTAGCACAGTCACATACAATGCAGAAAAATAACAATTCCTGCACTAACAGCGCTGATCACTCAACTACACAGACACAGGGCCTGGTAGGACACAGCGCTGCATACACAGACCTGACCACAGCGGAGGAGAGGTATGCGGGGGGACCCAGACCACGATGCTTCCGTCCAGCGCTTCCAGCAGCGTTCACCATGCGTTCTGGAGAAGATGGCCGCCGAGGAGCAGAGAGGAGGCTGGCCTGGGGGAGGAGCGCTGCCACAGGACCAGTCGGCAGCATGCAGAGAGGGCTGTGTGCAGCGGGGGAGGCGCCGGCTGTGAGACAGGGAAGGCGCGCTCCCCTGGCATGCATTTAACCCCTGGGACGCCGCAGCGCTACCGCTCTGCTGCGGTCCGCTGTCCCAGGGGGTAGTGGAAGCGCAGGTTGGTCGCCTGGCTCCACGCTGCAGCCAGTCCCCAGGGAGCCCCCTGCCTGGGGACTTAGGACCATGTGATCAGCGGGGACCCACCGCGGGACCCCGCTGCTTACCTCTGTCCCCCTTGAATCCGGCCATGGTCCGGAGCATCTGGGGTCACCGCTAGCTGTGACCCCAGACGCCCACCAGCATCCCCGGATCAGTACCGGCGTTCTGGTACCGGCGGGGTGTAGGGAAGACAGCATGGACGTCATGACTGACTGTCCATGCTGTTCATCCAGTTGTGCAGCCACAGCTGCATGAAGAATAAGCTTCAGGGGCTCTTCTAGCCCCCACTCCAACAGGTGCACCCGACTCCGGCCGGGCACCAAACTAAACTGAGGTGCCTTGGCCCGGGGGCGGGGTATAGGAGGGGGACCTAGTGCATCCTGGGAGGCTGAAAGCTTAACTCTTTGGTGCCCTGCGACTGACGTCACACCTATACCCCCAAGGTATCCTGTGGATACCCTATGGACCCTGAAGTAGAAAAAACAAGACTGATAATATAATAAGTCTAGTAACAATCTAAAAATATATTATATGGAAAGTTAATTTTTAGCTATATTTATTTCATTAACACAGAAAAGTTAATGATTTTTTTGTATGTGAAACTCCCGCCTCCAAAAATGCATAGGCATAAACACTAAAATCCCCAATAAGGTGCGTACACACTGGGCGATTAAAGTGGACGACTGAACGATAACGTCCACTTTATCGTCCATTTTTAACAATCAAAAACGATGAACGTTAACGACGACGCGAGTTCCCGCCGGTCGTTCATCGAGTAAACATGCAGACCAACCTGACGATGTCGTCAGGTTGCTGCATGTTGGGGAATGGGGGAGAGAGCCCGGCACTGAACGATATCGTTAATGATATCGTTCAGCGGGTGTGCTCAATGTCATGAACGACATTGAGCACATCCTGCCGGGGACACACTAGACGATATCGCTCAGGGAGCATATCGTCTAGTGTGTACGCTCCTATAGACTAACATTAACGAAAAGCAGAAACCCTAATTCTAATACGTGTGCAGTGCTAGATTCCACTTACATCCACAGAACAAATTATACATGTTAATGCTGAATAATATAAGGCGGCAATCTACACTTTCTCAGATGAGGACTGGGTTACGGAATTAGGACACAAGGTCGGAGGATTCTATCAAAAACGGTCAGTAGTCTTTATTAGTCCAGCACTGCTCTAACTTGGTCTTCAGTTCCGTGCAGGCTTAATACAGTTGCAGACATACACAGCCAACCCATGTAACATATAAATTGCTTTTACAGCAATGTTTGTATTTGTGCCACAGATATACTGTAGGTCATGGCAAATTTTTCACTTAGCTGAAGAAAAAAATAAATAAATAAATCCTCCCCTAGTTCGACCTGTCAGTGTACACAGATCGTGCCCATCCAGATACCCAGGGAGCCTCTCACCCTTGAGAAGGGCACAGAGAGACCTGTGTCTGGGAGCTGGCTGGCTTCCTGCTGGCAGCAGTACCATGTTCTGATTCTTGATCTTGCCTGCCCTTCGCATGCTGCCTAGGGATGGGACAAAGCTAACTGCTGTCTATCCCACTTGTCTCAAGGACAATCTATGAACCCAAACCCTTCTTGTCTAGTACAGACTGCAACTTTAACCCCTCATTCACCAAGGTCAAGTCTCAGCTTAAACAATATAAATACAGATCTACTTGCCAGTGTCTAGCCAAATGAAGAACAATGTTTAAAAATTATATAGTTTTCCCAGTTTAGGATAAATGTAAAAACTTATGTACCTAAAATTTAAAGAGACTCTTTGGGACGGTCATTTGGGTGGGTCTATGGCAGGAGTCTTGACCTGTCTGTAGTATTTTCATTACAAAATCTAAGATCCAGGTCCTCACCAATTACATCCTGTGCCCTTTGCCTTAAATACTCTACAGTATACCAGTGGTTACCAAACTTTCTTGAATCATTGCGCCCCATAGTATCAGCATTTATTTCACAGCACCATTCGGACAAAAGGTTCTTATTGGGAAATTCAGAAATAAAAAGTAAATTAAATTAAGTAAATTGTGCTTATTGTGCAATTAGTAGCGCTACTAATTGATCGTGGCGGGGCTATCCAATTAGCCCAGAAGTGCCGCCCCGGCACTTATCGCGGATATTTTTTGGGACCTGATGTGTCCACCATTTTTTCAACACCTAAATGGCGAAATCGCGGGTCCTGTGTGTTTTCGGGAGAACTATCCTATTAATTTCGAGCAAAATAATATGGTGAAAAAAAAAAACACACCACATCGGTAAAATACAGGGATAATTGGCGAAAAAAGGACACTTCCGTCTTACCTGTGAAGTCTTTTTCTTCGACTCCATAGGGGGCACAGGGATGACTCTGGTGCCCAGACTCTCCTCTCCAGGCGATACCCAAACAGTTAATGAAATTTACCCACAAGCCCAGGCTCCTCTCCTCTATAACCCGCCCCAGCCACTGGGAGCTTAGTATCGCAAGCCCACAGCAGGAGCGTGGCAGAGGAGAAGATGGAAGACCGGCATACATACAGAACCATACATGCCATGGAAAGAACCAAGAAAACACTCCCCGGCAGACAGGTGCCATGTCCTGTGCCCCATATGGAGTCAAAGAAAAAGACTTAACAGGTAAGACACAAGTCTCCTTTTCTTCTTCCTCCACTAGGGGGCACAGGGATGACTCTGGGATGTCCTAAAACTGTCCCCTATGGGCGGGGACACACCTGTGTTGCAGTGAGCACAGAACACCCGAAGGCGGTGTCCGAGGACGCAAAAGTATCAAAAGCGTAAAATCTAATGAAGGAATGAGCAGATGACCATGTGGCAGCCTTACAGAGTTGTTCTGCAGAAGCCCCACAGCATGCTGCCCAAGAAGTTCCCACTGACAGTGTGGAATGGTCAGTCACCACAAGGAGTAAGCCTGGCGAAAGGTAAGCGAAACCAGCGTGCCAAGTTCTGCTTAGCAGCCAGCCAGCCTTTCTTATGAACATCATACAAGACAAACAGAGTCCGACTTGCGAATCTCTCTGATCCTCTTGACATAAGCCGGAGAGCTCTCACAACATCCAATGAAGCCTCCGACGGAGATGGCTCCGTAGTCTGGAATGCAGGAACTACCAATTCCTGATTTATATGGAAGCGGGATACTACCTTGGGAAGGTAGCCCAAGCGATTCCCCAGGACAGCTCTGTCTGAATGGAACACAAGAAAAGGGGAGTGACAAGAAAGGGCGCTGAGATCAGGTACCCTCCTAGCAGACGCAAGGGCTAGTAGAAACAGTGTCTTCCACGTGAGCCAATGCAATTCCACCGTCTGCAACGGTTTAAAGGGAGCCAACTGGAGAGCGAGGAGAACACAAGAAAGATCCCAGGGAGCAACAGAAGAAACAAACGGTGGCTGAACATGGAGAACCCTCTGGAAAAAAAAAGTTTGTACCTCAGGGAGCAGAGCTATCTGCCTTTAAAAAAGGACAGACAAAGCCAAAACCTGGACCTTCAAAGATGAGAGCCGAAGGCCCAAATCCAGACCGGTCTGCACAAAAGAAAGGACACAGAAATGGCAGAAAGACCTGGGGTTAAAATCCCTAGTCGAACACCAAGAAAAATAGGTATGCCAAACCCTATGATAAATACGTGCCGACGAAGGCTTCCTAGCCTGCAGAATTGTCCGAACAATGCTCCTGGAGAATTCTTTTGCTCATAAGATAGACGTCTCAAGAGCCACCTCGCCAAAGCGAGACGGACTAGATCCGGATGGAAGAAGGAGCCCTGAGACAGAAGATCCGGCCGCAGTGGAAGACGCAGAGGGGAGTCTATGGAGAGGCTCAGTAGATCGGCATGCCACACCTTCCGGGGTCAATCTGGAGCCACCAGGATAAAAGTTCCTCCTTCCAGCTTGAACTTCCGAAGGACCTGAGGAATCAGAGATCGGAGGGAAGATATACAGGTATATTAGACGGAAGGTCCAAGGAACCGCTAGTGCAACTATCATGAGAGCTTCCGGATCCCTGGTGCGGGAGCAATAGCTCGGAAGCTGATTGTAGCAGGACACCATCATGTCGATGTCCGGTAGGCCCCAGCGACGGACTAATAGCTGGAAGACTTCCGGTTGCAAAGCCCACTCACCTGCATGGATGTCTTGACGACTGAGGAAGTCCGCTTCCCAGTTTTGAACACCCGGTATGAAGACTGCGGAGAGTGCTGCCAGATACTGCTCCGTCCAGCGAAGAAGTGCCGCCCTGGTGATTTATGTAGGCCAGTTGTGTTGTCTGATTGGATCTTCATGGATGTCCCCGAAGGAGGCGCTGTGCTTGACACAGAGCCCTGTACACAGGACGAAGCTCCAGGATGTTGATGGAAGCTGGCTCTCTTGATGCGTCCAACTGCCGTGAAAGGTTACAGTCTCGTAGTGGTGACAGTCGGCAAGAGAGCTGATTTGGAGGCAGCAAACGTAGTCACGATCTTGTCCAATTCATGACAACAAAAAAAAAAAAAAAAAAAGAAGAGCTTCCAGAGCCTTCCTAGATTCTGTGTCCGCTTTCCAGGTGCGCAACCAAAGAGCTCTTCTGGCAGCCACTGCAGAAGCAGAAACCTTAGAGGTTAAAATCCCAGACTAACACTGTTTCAGAGACAAAAAAAAGCCTCTTCCCTAATTAGTGCAACCATAGTAACTAAGTGTGTGCGCCCGAGGTAAGACCGTTCCAAAGAGTCTGCCCAGCAGATGCCAGGGCTGGATGAACCAGAGCTCCTGCATTCACATAAATAGTTTAAGAAATTTTCCAACTTCCTATCTGTAGGATCTTTGAGAGATGCTTTATTTTGGATAGGTAGGAAGGATGACCTAATAAGTCGAGTAATGTGGGCATCGACCAGGGGAGGAGACTCCCACTTAGCCCTATCCACAGCTGGGAGGGGGGTTAAAATGTAGCAATATGCTTGGAAACGTCTACTAGGGTGTGTCCATACTTCCGCCAGGAGATCTTCTTTGCTGTGCAGAAGACTTTTTCTGCCTTTTAAAGATAGATGCCTAATGCGGGCCATACACGGTGCGATAAAGCAGCCGATCCGACTGATTGGTGTGATTTGGCTGCTATATCGCACAGTGTATGGGCCTGATGTCGGACCAAGCGTGATCCCATGGGATCGTACATCGCACCCCCTGATCTTACTGCTGGATCAGTCGATGAGATGTGTGATCCAATGCAGCGCTATGCGGTTAAGGGAGCCGGCATATCGGGTGGTTGGCCACCCGATCGCACTGGGTGTGGGGACCGCCTGACATGTCGGACGTCGGATCCCCCGTCGCCACGCACGGTGCCATCGCGCCGTTTATGGCCCGCATTATATCTAAGAGGCTGCTCCGATTCCTCCACTAGCAGAATAGATTTAACTGCTCTAATAAGAGCCTCTACATCTACAGGAAACATGAACTTCCTCCGTGACAGAAGAAGTCTCCACGTCTGAAGCAATGTTGGCGCTAGCCTCACCATTCGAGGAAACCTCTGAATCTGAACCCCTGTCAGATTGGAACTTTCACGTGGGAGCAGGCCTACACCTAGAAGCCCCTAGGTCTATCAAGCATTTGCTGAAAGGACGTGGACACCTGAGCTAGTCCCTGGACAGACTGGGCAAAAGCTTGCATCCAGGGTGGCTCCACCATGGAAAGCTGTGGCACAGCGACAGGTGGCATTGGCACTGACATACAGTACGGAACGAACAAACACACACACACACACCTAGGCGCCTGATCAGAATATGGAGATATTGATCTTCGTACCCAATCTATGCTGCATCTTCTTAATAGAGGTAACTGCCACACCTCTTAACAGTAAAAACAAAGAAAAAAGGAATAAAAAGCGCTGCTGATTGGAGACCTTCTGTCTTAATAAATACAATGGCCATTTGTATGTTATATTAAACTGTATTTATTATTATTAAGACAGAAGGTCTCCAATCAGCAGCGCTTTTTATTATGCTTTTTTCTTGGCACTGACATACGGTTTACAATTGCGACATTACCTGTGTCAGACGAGACACCCTAGCTGGTTCTTGACTAGAAGCCATAAGCAAAAACACCTGCTGCAGGGTCCCAAAGCAATTGACACACAGGCCATCATGCTCCGGATCCTGAGGAGGACAGTAAAACACTGTTTACACGTGCGCATTGCTATAGTGTCCGCCTGCTTAGTAGTTTTATTTCTGGACATGCTATAAGTCGCAGTACCTACACACCACATAGTCAGTAAGGTGTAAGTAAACAAGGGTCGCTGCGGCTCCGGTGGTCAGTAGATCCACGCCCGCAATCACTGACCCAGTAGCCAGTTCTGCGGCCACCGGCGCTGGAGCGGCAGTGGGGGCGTCCTATAGGATGCCTTACACTGCCCACTATTGTTGATAAACTATTGCGACATAAAAGTAAATAAAAAAATCAAATATAGGGGTGGGGAACCACTAATATATCCTCCCCTGAAAAAGGTTCTCAGCTCCTGCCTTGGCAACAAACTTAAAGCCGAGGTCAGAGTGGCTGAGGGAGGGGTATAGAGGAGAGGAGTCTGGGCTTGTGGGTAAATTTCATTAACAGTTTGGTGCCCAGACTCTTATCTCCATGCTATTCCCAGAGTCATCCCGGTGCCCGCTAGTGGAGGAAAAAATCCCTGTTTTTCGCCAATCGTGGCTATCCATTAGCACCCGAACAATGTCCGGGACTAATTGGATACCCCCTTAGGGTAAGTTATGTAGTGATGGACAAGTTTGTGCTTCTGTTTGTCCACACATTTTATGATTGGCAGCCACCATCACTGGTTTTGGCTATCACATTGACCATAAATAATTTGAATTGGTCCTGAACTACAAAACTGTCACTCCTGCAAGTGCCACGGCACGCTAGGATGCCACGGCACCCAGTTTAGGAACCAGTGCACTACACGATTCCAGAAAGCGATATAATGCACAACAGTACGGTTATGAACAATTTAAAAAAGTCATAAGACCGGGACTTTTGTTATATAGATTTACATACTATAAAAAGATCTACCTGACTTTAAGCCTTGGTTAGGAATGCTCTAGATTAGCATGTACAAAACATGGCTCTACACTCTCTGCTCTCTGGAGAAACGATTTGGACAGAGGGGGAAACGGTCAGAGACATGCCAAGTTGCTGCAACATTTTACCAAAGTCGCTCCGGATTCAAACAGCGGAGCACTGTAAATTATCACTGTTACCATCACTTGTAACAAAAGCCACAGACATAATCCATCGTACACACAGACATTAGCACAAAGTGACCTCTCAAGAAGAGATAGAATAGGTAAACGCGCCTACAACCTCTCAAAAGCACTATGTGGAGAACTGCTAAACAGTTGAGGGCCAGTGTGGAGAAAGTAATTTATGTTTATATTTTTTTGTTATAGTATAGGCATGGTGCCACAGTTTGCATAAACATGCCTAGGAGGAAAGCCCTACATCTGTGGCATTCTGAATAATAGATCCTATTCCTGTATATTGTGGTGTGCTGTATTACATAACCCCGTTACTTATTGGTGACTTACCAGAATTGAAGTTATTCTAAGCACAATGATCATACACTATAATTACTGAAAAAATATTTTTTGATCCGAGGACAAAGTAAACATATAAATAAAAGAATGATCTGTTAGCCTCATTTGGCAAAATGGAGGCTTGTTTGATAGATGTAGAGTGTACACTGAATAAAGCTCATTATTGATCTGTTTATGCCTTTCCATTTTCTTCTTCATTCATTATAATATCTACACTGAATTACATTTATTTTTATGCCAATTTTAAAACAAAACTTTATATGCGGCAAATTCAATTTAAGCTTTGCAAAAGACAACTCTCCCACCTATGAATCAGGTTATAAAATGCAGTTTGTACAGATGGGCAATGCCCTGGTTTTAGGTTTCTCTGAATGACTGTGTTCTGGGCCATCTTGCCTCTGCCAGAGCCCTGCACAGCAATCAGGTTCCACTTGGTGATATCTCTTGCTGTGTTCACTCAGCTAGCATCACTTGGGTTATCTAGGCGGGACGTAGTAAAAATGCCGGCGGACGGGATACCGGCCATCGATATACCGCCGCCGCAATGCCGATGACGCTATCACGAATGACATCAGGATACAGGTGTCTGGATCCTTAACAACTGAATGACGAACGTCCAGACGGAGGTAAGTAGTGCACTGTCTCCGGGGGGTAGGCACCCCCGGGGAGGACATTAGGGTTAGGCACCCTCTGGGCAGGTTATGGTTAGGCACCACTGGGGGAGGTTAGTTAGGGCTAAGCAAGGATGCAGGAAGGGGAAGTTAGGGTTATGCAACACCACGGGGAGGTTAGGGACCACTAAGGGAGGGTTAGGGGTAGCATACTTACCACCCATTGGGATCTATGCATATAATGCATTGTATGTCAAAATACTGCAAATGATACAGGTATTTTGTAAATGTTCCAAAAGTCGGTTTCTCATCAGGTTATCATGAATAAGTACTACCCAATTTATTAATATCATTAATTAGCTTGATACCATGCCTTTCTTATCAAACATAGTTGAGAGACATCCAGAATATAGAAATGGAGATTAAACTAACTTTTTGAAATAGATTGACAACTCAGCAAGGACTTTGTCACCCTCTAGTGGATAAACTGGAATAAAACAAGGACGATAAAGTAACCAGTCACTTACAATTCAACAAGGTTTGGTAGCTTCTGGGCAAGATTTTCTGGCTGCAAAATCAAAGGAAAAACTATTTATACATATGCTTGATGCAGATGAATTGTGTAAAGAGATTATATATAATCACACACACATTATATATAAATAAAAGATAACAGCCATCAAATAACACATAAGTGGGAATTACAGCCAAAAAGGGTTCCTATTGTGCTGCAGCTGTGGATCTTCCATCACCCCATTACTGCAGAGGGTCTTCTCAATCCTGTGCTGGGGACATTTTTTGATATTTTTATACATTGTTTTTTATCTCTCTTTCCCCCCAGTTGATCACAGCTGTTTACCAAACAATAACAGCGTGGGAGGGCACCAAATGTGGCCTATGGAAAATTTCTGTTTTCTGTAATAATGGGTAATATTGTTTGGTATCACACAAGGGCTACGTTCAATATCCTGGCACATGGGATTCTGGCGGTCAGAATGCTAGCGCCGGAATTCCGACACCAGCGTGCAATGCTGAATAAGGCCCAAAAGTCACAAAACCAACAATAATTTTAAGAATAGAACTTGTACCTACCAGTGAGGTTAGAGAGTTTCTTTTCATAGAAAGTCTCTCAAGATATTGTGTCCCTCATGCTTAAGCAGGCTGGCATCCCGACCGCTGGAAGTAAGTAGTGTGGTTAGGGGGAAGGGTTAGCTTTAGACACTAGGGGAAGGGTTAGGTTATGGTGCGGGGAGGGGGTGGTTAGGTTTAGGCACAGAGAAGGGAGGGTTAGCATACCGACTGACAGGTGTCGGTATGCTAATCCTGTCGGGATGCCGGCGTCGGGATTTTGACCGCCGCAACATGTACCCATCCCGTCACACAATAGTCCCCATCATTTCAACTACTACTAGTCATCATCTAACAATACATCCAACTCTGCATTTGCATAAATACACCCTCTCTGAATATGAACTACATAAGAACATTGCAGTTACAACCAAGTTACAGCTCTTTGGTAAGAAATTTAGATTCCATTGAATCGTACATGACTCCGCATTACCTGCATTTGCATGCTCCTATTTCTGTGCAAGTGCAGCGTGAAGTCATGCAATATAGGTACCGCTTAAAGTAGAGATGTGCAGGTTCGGATTTACTCGGTTCTTATCGCCATTTTACCGCAAGTTCGGATTTATTTTATTGGCTATCCAAAACACGTGATAGCCGATAGCCAATAAAATGCCGTTTTGAGATCCGAGTAAAAGCGAGTAAATCCGAACCCGCTCATCTCTAGCTTAAAGGCGCACATGCAACTCTGCACACATTAGTGAGGGTTCTGGGCGACAGGACATGGCGCATTGATGCCACCTGGCTGGAAACATTTTCTGGGGAGAATGCTGAAAGGAGTCTGCTACCATCACATCCTCCTTTCCATGGTAGCATATTTTAATACTTGACACACTTTATCCAATAAATAAAATTACTGCAACACCGGCACCTGCATAACAGGCTTCATGACCCACACTTCCACCTATGGCACCTGTACTTCCAAGCAGCTATGTAGTACCGATCTGCTGTATCCTGGCACACACTGTCATACTTACCTGGTAACCACTCCGATTGCTCATAGCAGTTCCAGTGTCCTCCTCGTCGGTAATGCTTGCCACATACAGAGTGAAAATGACACATTGATGATATTGGACAATTGGGCAGATACTGCAGTCTGGGCATAACATGGTAACTAAACCCAATCAAAATCAATCACATCAGTATGTTGGAATTGTCCAAAGTGTGTTGTCATCTCACAACTGCACTAACAGGCCACAGTTGGGCTGGAAGTGACCTGGTTATTTGGCATGGATGGCTGATCTCATTCAATTTAAGCCCCAATTTTTGACCAAATTTGACATGGATCTGGGCGCTCAGGCGGAGCAGACACCTCACCCTGGGTACAGCTATCTTAAGCCTAATAAAGGACAGTAGTACAAGCAGCATATATCTTTGTCTGAATGGCTGAGAAGAGTGACCTATAGTTTGCATTCAGCTGAAGGGTAAATGTAAATATCTCAAACTCAGGATATGACATCTTATGCACATACAGTTTATTAATGTCACTGGTGCTTTTTGTAATGCAATATGTATTCTATTGTTGGCAGTCCATTTGCAAATAATGAGACCTGGAATGATAGTGCTAGACAAGCTGGAAATATAGGCAATATGACCATGTGATTACCATCCTCCGCTGCACTTACGGGCAGATTGTATATTAAAAAATTATGAAGGTTCAAGAGCGTTAGAAGCTCTGCTGCTCCCTCCTTCACAATATGTTGTCACTACAGCTATAGCACATCTGTAAATGAAGGACCAAATGGCGGCATGATGGCACAAGAGTTTGCCCTGCTAGACAACAGAGCACAATGGTCCAATGACAAGACAAAAACGACAAAACCAACAATCATTTTAAGAATATAACTTGTACCTACCAGTGTGGTTAGAGAGTTCCTTTTCATATAAAGTCTCTCAAGATACTGAAGTCCCTCATCCTTAAGCAGTTCCAGAGGAAAATGGTTTAGATTGCGGTAATTTAAGAAGAGATTCTTGTGTCTCTCCAACTTGGCCACAGAGATGGTCTGGCAGAGTTCAGAAGCCATGTTTGGCTGGGATCCATCCAAATAGACGCACTGCTCGTCAACATCTCAAATCATCTATAAGGCCAGCAAAGACAAAAATAGTTAAATGTGAACATAAAATTGATGTTAGTGCATCACTGTACAAGTTCTATGAGGAGACATGGATTCAATTACTGGGTCAGCCATCTAGCTCCATATAGCTGCTACATGCACGGTTTCTCCCACCTACTCTGAACACAACAGGGAAGTTATTGAGAATTGTGCAGTGACAGTGTTGAGCAGTGGCGGTCCCTGTTGTATGACCACCAATACCACAATGCATTTCAAAACACCACAACGCCAGCTTGTATCCTGCATTCTGGGTCCTCAAAAGGCTTGCAGTGTTGGGAGCCACACAGCAGAGATCTCATGGTTCTCCCCACTGACAACGCTATTCTCCATTAAACGCAGCACTCAGAGGTGTTGGCATGAGGAGCAGGGACATTAAATTCTGCTTATTCCTCTTTGATTAGTAAGTGCAGAGAGGCATACAGTGGCGTTTCAGCCACACCCTCTGTAGTACAACCTCTCCCCAATTCTGCTCCCGGGACTACCACAGGCCCTCTGATTACTATGCTTGTGAACGTCAGTAGATCTGAAAGAACGATATTCTTTATTGAGAGCCTCCTACTTTCACAATTCTCCAATTAATCAGATGCACTTGTAGGGTAAATGGATGGGGTGTTATAGGCAGCTCCCATACAGTGACTGAGTTTATATAAAAAAAATACTGGAATATTCTTTTTTTCAAACCAAAAAGACATAGTTAAGTTAATGCTGATGGAGACTTATGTAAAGGTGTCAGAGTTGCAGAATTCTGGGAGGCTGCTCAGCGGCTTGTGAGGAAGCTGTTAAGAGGAGGAGATTGGTTGCTGTATGGCTGCACTGTGGAGTGAAGTGTGAGCATTGTTAAAGCTATTGAAAGTGCTTTAAAACTTAATAGTCCAAAGAATATGTAAGTAAAGGGCTATACACGTACACACACACACACACACACAATCTGACTAGTGTTTGCTTTCACAGCAGCATTCACAAAACTTAGCACAATGTAAAAGGAGTTCTATTAGAACTATTTAAACCCAGCATTCACCATGAGTTATTTATGTAACCAACTCTGAGTTAGCAGGTAGACTAGGGGCAACACACAGGTATGACTGACAGATAGATCACTTGGATGACAAGGGCAAAAGATAAAAACTTTAAATCACAATAAGCCCAATAGGCTCTAGATTGCACAACATAGTGTGGTCTTTAAGCTACCATACTGCAAACAGTATTTCATAAAAACTACTAATTAATTCATATTATTGCAGCCAGGATTCATCACTGGTCGTGAAGAACTCCAGTCACTGAAGAAAGATATAGATGTTATTTAGGAAGTAGTGATATTCCAAAATCAACAAGTTTTTCTGCAGGTTTTAAAACAGATTAAGGTTATTCAATGCAAAACCTGGCATGTTGGGTTGGAAAATGTATACAGTCAGGTGCAGAAATATTGGGACATTGACAGAATTGTCATATTTTGGCCTCTATTCACCACCACAATGGCTTTGAAATGAAACAAACAAGATGTGCTTTAACTGCAGACTTTAAAATTTAATTTGAGGGTAATTACACCCAAATCAGGTGAACGGTGTAGGAATTACAATGGTTTCTATATCTGCCTCCCACTTTTTAATGGGTCAAAAGTAATGGGACAAACTAAACAATCCTAAATCTAATGGGGGGTATCCACTTAGCGATATACAAACGAGAGCACGATTGCGACATTGCAATCATGCTGTCGTTTGTATAGCTAGTGATGGGCCTAGACTGAACGTTCACTCGTTCAGTCCCGGCACATCCCTCATCCCCGCACATGCAGAACCTGACGAGATAGTCAGGTTGACCTGCATGTACGGGCGAAGTCGGAAACGACCTGCGGGCATGCTCATTGCGGGATGCTTCCGTCCAAAACATGCCCGATGCATGCGCGATTTGCAAGCGATTGCATGATGACTACATCATTATCGTGCAATCGCTTGTTTAAATCGCTAAGTGGATACCCCCCTTAACTTTCACTTTTTAATACTTTGTTGCAAATCCTTTGCAGGCAATTACAGCCTGAAGTCTGGGACGCATAGACATCACCAGACGCTGGGTTTCATCCCTGGTGATGCTCTGCCAGGCCTCTACCGCAAAAGTCTTCAGTTCCTGCTTGTTCTTGGGGAATTTTCCCTTCAGTTTTGTCTTCATCAAGTGAAATGCATGCTCAATCGGATTCAGGTCAGGGGATTGACTTGGCCATTGCATAACATTCCACTTTTTAGCCTTAAAAAACTCTTTGGTTGCTTTTGCAGTATGCCTCGGGTCATTGTCCATCTGCACTGTGAAGCACCGTCCAATGAGTTCTGAAACATTTGACCGAATATGAGCATATAATATTGCCCGAAACACTTCAGAATTCATTCTGCTGCTTTTGTCAGTCGTCACATCATCAATAAATACAAGAGAACCAGTTCCATTGGCAGCCATACATGCCCACGCCATGACACTACCACCACCAAGCTTCACTGATGAGGTGGTATGTTTTGGATCATGAGCAGTTCCTTTCCTTCTCCATACTCTTCTCTTCCCATCACTCTGGTACAAGTTGATCTTTGTCTCATCTGTCCATAGGATGTTGTTCCAGAACTGTAGTGGCTTTTTTAGATATTTGGCAAACTCTAATCTGGTCTTCCTGTTTTTGTGGCTCACCAATGGTTTACATCTTGTGGTGAACCCTCTATATTCACTCTTGTGAAGTATTCTCTTGATTGTTGACTTTGACACATATACACCTACCTCCTCGAGAATGTTCTTGATTTGGCCAACTGTTGTGAAGGGGTTTTTCTTCACCAGAGAAATAATTCTTCTGTCATCCACCACAGTTGTTTTCCGTGGTCTTCTGGGTCTTTTGGTGTTGCTGAGCTCTCTAGTGTGTTCTTTCTTTTTAAGAATGTTCCAAACAGTTGATTTGGCCACACCTAATGTTTTTGCCATCTCTCTGATGGGCTTGTTTAGATTTTTCAGCCTAATGATGGCTTACTTCACTGATAGTGACAGCTCTTTGGATCTCATATTGAGAATCGAGAGTAACTGATTCCAAATGCAAATGTCACACCTAGAATCAACTCCAGACATTTTACCTGCTTAATTGATAATGAAATAACGAGGGAATAGCCCACACCTGTCCATGAAATAGCTTTTGAGTTGATAGTCCCATTACTTTTGGCCCCTTAAGAAGTGGGAGGCACATATAGAAACCGTTGTAATTCCTACATCGTTCACCTGATTTGGATGTAATTACCCTCAAATTAAATCTGAAAGTCTGCAGTTAAAGCACATCTTGTTTGTTTCATTTCAAAGCCATTGTGGTGGTGAATAGAGGCCAAAATATGAAAATTCTGTCAATGTCCCAATATTTATGCACCTGACTATTTTCAAACACAGACGGGTTCCGCCTTTAACAAGACTACAGACAGGAAAATCTAACATTATGAAAAACGCAAACTCATAAAGATAAGATAATGCATGGAACTTCAATTCTGCGGAAAAAAGTACAATTCTAGTGAAATAAAAAAAAAAAAAATATGTCTATTTTATATGGACATGGGCACAGTTTTTCAAATCGATATAGGAATTTTTTGGCCTCCTGCTTTTAGTTTGTGTGGCTTATGATAAACTGTATTAACAATGTGTTACTCAATAGGTATCTACGATGACCAAAGTTTGTCCAGTACAATCTCTAATAAATGGTGTGCTCTGCAAGCAGACCTACTAACACTCAAACTAGGTAAAGTGCTGCAACAGGATTATTTTTATACATGCACAACATAATAGTTACATTAGACACATACCAATGAAAAACCAAAAGGTGGTAAGCATTCATTTAAAATAAGAAAAAAATTCAATGCAACATGTTCTAATATTTTTACCTGCTCTCACACATTTTCACAAGACCAACCCTTGCAAAAGAGTAAACCCAATAAGTAATCGCTCTATTTGCACATCACTGATGTAGGAAAACATTTTTCCCTGATGACCATTAATCTCTTCCAAGCAAATAAACAGCAAACTGTTGGCTTGCTCCCTCCCAACTGGTTTTGCACTTAGCCCTGTACAGAGTGTCAGCCAACAAGTCAGGAGGCTGGTATCAAATGTCGGTATCAGAGCACAGCTGCAGCAACAGATGCTGGGACACTATTGTGACTGTGAGTCAGGCTACATCAATGTACAGGGGCAATGGCTGGCTTTAAACTTTCTGAACCATATAAATCTATAGACTACATTTTTTATATATAAACAGGATGTCTTCTGTACAGTAGAATACCCATCAGGCTATCATAAGTGGATGAATGATATAAAGCTGGGCTTGATCTACTGTATTTATTGCAAAATATATAACAAAATAAATAACATTTGCTACAGTACCATATTACATTATATATTCTGACACCTTATTGCATCTCTGTTTAACTACATCTCTCACATAAGTGCTGCACACATTTCTGCTGTTGTGTTGTCTCATATAGGGATAATTCTACAAACAAGGGGGTCTACGTACTAGGCCATGCAGAGAGATACATTGGGCGGAGTTAAAGTAACAACCAATCTGCTCCTAACTGTCACTTTGCAGGCTGTGTGAAAAATGACAGGTGCTGATCTCTCTCTCCCTCTCTCGGACAGGTTCTAATGGTGGGTACACACCTAAGCGATATATCTGCAGATCGAGTGAACAACCATCATCTCCATGCTGCAGCGGGTGTTGGTGCCCTCTGCGATATGCTAAACATTGTGGTCGTTATGCAGTCGCAGCACAACACTCTGCGATGGGTCTGCATAGTCACTGTCCCGATCGCAGTGGCTGGTTCGCGCACTGCGATGCATAGGCAGAACGCAACAATCGGCCAATTGCATGCATAATCGCAGTTGCGATGGTTGCTGAACCAAGCCCTATACCCCAGCAGTATAGTCATCTAAGCTAGTGGTCCAGTTTACTCTTATGCTACACTATACTGTGGATTAGTGCTCTCACTAGGCTGTTTCAGGAGAATGTCGCAACCCGCCCATTTTTGAAATGTAACAAAGCACCCTGCCTTTTTTCAGTGTACTATGAAGGCTCATTAATCACCCTCTTGCATAAAGAATACAGAAAGCATCGCGTGTTACAGTATAGTTGTCTACTCCCTGCCCATTCGTAGAGGATAGAAATTGTGTTTCAGAGGTGGACAGGGAGTACACAACTATATTGTAACATGCGACCTGTCTTCTGTATTTATTATGCAAGCGACTGTAAATCGCATCCTGCCGTGGCTGCCTGTATAACACAGCATTCTGATGAAGAGTGAAAGTGAAAAAAAAAGGTAAAGAGATAAGCATGTACTGTTTACAGTATTTTCCTAATAGAAGAACAGACTATGGGTGCCCACACACAGCGATTGTTTTTCCCGATCTGGTCGATTCCGACACATTGGAACGACAGATCGGGTAAAAATTGTCCAAATCGTGAGTCCCCATTCACGATCACGATGCGCGCCCCCGCAGGTCGCACATCGCATCTTCTGATCTGCCGTGCAGTACGGCAGATCTGACAATCCAGGACACAATGCACTATAAAAAAAAAGTCTGGCTGCAGGAGATCGTATGAAGATTGGACAGCATAACGTGTGCTGATCGTGTGCTGAGCTGCCGGGGAGAATTTCAAGGGAAATCGGACACATCGTCGGATCGTAAGTATATCAGTATGTGTGTGGGCACCCTTACAATACAGTATTTTGTACTGATCCTAGTGACTGTGGTAGTTTAATACTTCCTCCTGAGAAGAGGGGAACTATTGATCCAATTTAACCCTCTGCTTAACTTTTCCGTTTTACAACACATAAGGATTATAGCTTCAGCAATGGAGGACACCTGTATTATTTATATGCCACAGCTGATCTTGCAAGAAGATTGGACATATCTAGTATTTTTTCAGTACAGATGTTGGTTGTTAATATATGGGTGTCTCAATATATATATATATATATATATATATATATATATATATATATATGATACACTAAAGGGAAAATGGATGTATAAAAACTGACTGACTAGTATTTGTTGCTTCAGTGACAGTGTCACATCAAAAATGTGCCCTTCAAAATTAAAATGCACTTTCCTCAGTGATCACCCTGCCCTAAAAAAATTCTAGAGTGAACAATTAATTATTCTTCTGAAAGGTAAAGATGTGTCCTCATACATCTAGCCTCAATAGGCCATACGGCACGAGACACCTGGTGCGAGTAGGCCGCCATGTCACATGAGACTCAGTTTGCTGCAAGTGTCTTTTTCGCCTGAGAATGCGACAGTCGCAAAATGATGAGACAAACCGCTTCATGAGATTGCACTGATCAATTTGATATGCGACACTTGCATATCTGTATGCGTCGCAATCTGTATAAGAAGCACAACGTCCTAGGCGTGGAAAAGAGCTGCGGCCGCTGCGTCGTAGCACTTTGTATACAGATTCAGACTCAGACACACAGATATACAAGTGTCGCATATCAATTAATCAGTGCAGTCTCATGAAGCGGTTTGTCTCATACATTTGCAGCCAAGAAATTTTTTGGGTGAAAAAGAAGCTCGAATCAAACAGGACTGGGCATGGCAAGAGAAGCTGTTTGGTGTGACTGCAGCAATAGTGTATGAGGACACATCTGTATTTTTTCTTCCTAGTGAAGTTCATCATCTAATTAAGCTCCCCTGCCAAAACTGTACAGTATTTACAGTTGTGTTTGCAAATAAAGCTCTATATAGAAGGTTATTACCAACTGAATCGATGAAATACCGACGGACGGGATGCCAGCTGTCAGTATACTGACAGCGGCACCCCGATGGCTCAAATCCTGACAGGGGAATGGTGAGTAATGTTCCCCTGTCCTATTTACCCTCTAACCCTAATCCTCCTCTCCTGCGCCCTCATACTAACCTTCCCTACCCTGCACCTTAACCCTATACTCCCCCCGGTGGTGCCTGAACCTAACCCCCCCCCGTCTAGAGCCTAACCTCCCCCCTCCCGCTGTCTAACCTTCTGTCCCCCTGGGGTGCCTAAACCTATCCCTCGCACCCCACCCCCACCCCCCACAGCTGACACTTACCTTTCCCTGGTCTCCTTACGATCGGGATGCAGTCTGCCGGGATTCCGACTTCGGCATCCCTTGGTCATGTCGGGATTCCGTCGCCGATGTTCTCACGGCGATCGGGATTTCAGTGCCGGGGTTCCAGGAGACGGCGTCCAAGTTGACGGGATCTTAACCGGATCCCAATACCAACATTCCTCAAAAGGTGCAAATCTAGGCCAAAATCATAGCTTCCAATCAGTAATGAGCCTTTAGTTACCTAGTGCTAGTACCACAATAAAAACAAATAGTGTCATGGATTTAGTGCATATTTGCAACTGTGGGCAATGTTCATAAATATCCCTCATTATGTAAGCAAGCATGATAATTACACGCATTTTGCATAAATGGTGTTAAAAAAATACAACCAATATATCCATTTTTCCATGCATATAGTGGAAAGCAAATATCACCAATACTGCACAGGGGTGCTTATTCAACTGTGTCATCGAAATATTTACTTTTTATAGGTCATACACATATGGGACTATAACATTTTGTCTATGTCAAAAAAGTTCAGCACCAGTATTTAAAACTTTAGGGTACTGCTCTGTGTGACTAGGTCAGCACAAAAATACAGTGCTGTAATGCCAACTAAATTGTATTTTTGTCTGTACGGTCTAATGCTGGGCACACACTGAGACGACTGGCTTGCGTTACGACTTGCCATACAATATCCCTTGAGCCCAGAACTAGCGAAATTGAGCGTACACAGGGTCTGATTCTGCAAGGCAGTTTTATAATTTGCGACCCTTGCAGATATGATAATGTAGCAGGTGACATCACGCCTCCTGTGCATTACTTATCCGAGCTGCGTTGTCCAACACAGCATCGGATAATCTGCGTAACATCGGCCGGCTGCAATTACCCATGGGGTCCCGCAGCCAGCCGCCACAGTTTAGAGGAAGAGACCAGGAAATCCTGTCAGCCAACAGAGGGCCTGATTCAGACCCACTCGCGAGCGGCTGTCCGCTCGCAAGTGGGTCGATGTTATGGACTGAGCATGCGCACGACGGAGGGAGCTCCGTCGTGCGCATGCGCCAGACGCGACGAGCGAAGGAAAGTCCTTCGCTCGTTGTGTCCGATCAAAGGGGGCGTGCTGTCAATGTTGATTGACAGCACGCCCCCTTTGGTGGGCGTGCCTCCCTGACGGGGGCGTTCCTAAGGGAACGCCTCCCGTCAGAAGCCGGCCCACTGACATCACTAGTGATGTCAGTGGGAGTGATTTTGGCTCTGATAGAGCCAAAATCACTCCGGAGCTTGCGGTTGAAAACCTCAACCGCAGGCTCCGGCTCGCAAATTCAATGGTCGCGATGGTCTCGACCATCGCGACCATCACAATGCACGCTCGTATAGCCTGTGGGTGGTGACCCACAGCTATACGAGCGTCCAGGAGGACGCTCCATGAAAATGGAGCCCGGCCCTCATTCAGAGCGTGCGCTCTGCTCAGAGCGTACGGCTCTGAATGAGGGCCAGAGATTGTAAATTCTTCCAACAGCAGCGACACGCCTCCATTTCGGAAAACAGAGGGAAACGCCACCCCTACCCACAAACAGCAGCAGACTGTCAATCATTGACAGTCTGCGAGCGAGTTAGCGGAACCTATTCTGCACACTCAGAGAATGGGTCCTGCGCCTGTGCAGATTTCCAAACATCGGGAATCTGCATGCACTGCTGAATCATGCCCACACACTGCAATCTTGCAAACGACCAAATGATATATCGTATCATTGGGACTTATACAATTTATCGTTCTCTCGTACACACTAAAACAACCATCTTTAAGTTCACTGGCTGGGAGTGGCAAGAGGTGACTACTTCAGAGGCCAAATCGGAATGACATATTGTCAGGACATCCGGTTGGCTGTTCACAGTAATACACACTAGGCGATGTGGACAATATCGCTAGCGATGTCGTCAGCGTTGTTGTGTAGCACATCAAACCTGACAATGTTGTACGCAACCGCAGGAGTGCGCATATTGAGCATACAGACTGAGCGATGTAGGCAATTTGTCCTTACAAAACAGCAAATTGACCAGACGTCACTCCAGTGTGTACCCAGATTCAGTCAACAAAATATTTAAAACGCTACAACTACTTTAGCATTGTGTTGGCTAACTCTAGCAGACAACTCCGGATGATGCCCTTTGGAAGTTACCCAGCAGAGATGCCTCCTGGTCAATGAAAGTAGTAGGATAGTTCAACGCACAATAAATGAATGTGACACCCACGTAAGCACAATAATTATATCAATTATTAAATATGTCTTAACTAATGTATTGAACACGATAATCACAAGAATACACATCTTACATGCCCAATACCGAACACACAATGGTGGCATGCACAATAACCAAGTCAAATGTAGATCACGTATGTGAATTACATGGGAGAGAATCAAGTCATCTCATGACAAAGGGTAAGCTTACAAGCAGGGCCTTCTTACCTCTTAGCCTGCCAGCTATTGCCAAGTATTGTTTTAGTTGCTCCACTATGGAACATGATGGTGCTAAATAAATAAATGTCATTGCTATAGGATTGTTGCACAATAACCCAAGGTACTGATATTACATGCACAATAATATGTATAGTGATGGCGTATACACAGCCTTATGTATGAGGATTACATGCAGAAGTGATAGATGACTGCATGCATAGCAGCCCCCTGACTGCCCCTTATACACAGGGCAGAGCACACAATGACCTCCCCGCCTACACTAGCTTCCAGACACCGGGTACTCACACTCACCTTTTTATTGCTCTTGAAGACCTGACACATGATGAAGAAGTCTCAGCCATAAAAACCTCCAGCTGATTGGCCTGGTAGGAAGCGCCGCGCTACGGTTGGCTGGGACACAGGGTGTGGGTGGATTTTTCAGCGGGCCAATCGGATTTCCGTTAACATTCAGTCCCGTGCTACCTAAACGGCTATTGGCTGCCGGTCACGACGCTCCAACAGATAACGAGGTCCCTAATTGCCCAGGGCGTCCACTCTGTTAGGCTGCCTATGATTGGCTACTGTGTGACTGACAGCCCTCAGCACCTATTGTAACGCACCATAATAATCGGCAATACAAAGCTATATACAATATATATATATGTATTATTTACCTTAGCTGCATACTAAGCTTATCATCATACTGTGCTGGTCAGTGAGTGTAGTGATGATATAGTGACTGGTGGCTGCGTCACCGGGAGAGACAATGTGTCCTGTTGCTGGGCTACTCTAGGCTGAAGCACCCGGAGGTGGGCACGCTGGGACTGTTGGTTCCACAGCAAACCTCCAAATACAGGAATGAAAAATCGAGACACAATAAGCCCCATGGTCAACAGGTAGCCATGTTTTTAGGGTTAAGATGAGGTTTAAGTACTTGGCGGAGGGCTAGACTGCGGAAGGGGATAGTTAGGGTTAGGCACAATGGGTGGGTTAGGATTAAAACGTGATCCGTCACAGGGGTCCTGTCTGCACATAGGATCTAGCATCAACCTTAAAAATTAGGGATGGGAATCATTTGATGTTGCATCGGAAACAACGGTTTTGATGTACAACCCTGCAATGTTTAGGATCCAATGTTTCATCACCATCACAAGATTTCTCCCCCGATGTTTTTCCCTGCTTTTCCAATGTTTTTTTTTTTTTTTTTTTGTGACACTGTGTGTTGCTGTCACTGCTTTGGACTGCCAGCTGGCGCTCTCCTTGTTTTATATTCAATTACAACTTAAGAAGAGGGTACGAAACACTGACTGGGCTACTACTGCTATTGGTGGGGTGGGGCTGACAGAGTGACAGACACTATGGCCAGCCAATCAGCTGCAGCACATAGGACAGTCCCACCCCTGGCTCACTGTCACTGGTGCTGCTCTCAGTGAACACTGGTTGGCTGCTGGGATGTCTGGCTGCTGCAGCTAGTGGTAACTGAGCAGTCAGTCTCACAGTGTCACTGTCAGGCACTCACTGCATGTGCACTCTGCATATGACAGACCCAGCAGTGCCTAAGTATCAAAAGTTACATCATTGGTGAGGAGCTGAGAGAGAGAGAGAGAGAGAGAGAGAGAGAGAGTGTGTGTGTGTGTGTGTGTGTGATAATATAGACAGAAACGTAAGGGTCTATTTACTAAGCAGTGTTAGGAGACAAAGTGAAAAGTCATAATGTACCAGCCAATCAGCTTCCAACTGCCATCTCACAGGCTGTGTTGGAAAAATGACAGGAGCTGATTGGCTGGCACCTTATCACTTTCTTATCACTTTTCACTCTGTCTCCTAACACTGCTTAGTAAATAGACCCCCTAAGCTGAGAGTGGAGAAGAGACTCAGACTGAAAGAGTAAATGCCCTCATTCTGAGGCGGTCGTAAGAAGCGAGCACTTACTCTGAAAGAGGGCGGCCACTTGCCTTTTCAAGTGCGGCCTCCTGGTCGCTAGCTAAGCTGTGGGTTACCACCCACAGCTTTAGCGACCGACCAGGTTGATGGTCGCGATGGTCAAGACCATCGCGACCATCGGTGCTTGCGACGAGACTCTAAGGTTGGGTCTCGCAACCGCAAGCCCCAGGGAGCTTCCTGCTCTGATTGAGCAGGAAGCTCCCCACTCACATCACTGCCGATGTCAGTGCGGCCGCCCACAAAACGGCAGGCGTTCCTTAAGGAACGCCTCCGTTTGTGAAACCACCCCCCCGCCACGCCTACAAAACGGGTCGAGCTGACGATCACCATCGACAGCCGCCCCTTTTGTAGTGAGCTCCGGAGCGAGAGAATTTCTCTCTCGTTCCGGGCCTTGAGCACGCACAGTGCGGCCACTGTGCATGCGCATGGCCTAAACATCGACCCAGTTGCAAGCGCTCAACGCTTGCGACCGCGTCTGAATGAGGTCCAAAGTCTGGAAGAATGGACAACAAGAGAAATTAAATTGAGAAAGAGAATGAGACTGTAAAGGTGCATATCCACTAGCAGAGAGTGGAACGACAGTACAATTGCAACATTGTAATCGTACAGTCATTCCTCTTCCCCTGAGTGTAGGCACCGTCCCTCATCCCTAAACATGGTCAATCTGTCGTTATCGGCAGATTAACCAGCATGTTCAAGTGATGTTTGATGTCAAAAACGACTAATGGGAGCGCGCATCACTATTCGTTTTCGAGAGCGTCATGCATGATTAATGAGCGATTAAACAATATCGTTATTGTTCAATCACTCATTTTAGTCAGCAAGTGGATATGCGGCTTTAGACACCTTCAATAAAAAGTTCGATTTACCACAAAACATGTTTTATTTCTAAAACCACATACAGCCTTATAATTTTTGCACCATTTGTTCATACATATATATATATATATATATATATATATATATATACTGTTTGCCTCGATGAAGGTAGACATAGTCTAAGAATTATTTTAAAAGTGTATTAGTCTATTATATGTTTAAGTATAGAGTTTGCTTTAAAAAAAAAAAAAAAAACATCGGTTCCAGAGAAATGTCCAATGTTTATATCTAAATAATGTTTTGTATTCAATGTTAAAAACATTGGTACTTCCAATGTTTTCTTTCGATGTCCCATCTCTAGTTAAAATAAAAAATCGTGTCGACAATTTGTGCGCCAACCTTTTGACCTGTCGACCTTAGTCAACGTTGATCACTTGACCCTGTCGACCATCTGGGTTTGAACTATTGACTATCTATAAACTGTCAATCTTTTATACCACAACCCTGTTAAAATCTAAAGAGGGCCGGTTGTCCATAGCAACCAATCAGCTTCTAGCTATCATTTATCTATTACAGTTTATAAAATGATAGCTGGAAGCTGATTAGTTGCTTTGCGCAACTTCTCCACCTGTCCTCTGTAGAAGGTTTGATACATCTCCCCCTTGTACCTTTAGGTATAAAGGCTGTTTTTGAAGGTTTGACTGCATACCTCATATGTACCAAGCTCCAGAAAGCTAAACTTTCTGGAGCTTGTACCCGATAGGAAACACCATCTATAGAGCTATAAATGGTGTTGCCTAATAGAAGCTTATGGGCTTCTTGACGCATAGTTCCCTGAGAGGGATCCAATAAGATTTCTTACTAATATGGACGTAATGGGATTGAAATGCCAGCACCTGCACGAGAGAAGGAAATCACGACAGCGGCACGTAAGTAACCTAACCCTCCCCTCTCTCCCCATAACCCTCCTTTAGGGGTGCCTAACCCTAACATCCCCCCTAGTGCCTAACCCCCCCTTCCCGCACCCTAAACCTAACCCTCCCGGGAGGTGACTAACTCTAACCTCCCCCCGGGGGTGCCTAACCCCTCCTTCCCCCAGCCTAATCCCCCCGCGAGGGTGCCTATCCGTAAGTCCCCCTCCAGGGTGCCCTAACCCTCACCCCCCGCGAATAAGAGGAAGGGCGCCCTGGACTTACCTCGTTCGGATCCGCGTCGTCCCTATATGTGGGAGGCACATATAGAAACCGTTGTAATTCCTACACCGTTCACCTGGTTTGGATGTAATTACCCTCAAATTAAATCTGAAAGTCTGCAGTTAAAGCACATCTTGTTTGTTTAATTTCAAAGCCATTGTGGTCGTGAATAGAGGCCAAAATATGAAAATTCTGTCAATGTCCCAATATTTATGCACCTGACTGTATAATAAATGGAACCTCAATAACTTATATTCAATATTCCCTCTGCTGGGTATTGTCATCTTTCAGCACGGTTCAGCCTCTCCTCCATTCACTTTTTTGGCTTCCAATGTTATTATTAGTTTCAGATTGTCCTCACAGCGTCCATTATCATTCTCTCAGGCTCAGTCTTTTTTCTCCTTTTTACATTCCCATAACTTGTCCTTTTTCAGGCGCAGCATTATACCTCTAAGGTCAGGGATCGACACATTTTTCTAAAATCCAGGAGCCATGGCAAAAGTGTAGGAGCCCCCCCAAAAATAAAAAATTACAGGATTAAAAGTGTGTTAAGCAGCTGTTACATGGGGTAGTGGTTACCTCCTTGCTTTTGCTGGGAGCCCTCGGTGGGGTCACTGTTGCAGCTCCCTCCTATCTGCAGTGTACAAGTTCCCTGCCTCCTTCGTGCACAGAGCTCAGCGCTGCTAGATGGGCCCAGCACTACCGACAATACACCTGCCCGTATACAGGTGTTGCGGAGAAGACTATTAGCAGGAATGACACCGCGCTGTGATTGGCTTGCTAGACACCGCGCGGTGATTGGATTGCTAGACACCGCGCGGTGATTGGCTTGCTAGACACCGCGCGGTGATTGGCTTGCTAGACACCGCGCGGTGATTGGCTTGCTAGACACCGCGCGGTGATTGGCTGGGGAGAGGTGACGCGCGGTGATTGGTCAGGTAGACGCTGCCGCCGCTGCACCACCAGCAGATCCTACAGGTAACAGGACCTGATTAAAACTGCGATCACTGGGCTGGCACACTATGCATGAAATTCCCACTGCAATAATCTCCGCTGGGGCTGATAAATCTGCTTCTTCCCTCCCTGTAAAATCTGGTCGCCAGAGCGACCTGGCCCCTGGGATTTGTCGAGCCCTGTCTAAGGTTGTTTCTTTCCTCTCGCCTATGTACTGGATGAACCAGTTGAATACGACCCTCCAATCTTCTGTTGGTTTTAGGAGTGCTATTTCCTTGTTCTATAAAATACTATGGGCACCGTATTACAGTGGTCATTATGATACTGGTATAACACAGCATCATAAGAACTTTTCTGACCTTAGTGTATCAAAAATCCTACACACTCTTTTTTATTCAACTCAAGTTTTATCCACATCGACCCATCAGGAAATGTTTTATATACATTTTTATAGAGGGTATTTCTCCCCCTCACTTAGTCACTTAATTGGACTTTCCGCCTCCTCAACTTGCCCGAAATGTACGCTTCCCTCTACCATTGTTTCTGTAATTGCACCTCCATTAAAACATTGTGGCTTCAGGTTAAACAATTTGCTTTTTCGGAGTTGGTGAATTATTTACTATTAATCCCAGATTGAGCCATCTTTTGCATTTTCACGACTAATTCCAAAGTTTCACTGGGCTGTTTCAAGCTGCTTTTGATTCAGCTGTGACGAGGAAATGTATACTACAGCCGTGGATGCATCCTCCCCCTATATGCAAAAGATAAGCTTTTTCAGGTGTTTAAGATGGACTGGATGGAAACAACAATTATCAATTTACTTTGCAGTATTCACCGATGAGTTTTTGTCTGAGAGAACCAGGGTAACATTTATTCTGTCGCTACTATCTGGCGGCTTCTCCCATCTTGGAGCAAGATAGTCCTCTGCTCCAGCACTCTACATCATTCATCAAGGATCTTTGATGAACTGGGAAGAACGCATCAGGGCATCCTTCATTCTTTGGCTCCACCAAGGTTCGTCCATAGTGGGAGAGTACACTGCTTTATTTGTCCTCTGAGCTGACATGGAACAACAAAGCCCTCCTAGCCATCTTCTGGAAGGGATTGGCAGACCACATCAAGGATGCCCTAGCATCCAGAGACCTTCTGCAGTCACTAGATAGCATGTTTGCCAATTGCATCAAGTGTGGCTTCCTGCTGACCAAAAAGGCACCTGAAAGAGGAGGGTTCCAGGGCCTGTCACCCAAACGGGCTGCCTGGTACCAACCACCTTGTGACCAAGAGGAGGAACCTATGCAGCTGGGTAGAGCATGCCTTGCCCAACAGGAGCAAGAACGTTGCCTTAAGCACAAACTATAGCCCTCATTCAGAGGCGGTCGCAAGAAACGACCGCTCGTTCTGAATGGGGGCAGCCGCTTGGTTTTTTTAGTGCGGCCTACTGGTCGCTAGCTAAGCTGCCACAGCTTTAGCGACTGACCAGGTTGATGGTTGCGATGGTCAAGACTATCGCGACCATCGGGGCTTACGACGAGACCCTAAGGTTGGGTCTCGACAACCACAAACCCCAGGGAGCTTCCTGCTCTGATCAAGCAGGAAGCTCCCCACTGACATCACTGCTGATGTCAGTGCAGCCACCCACAAAACGGCAGGCGTTCCGTCAGGAACGCCTCCGTTTGTGTAGCCACCCCCTCGCCCCGCCTACAAAACGGGGAGAGCTGTCGACGCCTCTTTTGTAGTGAGCATTTCTCTCTTGCTCCGGGGCTTGCACGTGTGCAGGGCCTTAACATCGATCTGGTTGCGAGCGCTCAGCGCTTGCGACCTGGTCTGAATGAGACCCTATGTTTGTTCTGTTCCACCCCAGATCACCAGTTGGAGAAATGCCCCTAGAAATTGGGAAAAGGCCATGCCCAGTAAGGACCAGGGAGGTCAGACTAGGTAATTCACTAAAAACCTTCCCAAACACTTCTTGGTACATTGCCGCCTTGCAGAGATGACACTCTCTCAGGTGTGACCACTATCCTTCAGCATTGATGACTCCTGCAGGGAATTTCCCATCAGTAAGCCACTATCAATTGTGTCTACATAGATACCTCTGCTCCTAGAAGTATAGTATACTTTGCTAGTGTTGTTTCAACTCCGGTGTTCTGTCTCCTCGACAGCAGCACATCCATATTCGCATTTCCATTGGTGGTGTTTCCAGGCACAGTCCTCATACCAGCAAGGACCACGACCTGGGTCCTCACTGAATAAAGTCCATATGATGCACTCGCTGTCTGGTTTTGAGTTCCAGGGTTATTGCATCTCATTTGTTCATCTCATTGCACACTATGGGCCTGATTCAGAGCCGGTCGCTATTAGCGCTCGCTCGTTCAGAAAAAGGGGGTTTCTATTCAAATGAACCGTTCGCTCTTTGTGGTCTGTTGCCGCCTCTATGTCTGAACGAGCGAACAAAACATGCGGTCGTTTTTTTGATAAAAACGCCCCCTGGCCGCTCGCATCATATGTCATGTCCGCTATTTATTAGATTAATCGAGTACATCGACCAGCGTATGAACTGCTCGCTATTCTTGTGGTTGGTTTTTGCTACCACAATCTTGCGAGCAGTTCTGTCTTTAAAATAACCCAGTGACGTGGTCAATGACGCTGCTGTTTTAATTATGCACACCCATAAAACGCCCGTTTTGACCTTTAAGCACGCCTGCGTTCTGATCTCCACTCCCCGTTTTCAAGCACCTTCCCCTGTTACCACCCACATACGCCTCCTCCTGTCACTCATATTAGCAGGCATTCGCTATTTAGCGAACAAACGATTTTCGGCCCCACTGACTGGTTCGCGCATGCGTATTACGATCCGTACGCATGTCCAGTTGGGCAAACATCGCTCGGAACGAACGAGCGTCCCCTTACGAGCGGCTCTGAATCAGGCCCTATGTGCTGTTCCCATAGTGCCAACACATCCCTCTATGAGCTTTTCCACAGTGCTAATGCCTCTGTGTACCTTATTGCACACTACACGCTGTACAAGCAGTGTCAAAACCTCTGTGTACCATATTGCTTGCTATGTGCTGGTACAAGCAGTGTCAAAACCTCTGTGTACCTTATTGCTTGCTATGTGCTGGTACAAGCAGTGTCAACACCTCTGTTTACCTTATTGCATGCTATGCGCTGTACAAATAGTGCCAACACCTCTGTTTACCTTATTGCATACTGGGCCTGATTCAGAGCCGGACGCTATTTGCGCTCGCTCGTTCAGAAAAAGGGGCCGGCTATTTAAATTGAGCGCTCGCTCTTTGCGGTCTGTTGACGCCTCTATGTCTGAGCGAGTGAACGAAACATGCACTCGCTATTTTGTAAAGACGCCCCCTGGCCGCTCGCATCCTACGTCATCTACGCTATTTATTTGATTAATCGAGTACATCGAAAGGCATCTGAACTGCTCGCAGTGCTTGTAGGATTTTCCTACCGCAATCATGCGAACAGTTCAGGCTAAGAAACAACCAAGTAACGTGGTCGATGACGCTGCTTTGTTAATTATGCACACCCTTAAAACGCCCGTTTTGACCTTTTGGCACGCCTGCGTTCGGATCACCACTTCCCGTTTTCAAGCACCTTCCCCTGTTACCACCCACAAACGTCTCATCCTGTCACTCAAATTAGCAGGCACTCGCTATTTTGCGAGCGCTCGATTTCCGAACGCAATGACTGGTTGGCGCATACGCATTACGATCCATACGCATGTGCAGATGTGCGAACATCGCTCGGAGCGAATGAGCGGCCGCTTACGAGCGGCTCTGAATTAGGCCCACTATGCGCTGTACAAATAGTGCCAACACCTCTGTTCACCTTATTGCATGCTATGCGCTTTACAAATAGTGCTAACACCTCTGTTTACCTTATTTCATGGGACACGCGCTGTACAAACAGTGCCAACGTATCCGTGTACCAAATTGCATCTACCAAACTATCACCTCTCGGAGTATCGCAGCTATACCCCTTTCAGTGTGCTGCCCTTGGAAGCAAAATCTGATGGCTTTACACTGTCCTCCAGCTGCGGCTGCTGTGATTGCCTAAAGCAGCTCTGTCACTTAATTTAAAAGTACAGGAAAGAAGAAAGTCTGTGTGTGTGTTAAGTTAATAATAATAATGTTATTTATATAGCACTTTTCTCCTAATACAAAATGTGCTTAACAAGGGACATTAGTGAAATGATTGGGTGAACAGGAGAGTTACAGAAAGAACAGAGAGAGTATTGGGCAGGGGCTGTTTGACCCTTATCTTTAGCAGTAAACTTCCCGGTGGGCCGATTGGTTTGTGGGCCCGCTTCTCAATTGTGACCCCACCCCCTGAATCGTGTCACCCGGCTTGTGCATTTTTTTATTAGCATGACAGGCAGCTCGGCTGCAAAACTTTCAGAAATACAGTGGCCCCAACTATCTAGCTAGTTGGCTGACTGGAATTAATATCTGGAATGTATAGAAACAAACGACAATCGACCATTTGCTCCCAAACAATGGAAAATGGAAGAAAATATTTGTTACGACAAATTGGTTAAATCCGATTTTGTCCATTTTCCGGCGTATCGGAGCAAATGGACGATTGTCATTTGCTTTGATTCACTACCAGATTTTCACTCCAACCGGCAACTAGTTAGATGGTTGGAAATATAATCTTTAGGTGTATGGTCAGCTTTAGATTGTAAGCTTTGGGATCAGAGGCTTTATTTTCTATTAATTTTTAATACCTTATAATTGTCATAATGCCCTAAGGGCCTGATTCACAGGTGCACTCTAATGCATCTCTTTCCGCAGTGCGACTGAATTAAACTAATGCCGCCGCCGTTGGGATTCGTACAGAGATGCCCACCGGCTGCAGCGGATTAAGGCGCTCCATTGGAGGCACAGAATCTCCAACAGAAGATGGCCGCTGAAATCAGTGCAACTACAGCAATAGACACATTTGCTGATAGCGACGTGCCCGCATCTGGCTAACCACCCATAATCCCCCACTGAAATTGCCTCTCACTACTACATCTAAATTCATTATGCGGCTTTCAGTGGGAACCATCGGAACGCATGCTCAGTGCAGCTCGGATGCATTCGCAGACTGAAAACATAGGCCACTAGCGTACAACATCAACATAGCGTGCATCTTTGAATCAGGCCCTAAGTGTACTACTTACTCTATACAATAGGTAGGTTAGTGCTCTGGTCCTATACAGATTCAGATTGTACACTAGAATCAGAAGGGATAGAGGGCCTGATTCAGAGCCGCTCGTAAGCGGCCTCTCGTTCGCTCCGAGCGATGTACGCACATCTGCGCATGCGTATGGGTCGTAATGTGCATGCGCCAACCAGTCATTGCGGTCGGAATTCGAGCGCTCGCAAAATAGCGAGTGCCTGCTAATTTGAGTGACAGGATGAGGCGTTTGTGGGTGGTAACAGGGGAAGGTGCTTGAAAACGGGGAGTGGTGATCCGAACGCAGGCGTGCCAAACGGGCGTTTTAAGGGTGTGCATAATTAACAAAGCAGCGTCATCGGCCACGTCACTTGGTTGTTTCTTAGCCTGAACTGTTCGCATGATTGCGGTAGGAAAATCCAACCACAAGCACTGCGAGCAGTTCAGACGCCTTTCGATGTACTCGATTAATCAAATAAATAGCGGAGATGACGTAGGATGCGAGCGGCCAGGGGGCGTCTTTACAAAATAGCGAGCGCATGTTTCGTTCACTCGCTCAGACATAGAGGCGTCAACAGACCGCAAAGAGCGAGCGCTCAATTTAAATAGCCAGCCCCTTTTTCTGAACGAGCAAGCGCAAATAGCGTCCGGCTCTGAATCAGGCCCAGAGCTTGTACTCTTACCTGAACTGGACAGTAGGGGGAACTCCTGTTTTACCAAACTCTAGAACTATTTATAGGGATTGCATACTTTACAGTGAGATAGTGTTGGTTATTACTTATTATAAACATATCTGTAAGAATTTGAATCCCCTGCTTTGTTTGTAGTGGAGAGCTCTTAGGTGCAGGGCACAAAATAAAGGAAAAAAGATACTGCCAAAATGTGTTTGGAGGACTAACGGCCATAATTCTTAAATATTTGGAGTTTAGATAATAAGAAATTAAAGAAGTGTCGGACTGGGCCATGGAGGGTCCGCAGGGGGAATGCAATGGTAGGGGCCGAGCCTCCAGAAAGGGTGTGGCCAGCCACTACAGAGGCTTAACTAACCATTAGAGAGTGCATGGTCTGGGCCCCTTTATAAATATATACGGTAAATAATCATAATACATGCATGCATAGGCAAACGCAGGGAGGGGGGTTCCGGTTGCCTGGAAACCCCCCTCCCCAGCCCATGACTATAATAGCAATAGTATATAATACAATTTTATTAGAGCTGTATGTATTAAAGATCTCCAATATCATAGATTAAATAATTAGTACCCCTTCTGGATATTTTAAAATGTGTCAGTAAGTAATCAATACACCTGTGCACCAAGTAGAAGATCTGGAAAACATGCACTGTTAGGGGTGCACTGCTATAGTGTATGCTGTACACTATTGGGTTCAATAGTGTACAGCATACACTGTCATTGCATAAGGAGACCAATGTGTACATATATGTCCAGGCCTGGTGCTAGGTTCTTCTGCCGCTCACCCAGACTCCCGGACTTGCTCCAATGCTCTGTAATCATGGCCACATCTGAATTAAACATTCAATCGAGGCAGGATGGCCAGACTGCCACATCTAATGACTTACTGTGATCGCTGGCCCTGTATATGTCGGAAATATGACATACACTGCACTTTGTATCATGCATATTATAGCCGGTTAAGTGCTAATTATGCTCTCTTCATGGACTGTCCACAATTCATTCTAAAATCGAGATGTGCGAATTCGGTTCTCAGAAAACCGACAACAACTGAATTTAGGGGTTCCGAACCGAGGGCCTGATTCAGACCCGCTCGCAAGCGCTATGCGCTCGCGAGTGGGTCGATGTTTCGCCACTGTGCATGCGCACGCCGGAGCAAAACTAAAACACGAAGATGAGTCCGGATCCAAAACCAAAACACGGGGGTCTCTAAAATTAAGCATTTGGAAACCCCTCTCTAGAAATCCTACGTTTGCCCCTGCATGCATGATAATGTACCAGATTGATAACTGCAATGCACTGTAGTGGATACACCATAACTCTGGAAATGCAGTATAATGTAATATGTTCACAGTCTGGAACCCCTAAAGGAGAGGGTGGGTACTCAGCAGTGGCCCACCAGGAATTTCACCTGTACCCCTACGGGCCAAGTCCGTCCCAGGCCGCGAGTTCTACTGCGCAAGCTCCAGAGCCGTAACTATGGCTTGTGGTGCCCGCTGCAGGCCACGCCCCCTCCATATGACATCACATTAAAGAGACGGGGCTACAAACACTGAGAATTACAGCAAAGGGGGGCTGTAAGGGCAGCGGTGTGCACATCAGAAGCATCCTAAGGAAACTCCAGACGGCACTGCTGCTGAGATTCTGGCTGCAGGGTACCCTGTTAGCCAGATGCAGGAGGTGTGGGTGAGTGGCGGTGCTGCCCACAAGGTTCTGTGCTTTGTGAGGCTGCACCGTTTGCTCACCCCTAGTTATGGCCCTGGCATGCATTGTCTACTGATAATGCATGCACGAGTGGAGAATGCCAAAAAAGTGATCCCGCTCACGATCACTTTTGCGATGTATAGCCTATAGGCTACAACAACTAACACCATCTGGAGATGTTGTTAGTTACCGGGGCCAAATTAATCAAGTACATAGCTTTTGCGATTGAAAATGGGGGCTGTAGTCCGCTGTAGATACATCCAAAAGATACTTATTATTTGTGAGTATCCCCAAAAACTATCTTGATAAATATGCCCCTAATTCCCCCATGGGGGATCTAGTGACAAAGCCAGGGTAAATGGTCTAGGGCCCAGTTTCCCAAACTCCGCCATTACAGTCTAGGGCCCTCATTCAGAGCCGTACGCTCTGAGCAGAGCGCACGCTCTGAATGAGGGCCGTCCTCCATAACTATGGAGCGTCCTCCTGGACGCTCGTATAGCTGTGGGTCACCACCCACAGCCTATACGAGCGTGCAGTTTGATGCCCGCGATGGTCGTGACCATCGCGACCATCGAAACTGCGAGCCGGAGCATGCGGTTGAGGTTTTCAACCGCAAGGCCCGGAGTGATTTTGGCTCTATCAGAGCCAAAATCACTCCCACTGACATCACTAGTGATGTCAGTGGGCCGGCTTCTGACGGGAGGCGTTCCCTTGGGAACGCCCCCGTCAGGGAGGCACGCCCCCGGCACGCCCACCAAAGGGGGCGTGCTGTCAATCAACATCGACAGCACGCCCCCTTTGATCAGACACAACGAGCGAAGGAAAGTCCTTCGCTCGTCGCGTCTGGCGCATGCGCACGACGGAGCTCCCTCCGTCGTGCGCATGCTCAGTGCAGACCATCGACCCACTTGCGAGCGGACAGCCGCTCGCGAGTGGGTCTGAATCAGGCCCTAGGTTTTAATTATATCCATTCTTGAGTCCAGATGGTTAAATCAAATCGACTGAGATACTAATTAAGTCACCTGTGCTCAAGCATAGATATCCTTAAAACTTGGACTGTAATGGCAGAGTTTGTGAAACACTGGTCTAGGGGATGAAGCCCCCCAGAAAGTGGAAGCATTCTGCAGAATAGCAAACACAAATTTCAGCTCTCCTGAATTTGATAAATAATTCTTAATATCCGTATCTGTAAACAGATGAAAATTGAAAAAGTCTCTTTAAAAATTCCTTACAAAAAGCCAATGTGGGCATAGAGGGGCTGATTCTGATCCCCAGCAACGTAGGCGGCTCCTTGGGAGTGATGATGCGATTGTGTCATCCTGGTCCTATCCGCTGCTACACAACGCTGTGATTACTGGCATTGTGAAGCGGGGGCAGGACCACAATAAAGCGATTCTGTGCAAATACCGTTATCGGCCACCCAGACCGCCAACTTCACTCGGTAGCTGTGGGCGGGTGGTGGCTGACTCTGGGAGACTTGCCCACTCTTCTGGGCAGCCGGGAGTGCTACCAGATTTTCAGAAAGCCTTATGGCCGTTCCTTGTGAGTAGGTAAGTATGGTCACAAATGCTTGTATGACTAATAAATGGTTTTGTACATATTGGAGTTATTTTTTTCATTAAATAGATTAAATCTGTCTAATTATATATATTAATTGGTATATCAGGTAAATGAATCATTATCTATTACTTTTATGGGCTGATTTAATTATGTGAGGAAGCCACTGTGACAAGTCCCGGTGGTTTCCGTGCTTTAACAGCTATCATATTGTAAACAAAATGGCTCCCTATTAATGTATTCCAGATGTTCCCAAATGTGGTCCTCAAGGCTCCCCAACAGCTCAGGTTTGAGCTCCATGGTTGAGCACAGATGGCTAAATCAAATTGACTGAGGTACTAATTAAGTCAAACATGGATATCTCTAAAACCTAAACTGTTGGGGTGCCTTGAGGACCGCGTTTAGGAACCTCTGGTGTATTTACAATATGGTATCATGTTACTTTGTAAAGAGAAATAATTACATTTGTACTAGCAATGTTCCTCACACACACAGTATTAGTAGTACATAATATACTATTTGTATTACATTCAATCAGTGACTGATTATTACAGGCCACTGGCAAAGTGCACTCTAGCTTGGAGTTTTGTAGAGAACTGTCAATTATTAACTGTATCTGCTGATATGACACAATGTAAGTTATGCTTACTTTAACCTAAATGTTATATATGAAAATAATGATAGATGGATAGATAGTGTGATAACTTGGGGTAATTAGCTCGGTAGAGGGTGGATTGGTGCAGTGTTTATGTGCTTAATGAGGGTCCACACACAGCATTCAAATAAATGGAATGGTGCTTTACTTTCCAGCATGGAAACCAGGATACAGAAATAATAAACAGGTTAGCCCCAATTTAAGGCATCTAACTCACTTCTTGACCCCTGACTATCATGGTGCAGCTAGCTTGCCAATAAAGTCTCTGCCTGCTTCTCTGCAGGTCTATCGCCGGCTCAGCCTGGCTTGGCTGCCACAGCTATACAAAACACAGTCTTGGTGGCCTTCCCTGTCTCCTCCAGGTATAGGCTCTGGCCTCCCCAGCCTGCAGCCCAGCTGCTTCAATGTCACACAGTCTGAGAGGTTTGTTGACCCCCTGCCTCCTGCAGGTCTAGACTCACGCCTCCTGGCCCTCAATGGCTTGGCTTAGCTTCACTGGGCTCTCTGACTGCCACAGTCCCACTTAGACTGTCTCCAATGGCAGCCTGACTGGTCTGCCTTCTCATCAGCCCACACCTGAGCTCTCTCCATAAGGCAGCCCAAAGGTGTGTCACAACTCAGTATTTCTACCCTGTGTGGGAGGATCTCTCCAACCCCACACAGAATGTGTTGCTCACCAGCGCCACTGATACAGGTGCCGGACTGTAGATAGACCATAATTAGTTAGACAATGTCTAGATCGACCACAGTTGTTAGACAGTCAATAGATCGACAGGTACAAAAGGTCGACACACTAAAGGTTGACATGTAAGAAGGTCGACAAGTACAAATGGTCGACAGGGTGAAAAGGTCGACATGAAAATGGTTGACACAAAAATGATCGACATTTTATTTTTTTATTTTTTTTTAGGTTTAGGGTTAGGCACTTAAGATGAGCCAGTGTCCAACGTCATTCCCTACCATCCAACGTCATTCCCTACCATCCAAGTGGGCATGGAGGGGGAATAAATCCATGTGGCGAGCGAAGCGAGCCACCGTGCCCGCAGCGTGGCGAGCGAAGCGAGCCCGCAAGGAGGTGAATGGTGTTTGCGCAATTTTTTTAAATGTGTCGACCATTTTCGTGTCGACATTTTGACAATGTCGACCATTTGTACCTGTCGACCTTTAGTGTGTCGACCTTTTGTACCTGTCAACCTTTTGTACCTGTCGATCTATTGGCTGTCTAACAACTGGGGTAGATCTAGACATTGTCTAACTATTTTTTGTCTATCTCTTATACCACACCCCACTGATACTGCCTAGATAGATAGCATTGGTGAAATGCAGATAGTGATTTATTTAATCAATAAACTGATCATGTCACTTGCTATTGAACAGTTATCAACTGTATCTGTAAGTATCCCTACTGACTGTAATGTATGATTGATTATAAATATATTACAAATAGATAGATAGCAACGGCATAATGCATGCAGGAGGTGATTTTTTTACCTCAGTATACTGTCCATGTGACTTTTTACATCATAAACAGCCTTTGTGATGTCACTCAGCTTTGGTAGAAAGGTCACCATTTTATAGAGAACTGTCAGTTATTAACGCTATCTGCTGATATGACATTCACACAATGTAAGGTATGGTTATTTTAACCTAAAAGTTATATGAAAATAATTATAGATAGAATTGTTGAAATTCAAGTAGGATGTGATATATAACCTCAATAGATTGATCATATTACTTGCAATAGAACTGTCAGTTATCACCTGTATCTATTAATATGCCTACTGACTGTGTAGTATTTGCTTATTTTAACCTAAATAATAGATATATTATAAATATATTCTAAATAGATAGATAGTAATGCAGGAGGAGATTTTTCACCTCAGTATAATGACCATGTGACTTGCTACATCATAAACAGTATTTGTGATGTCACTCAGCTTTGGTAGAAAGTTCACAATTTTGTTGAGAACTGTCAGTTATCTGCTGATTTGATATGTCGAAATGTAAGGTATGCTTATTTTAATCTAAATGTTATATAAAATAATGTTAGATAGATATAATTGGTGAAATTCAAGTAGGATGTGATTTGTAACCTCAATAAACTGATCATGTGACTTGCAATCTTGTGACTGTCAATTATCACCTGTATCTGTTAATATGCCTACTGACTGTATAATGTAAGCTTATTTTAACCTAAATTATAGATATATTATAAATAGATAGCAATGCAGGTGGTGATTTTTCACCTCAGTATACTGACCATGTGACTTGCTACATCATAAACAGCCTTTGTTAGAAAGGTCAACATTTTGTTGAGAACTGTCAGTTATCTGCTGATTTGACATATCTCAATGTAAGGTATGCTTATTTTAACCTAAATGTTATATAAAATAATGTTAGATAGATAGAATTGGTGAAATTCAAGCAGGATGTGATTTATAACCTCAATAAACTGATCACATGACTTGAAATAGAACTGTCAATTATCACCTGTATTTGTTAATATGCCTACTGACTGTATAATGTAAGCTAATTTTTACCTACTGTAAATGATAGATATATTATAAATGCATTATAAATAGATAGATAGCAATGGCAAAATTGCATGCCGGGGTTGATTTTTCACCTTAGTATGTTGTCCATGTGACTTGTTACATCATAAACAGCCTTTGTGATGTCACTCAGCTTCAGTAGAAAGGTCACCAGTTTGTAGAGAACTATCAGTTATCAAACTATCTGGTGATATGACGTCATAATGTAAGGTATGGTTATTTTAACCTAGATGTTATATAAAAATAATGTTAGATAGATAGTTATAGTGTTCACTCTAGGTGCAGGGTACTGATCAGTGAGGAGGACATATATAAATTTTGAAGGGCAAAATTTGATATGGGATATATTGCTATACCTACTGTAGCTGTAGAGATACATCACTCCAAAAATATTGTTCTTAAAAATTTATATATGACGTCCTCACTGATCAGCCCCCTACACGTAGAGCGAACAGTATAGATAGATAGCATTGTTGAAATGCAGGTAGGATGTGATTTAAAACCGCAATAGGCTGATCATGTGACTTGCTATGAACCTGCGAGTTATCAACTGTATCTGATAATATGCCTACTGACTGTGTAGTGTAACCTTATTTTAACCTAAATTAGGGGTCCTCAAACTTTTTAAACAGGGGGCTAGTTCACTGTCCCTCAGACCGTTGGAGGGCCGGACTATAGTAAAAACAAAAACTATGAACAAATTCCTATGCACACTGCATATATCTTATTTTGAAGTGAAGAAACAAAACGGGAACAAATACAATATTTAAAATGAAGTAAAGTTAAATCAACAAATTTACCAGTATTTCAATGGGAACTATGGGCCTGCTTTTGGCTAATGAGATGGTCAATGTCTGGTTCCATATTTGTCACTGCTAGTCGTAACAAGTGATGCAAGTGTGCATCCGTTAGTCTTGATCTGGTTGGAGATTTCAAATGTTTCATTCTAGAAAAAGTCTGTTCACAGACATAAGTGCTGCCAAAGATGGTTGCCATTTTGAGTGCATGGTTCCTGAGATGAGGATATGTTTCAGAGGGGAGAGATGCATAGAAATATCAAATTGAATATCCTACACTCCGAGTCAATTTTTCTTTTTCTTGACATCATTATTTCCTAGGGATTCCAAATTGCTATTAGTAAAATACCAATATATATATACAGTGCTACAAAAACAATATACCAACAATAACTTTGCCCACACAGAGACATACAGACTGCAATGCCCATCATTGCAGTCTGATTGGTGAAACTCCGCTTTTACCTCAGGCTCACACTGAGGTAATAATGCTCCCAACTTCCTCCAAGCTGCCTCTGCGCTGTGATGCCTCCGTTTCCCGCACTCTCTCTCCCGCTCTTTGCGCTCCCGCTTCCGACCTTCACTGCCCACAAGTCACCGCTCAGGCGGCCCTCCCAAATGCCCTGGCTTCCTCTGAATCTTGGGAGATGAGAGTTGTAGTCCGGCTGCGCTGTTCGGTTCCTCTCACCGCCTGAAGCTAGATTGCAGCCAACAATTCTCATGATCCAGCGCTTCAGCCGGCCAGCCAATCGGCGGCGGCGGCCGCCCCCTCTCCCTCTTCCACCAATGACCGTCCTTCTCATGTAAAAAAAAATGATAGACAGGCAGCGGCGGCATAAACACCCGGCGGGCCATATAAATGTCCTAAGCGGGCCGCATGTGGCCCGCGGACCGTAGTTTGAGGACCCCTGACCTAAATGATAGATAGATAGTGGCGTCACAAGTGGGGTGCAGGGGGTGCGACCCGCACCGGGTGTCACCCTCCAAGGGGGTGACACCAAAAGCCGCACACTCCTTCCCGCACCCCAGATGGCAGTGGACGCCGGACGCTGGAGGTGAGTATTGTGTTTGTTTGTTTTTCTAGTGCGTGTCAGCCCATTTCTATAAGGGGGTGGGGCTTAGCGGCCCGCGTTTGGGGGAGGGGGGAGGCAGGCTGCTTCCCAGCCAGGGGCAGCTGCAGGTACGGACTGACAGGGCTGTCTCCTGGGGCCCTAGTCGCCGTCTGTTCCTGACAAAAAAAAATAAGATTCCCTGGCCTTGCCTGACTACGACTTGGTGGACAGGGGGCGGAGCCACCGGAAGGGGCGGAGTCACTGCTCTGTGTGGGGAAGACCTGAGGAAAGCAGGTTAGTGCTGTTAGTGCTAGAGGTGTCAGGGAGTTTCAGTGTAGCTGTGTGAGGGGGCTGTTACGCTGCATGAGGTGCCAGAGTGATATGGGAGGAGGGGGGCTGATGTGTGAGGAGCCATTGTGATCTGTGAGGGAGGGGGTGGGCTGATGTGTGAGGAGCCAGTGTTTAAAGGGGGGAGTGCTGATGTGTGAGGACCTAGTGTGATCTGTGAGGGGGGCTGCGGTGTGAGGGGTAAGGGTGATCTGTTAGGGGGGGGCTGCTGTGTGAGAGGACAGTGTAATCTGTGAGGGAGGGGGCTGCTGTGTGAGGGGACAGTGTGATCTGTGATAGGGGTACTGTGTGAAGGGACAGTGATCTGTGGGGGGCTGCTGTGTGAAGGGACAGTGTAATCTGAGTGGGGGCTGCTGTGTGAGGGGACGGTGTGATCTGTGATAGGGGTACTGTGTGAGGGGACAGTGATCTGTGGGGGGCTGCTGTGTGAGGGGCAAGGGTGATCTGTGAGGGGGGGCTGCTGTGTGAGAGGACAGTGTGTGAGTGGACAGTGTAATCTGTGAGGGGGGGGCTGCTGTGTGAGAGGAAAGTGTAATCTGTGAGGGGCCAGATTACCTTATCTGTGAGGGGGGGGCTGTGTAAGGAGACAGTGTGATCTGTAAGTGGATACTGTGTGAGGGGGCAGTGTGATCTGTGAGGGGAGCAGCATGTGTGTGAGGCTATGGGGGCAGTGTGTGTGTATGTGAGGCTATGGGGGCAGTATGTACTTAAGGCTATGGGAGGCAGCGTGTGTGTGTAAGGCTATGGGGTGCAGTGAATATGAGTGAGGCTATGGGGGGAAGTGAGTATGTGTAAGGTCTGGAGGGCAGTGTATGTTAGGCTCAGGGGGCAGTATGTACGGGGGCAGCATGTTTGTGTGAGGCTATGGGGGCAGCGTGTGTGTAAGGCTATGGGAGGCAGCGTGTGTGTGTAAGGCTATGGGGTGCAGTGAGTATGAGTGAGGCTATGGAGGAAAGTGAGTGTGTGAGGTCTAGGGGGCAATGTGTGTGAGGCTATGTGGTGCAGTGAGTATGAGTGAGGCTATGGGGGAAGTGAATATGTGTGAAGCTATGGTGGGCAGCGTGTGTGAAAGTATCGTGTCAAGTGTGTTTCTGAGTCTATGGGGGCAAGGAGAGAGTGGGGGCGCCAAACGAAATTCCCGCCTAGGGCTCCACTTGGTCTAGAACCAGCCTTGTGCCCAGCATGTACAGTATGTGTCTGCCCTTCGAGACTGTCATCAGATGTATAGGAGGTGAATAAGCAACAAATATAGGAGGGGCATAACCAGCATGTATAGGACCCCTTACTGTCATGTGGGACTTGACCTGGTGATGCAGGCAGTATGGAGCAAGTGGAGTCCAGAATGCAGGGAAGGAGCCAACCAGCAGTGCTGTGGCAGTTCAGGGCTTCAACACAGATGGAATAGCAGGAAGCCTCTGGAGTGTGCTCTTCTGTCTGCAGCCCTCCTTCCCCTCTGCTTCACAGGGATCCATCCAGCTGCCAGCACTACAGTAGCAGCACAGCAAATGTAAGTGCAAGTGTTTGATGCCTGTCCTGTCTATGGCCCTGATTCAGAGCCGGACGCTCTGACAGAGTGCTTGCTCTGAATCAGGGCGTCTTTTTTTTCTTTATGGAGCGGCCTCCTGGCCGCTCGCATTGCTGTGGGTTGCCACCCACAGCTAATGCGAGCGGCCAGGATGATGGTCAAGACCATCGCGACCATCGGGCTTGCGACAAGACCCTTTTCTTCCCCTAATTCCTCACCTAGTTCGTGGTCGCAAATTTTTGTGAAGTTAGGGAGAGAGTCGCCACTATACATGGAGATCAAATTATAGATCAAAGAGATAGCATGTGGCGGAGGTGAAGCGTTAGCACAAAGCTGTTCAATGGGAGTATTAGGTGGGTTGCACGTCTCAGAAAAGCCAGAGGTCTGCAAGAAGTGTTTAACGTGGAGGTGGCGCCAGTGTTCTCTTGGAGGCAATTTCCATTTTTCACAAATCTCAGCAAAAGGAATTACATCTTTACCACTTCTTAGATGACCTGTCCTATATAGACCTGCTTTGAACCAAAGAGCAAAGGCTTTAGAGTCCATGCCCGGTGGGAATTTTTCATTAAAAAGGAAAGACATAAATGGCGAATCTACAGACAATATTGACGGGGATTTGCGTAAAATTTTCCAGCACCTTAAGGTCGGTGTAATGGTAGGGTGAGCAATATTAGGAGGGGTCGGAAGCCAAGGCACTATCAATATTGGGATATCTAGTGCCTGATTTTCAATGTGGACCCATTGCTTGAGAGCATCTACTCTAGACCACATCAGGATCCTAGGTAGCATGCATGCCTGATGGTAGCCTTTGATGTTTGGGAGATGAAGACCTCCTTTTTTTTTTTATGTCGAAACATTAGTTCTAGTTTCAGTCGGGGTCTGTTGCCCCCCCAAATAAAGTCTCTAATTAGGGACTGTGGGCCTGATTCAGAGCCGGACACTATTTGCGGACGGTCGTTCCAAAAAAGGGGCCGGCTATTTAAATTGAGCGCTCGCTCTTTGCGGTTTGTTGACGCCTCTATGTCTGAGCGAGCGAACGAAAAATGTGCTCGCTATTTTGTAAAGACGCCCCTTTGCCGTTCGCATCACACGTCATCTCCGGTATTTATTAGATTAATCGGGTACATCGAAAGGCATTTGAACTGCTCGCAGTGCTTGTGGTAGGTTTTTCCTACCACAATCACTGCGAGCAGTTCAGGCTAAAAGTCAACCAAGTGACGTGGTCGATGACGCTCCTTTACTAATTATGCACTCCCATTAAACGCCCTTTTGACCGTTTGACACGCCTGCGTTCGGATCTCCATTCCCCCGTTTTCAAGCACCTTCCCCTGTTACCACCCACAAACGGTACATTCTGTCAATCAAATTAGCAGCCCCTCGCTGTTTTGCGAGCGCACGATTTCCGACCATAATGACTGGTTTGCGCATGCGCATTACGACCCATACACATGCGCAGTTGTACGAACAACGCTCAGAGCGAACGAGCGGCCGCTTACGAGCGGCTCTAAATCAGGCCCTGTATCTCTAGAAACCACCTAGGGGATAAATTGCTCGGTAATGTCTGCAGTAGGTACAAATCCTAGGGAGGAAATTCTTCTTAAGAATCCCCAGTCTGCCAAGATTGTAAATCTTAGATTGCTCAAGAGGGGGGTAAAATTTGCATCAAATAATCGAGAGACACCCCTAGTAGAACTACCCCCAAGTATTTTAGTTGAGAGGGGTGCCATATGAAAGGGAATGCTGTTTTAAGACCTGTAACCATCTGTGTGGGGGCAAAGATATTCAGCGCGATTGACTTGGAGTAGTTCACCTTAAAGTTAGATAACTCTCCAAAAGACCTAAACTCTTCCATCAAATTTGACAGGGAGATAATTGGGTTGTTATTGTAGCTAGCAAATCATCTGCGAACAGAGCTAGTTTATACATTCAATCTAATTGATCTTGCCAACAGTGGCGTAACTAGGGTATTTGGAGCCCAGGGCAAGTTTGAAAAGGGAGACCGCCCCCCCCCGATGTGCACAAAAAAATGGGCGGGGTCACTTAAAAATGGGGCATGTCAACATGACACACCCCTTTATTTTCACGCTGAACATTCCTCTCCATATGCACCTTAACCCCAGTAGTACCCCCAGTATGCAGTTGTGGTCCCTCTTATGCAGGCCCATAGTAGTGCCCCTTATACAGTATCCCCAGTAGTGGTCCCTCTTATACAGCCCCCAATTAGTTCCCCTTACTCAGTACCCCCAGTAGTGGCCCCCCAAATGCAGTGCCCCATGTAGTATTCCCCCTTTATGCAGTGCCCCCAGTAGCAGTCCCCACAATGCAGTGCGCCCAGTAGCTATATCCCCTTATGCAGTGCCCTTTATATAGTGCCCCCAGTAGTAGTCCCCCCTATGCAGTGCCCTTTATTTAGTGCCCCCAGCAGTAGTCCCCCCCATGCATTTTTCCCAGTAGTGATCCCCCCTATCCAGTGCCCCCTGTAGTGGCCCTTCCTATTATTGCCCCCAGTAGTGGTCCCCCCAGTGCAGTCCTCTAGTAGTAGGCCCCTTTTATAATGCCCCCAGTGGTAGTACCCCCTCAAGTAGTAGTCCCCAGTAGAGGTTCCCCCTCCCGATTAAGTGCCCCCAGTAGTAGCCCCCCCAGTAGAGGTCCTCCCAATAATAGTGTCCCCAGTAGTATCCACCCCTCCCCCGTTGTGCCCCCACCCCCAGTAGAGGTCCCCCCAGTAGTAGCCACCCCCCTCCCCCGTTGTGCCCCCAGTAGTGCAGACAGGTTTTCAAAAAATATATATAAAAATATACTTACCTGAATCCATGCTGCTGCTCCGGACCTCGACACCGCTCCCGCCGCCCGCCAGTCCTCCTGGGCTGGCGCGGTCAGCATTATGGGAGAGACGTCATGATGTCATGACGTCTGTCCCATTACCCACTGCAGGAGCCGGACGGAAGTCTATCTGACTCTCATTGGCTGCTGTTTAACACACATCGCCGCCAGCGCTGGCGGCGATGCGTGTGTTATGCACAGCCTGAGCCCGCCTCCTAGCGCTATTGGGCAAGCGCTCAGGGGGAGGGAACGGGCTCAGCTGTGCAGCACAGGACCGGCGCTGGAAGCCTAGCACCGGTCCTGTGTAAATTTGTAGCGCTGACCGCACTCACTGCGGTCGGCGCTACACTGGTGGCTAACTGGGGCGGGCCGGACCGTGGCCAGCGGCGCCCCCCCGTGCCGCCGGTCGCACGGCACCCAGGGCACGCACCCTACCCAACCCCCCTAGTTACGCCACTGCTTGCCAAAGCCTCTAGACCAGTGATTCCCAACCTCGGTCCTCAAGGCACACTAACAGTCCTGGTTTTAGTGATATCCATGATTGTGCACAGATGATTTAATCAAAATAACTGAGGCACTAATTAAATCACTTGTGCTCAAGTATGGCTATCCCTAAAACCTGGACTGTTAGTGTGCCTTGAGGACCGTGGTTGGGAACCCCTGCTCTAGACAAAAAAAAAAAATTAGGGGGGACAAGGGGCAACCCTGTTTAGTCCCATTTTTAATCATAAAGGGATCAGAGAGATTGCCATTTATATGGACCCGTGCAGAGGGTAAGCAATAGAGGGCAAGGGTACGTTGGAGGCAGATCGGGTCTAATCCTATATGTCTCAAGACGCGTGATATAAACTTCCAGTCAACTTTGTCAAACGCCTTCTTAGCATCAGTTGACAGGAGCATAACTGGGACGTTTGCAGACTTGATTTGATAAATAAGAGCTAAGAGTTTGTAGGTGTTGTCCTTTGCTTCATGACCTGGAACAAATCCAACTTGGTCGTTGTGTATTAATGAAGACAAAAAGAGTTTTAATCTGTTTGCCAGTAACTTGGCATATAGCTTAACATCAACGTTAAGGAGGGAGATAGAGCGATAGCTGGGAGACAGGGAAGGATCCTTGCCCTCCTTGGGGATCACTATAATATGTGCCTCCAAAGATTGTCGAGAGAAAGGGGAATCATCTGAGACAGTTTTAAAGGCCTTCAAAAGTACAGGGGTTATTTTGTCCTTATAAGCTTTATAATAGTTAATTGTAAATCCATCCGGGCCAGGACCTTTCCCAAAAGGAGTGCATTTAATGGCCTCTTCTAATTCTAGCAAAGTAAAGGGACTTTCAATTCCGTGCTAGACACTTCCTCTAGTTTAGGAAACCCAATTTTTAACAAGTACGCCTTAATCGCCTGACGCTTTATCGGGAGGTCCGAAAAAGCCGCAGGAGCAGGTCGGTTGTACAACGAGGCGTAATAGGAGCGAAAAGGAGCTCGCAATTTTGCGTGAATCATGGAAAGCTTGCCTTCTGCTGTCTTTGATAGCGGGAATAAAGGAACATGCCCTCTTGGCTTGTAAGGGTCCTAGCCAACATTTTGTCGGGTTTATTACCTCATCGATAGTATTGACTCCGACACTTCCTAAAACAATACTTGACTTTGTCTAATAGTAGTTTATTTAATGCTGCCCGCGTTTGGGTCAGTTCCACATATAGATCAGGGGAAAGAGAGGCTTTATGAGTAGTCTTCAAAACGGAGCTTCCGTAACAAAGTATCTATCTCACGTAATTGTTGCTTCTTCAGAAAGAATGGTGTGGGATCATAGTAGAGCCCGAAGAGGTGTCCTGTAGGTCTTCCAAGACCCAATTGAAGTCTCCACCGACTATCAGGATCCCCCTCTGAAGCGTATTCACCTTAACCAGAACCCTCTCAAAAAAGGTTGGTTGACCCTGATTTGGAGCATAAATATTGACAAATGTGTAACATTGGTTAAAGATTGTACAGTTAATGAGTAATGATCTCCCCTCCTCCAACACATGGACCTCAGGGTCTAAAATTGGAATATGTCTAGTAAACAAAATCGCTATTCCCTTGGATTTTGACTGTTCAAAATTGCTGTAATAGACCGTAGGATATGAGTGGTTGCTAAGTCGCAGGGCCGATGGGGATTGGTGAAAATGAATCTCCTGTACTAAGACAACGTCCGCTCCATCTTTATAAAAGGAACGTAAGGCCTGTGATCTTTTTTCATGTACATCGAGTCCTCTAGCATTGATGGATATTATACGAAGTGAGGTAGCCAGAACTGGATAAACAGTAGTAGCATATAAAGTACATAATAACTGGGCCGGAAATATGTTATAGACCATTGGAGCAGATCAGAGCCGTAACTAGACTTTTTGGTGCCCTGTGCCAGAAAGAGTATTGGCGCCCCTCTCATTTTTCAAAGGGACATAATGCACCCAAAAAAGGGACATGGCTTCATGGGGAAAGGCCAGGGAAGAGATAGGAGAGGCCAGGAGATGCTGGGGATGAAATAAGAGGAAGCTACAAGCAAGAATGATGATAAACAGACATTTGACAGGCCCAAACAGCTCCCCCTGACCTGTGGTGCCCTGTGCGATGGCACCGGCCGCACTACCCTAGCTACGGCCCTGGAGCAGATAATGAAAGAGAATAGATATCAGGGACAAAAAGAAGGGTATCAGAGAGAGTTGGTAAAATGCATGTAGAGAGAAGATAAAGAGAAAAAAGAAAAATGCATTAACAATAACATATGACAGTAATGAGAACGAGAAACTGCTACCGGGCCATTGGGAAACCGCAAGGGCACCCATGCCTCGGGAAAACATAAGCGGTGGTGGCCACACAGGGAGAAAATGACCCCGCCATCAAAAAAGAAAAAACAATGTATCAAAGCCAATAAAATGTCAGAACATAGGGCCTGATTCAGACCCGGTCGCAAGCGCTGTGCACTCGCAACCGGGTCGATGGTGGGCCAGTGCGCATGCGCACGCATGAGTGACAGCACGCCCCCTTTGGTGGACGGGCCGGGGGAGTGGCTGCCCAAAAGGAGGCATTCCCATGGGAACGCCTCCATTTGGGCGCGGCCCCACTGACATCACGAGTGATGTCAGTGGGAGAGATTTCGGCTCTGTTAGAGCCAAAATCTCTCTGGGGCTTGCGGCAACGAGACCCTGTCACAAGGGTCTCGTCGCAAGCCCGATGGTCGCGATGGTCTTGACCATCGCAACCATCTTCCTGGCCGCTCGCTATAGCTGTGGGTGGTCACCCAAAGCTATGCGAGCGGCCAGGAAGCTTTTCTAAGAAAAAAAAAAGACCGGCCCTGATTCAGAGCGAGTGCTCTGTCAGAGCGACCGGCTCTGAATCAGGCCCATATTGTGTAAACCATTGATAATTATAAGCATTGATGAGTAAAACCACACAGTGCTCGTGCATTGACTCTATAGTAGTCTAGTTTAAATATTTAACTGGGCTAACACAGAAAAATTGTAAACATATTTCACTTACACAGAAAAGGAAATAGCAAAACCAACAAATATACAATTAGCATAGAAAAAAGGGAACCTGATTTTTAGAACATGTGGGAGGGTAGGCTGCTGAGAACCAGCGCCAAGTAACTATTATATTTTACAGTGGAACTACAGGTACCAGCATGCTTGCCCTTTGGCACTTGTGGAACTACAAGTGTCAGCAGACGGCCGGCACCCGTACCGCCACTGTAAAATAGTTAAATAAAGACACAACACACACACCGTATTTAGTATAAATTTATTACACACCTACCTCAATCACACATACTTACCTGCTGCCAGATGTTCACATCCACTTGTCCCATGTAGAAATCCTTTTGGATGTACCTGCAAAAAAGATCATATACTCACCTCCATCTTCGCGCTGGTCTCTGAGGCATCCAGGGGGGCCTTTGCAAAATAACAAACCGGCACCCGATCCATATACTTACCATTAGCAGTGTATGTGTGTAACCACATATACCGCTAACTGGCTCCCAACTGATCAGTGAGAACTATTAGGAGCCGCCATCCAATCAGCGGCCGCTAACTGTAGAGAGGATGCTGATTGGCTCCGGCTCCTGACTCACTGACCAGCCCACGTGGGAACTGTCAGGAGCTGGAGCCAACCAAAGAAACCTCCTAAACTTTTATGAGCAGCAGCAAGGTGATTTAAACCCGCTGTCTGGCAGTAACTGTGCAGTGTTAGGGTTGCATAAATTATTGTGTGCCCTGCACTTTTTTGCAACAGGTTTCTTTCAGTCTGTGAGCTCTAGAGTGTTGGAGATTACACAGGCTACATTTTCCAGGCATTTAACTCAAGTTCTATGTGCTTTCAAGAAAATATCGCATACATATATCTCATTTCCAAGTCATGCATCAGAGTGGCAGGAACTCAAGATAGCCTTCTGTAGGCTCTCCAGATTCCCTAATGTACTGGGAGCCATAGATTGTACCAACTTTAGGATCAGAGCACCACACTTGAGGGGAGAAGTATATGTCAATAGGCATCACCACCACTCCCTCAATGTGCATGTGTTCTGTGATGTTCACCTCCAAATGTTTAGTGTGGTTACACGTTATCTAGGTTCTTGTCATGATGCCTATATCCTGCGCCAGTCAGCCCTATGGGACAAGTTTGATCATCCTGAAGATCAATCTCGATACATTGGATAACACTTAAATGCGCTTTTATTAATATGCTCAACCCTTTTTTATTATTATCTTATATTTTAGTGTGTACAGGTGAAACACTTTTGCATTGAGGGAAGCGACCTTGTTAGCGCTTTCTTAGGGATTTTGTTAAAACTTTTTACTTTATACTTTTATTTTGATACTATCCTTCATTGTTGGATCTTAAAGTCTGTAGTTTGTAATCTATTTGAGTTCTACTAAATTCTTGTAGTCCGCAATTTTGTGTATCACATTTTACTCTTAGGAAGTACACCTTCGTCATCTTTTTAAAATCGTCTATTAGTGTCATGAAATACGTGAATCCACTAAATGCTTCATGATTCGTGGGGTCACATACATCTGTGTACACCAATGATAGTGGTGATTCAGCTCTTGTTGCTGATTTCAGGAAGGGGCATCGAGTTTGCTTACCTTTGATGCAACTGTCACATTCCAGAGACAATCAGCATTGCTTATAGTCATTCCTGTCACCATCCCTTCTTTTTGTATGTTATCATACCATAAATGTCCCAATCTCCTATGTCACGTTTCCATAGTTTGACTAGAGTCAGCAGCAGCCATCACATAACACTGTTCAGTCATCGGGTAATAGTAGCTATTATTGTCTCTTTCTTATTGCGCACAATTGCCTTCTGCAAAGTTCATTTTGTAGTTTTTCTTCTCAAGGATACTGATAGCAATCAAGTTAGTTTCAAGGTCTGGTATAAATATCAATATCTGTAACTATAGTTTTGCCTTTGATTTTTAGGTTCACTGTAATTGTCCCAACTTTAGATGATGTGAGGACTTTGTCCCCGATTCCATCAATATTGTCTATAGGAATTGTAGCAGCTTTCACCTAACTATATTAATAGTTAATGCATTGGTATTTGACTTTAATGCCACTACCAGAAAATCAAATTCTGGGGTCAGGTTTTGCAACATGGCCATAGCAACCTCTTCGTTGTCTACCTTGACTTTAACAGACGCCATTTGCTGCGCGTTGGACAACATCTTATCAATGTATTCATTCATATCCTTACACTCACTTAGTTTAGTCCCGTACAAAGTGCATCTGAGGTTTATTCTCCTCATAAGACCCTTAACTTTGTAATCTATTTACACAAGTCCTTTGCGGACTCCTTCCCACTGATGATGGAATGTACTTACTGGTCTACAGCTTAGCCAATGGTTCCACTCGCTCTTTCCAGGACTGTAACTAGAGTGGGGCAACATGTGCCACAGCACAGGGCACCGCAGGGCCGAGCCTTTCAATTATCTGTTTATAAGCATTCTCACTTGTTGCCTCCTTTTCTTTTTTTTTGCCATTTCCTGGCCGCACCTATCCTCCCTGGCTGACTCCCCCTCCAACTGGCCACCTCCCCTAGCACCTTCACACACATCCTCTTTTATTTAATGCAGACATTTCAAAATACTGTCATAACCAAGTAGCGAACCTAACATCTCTAACATGGCAGTCCGACACTGTACACCTGGGGAGTGGTTATGCTACTGAGGGAATCAAAACCTACAGGGATTATGGTGCATCAACATTACAGGAGGAGGGGGTATAGGGGGTGGTATGGGAGGTCAATTGTTAAAGGCAAATCTACAAAAGTTAACAAAAAATACTAAAGGATTGGGTTGATAATCACACTTACTGTCCCGGAGGTTGCAGGAGGCTCCAAAATTTTTGAGTAGTCCCCCGCACCCCTGGAAGAGTGCCCGGACCTCCCGCATCCCACCCACTTCCTAGTGAAGTGGGCAGGAAGTAGAGATAATTGCATGGAATTTCAGCTCTGTATAGAGGGGCGGGCTAAATGACACACAAATGACACACAAATGACACAGGAGCCTGCCCATCCGAGTGGCCAGCTGCATCTCCTCTACGGGTTTCTCCCAGTGAGGAGATATAAAAAATCGGCAAGTATGTGAATCAGGGACTTCCGGTGGGCGGGCCTCATATGTGGCCCCATTTTACTTGGGCTCCTCAATCCTAAGTCTAATTAGACCCTTAGGGGAGTTTCTTCTTGGGGTCTTTTTATATCAATAGGCGCTGGAAGCCTAGGAGACCCTGCAGGGAATGTGGTGCAGGCCACTCCACTCACCTGGCTGTTATCTATCCCCGGAGTCCGCTCATGCTGCTGAGTGCCTACCCCGACTGCCATCTTGTCGGCGTAGCTGATTCGGGCTTGGAGACAGAGGATCCCCTGTCCTGGGCCTGTCCTCCGCGGCTGGGCTGACCGGAGATTGGGGCTGTTGCCCTCCTGTATAGTCGAAGCTTTGGGGCTTCCCTGACGGAGTGCCCCCAGAAAAGGAGCACCCAGAGGATCACGTGTGGTGCCGGGCCCCATTACATGAATTTACCTGGCTTGTCTTGAAATGGTTACTAACCGGAGACGCCGGGCCTTTCTCTGCTCTGCTGCATCTGGAGCATTTCGGATGGAGGGGCTGGCTTCTCCAACTGCCGGATATACTGATCGGCGCGGCTCCTCCCCCCCTCCTGATTGGAGACGCTGTCGGGCTGCCGGAGACCTTGGGTACGCGGAGGTGGTCTGCCCCTGGATTCGTCTCATCCTTACTGATGCCCTGCTGCCACCTATGATTTCATCTGCTCCCCTCAGGTGGTGAGGATTAGAGTATGCTGACCTGTCCCTGCTGCTGAGAACCAGCTTTGCTGAGCCGCTGCTGACCCCTGACATCGCCTGCTCCCTCCTCGTGGGACTGGTTCATGGGATCCCGCTAATTGGGGATCCGTTTCTTGTGGACCCCGATCTGCTCTTGGAATTCCCCTCCCAGCTGTGTTTTACCATCATTCTCAGGTGGCCTGAGGTCTGGAGGGACGCACATGGATGGGGGAGACTCCTTTACATTACCCTGCCAGCTTTCTTTTTTGTGTTAATGTCAGTCTCCCTATTTTATTTTATTTGTTTACATTTATATTATTGCTAATATCTGAAAAAATGGGTATTAGCTCCAAATAATGTGAGATACAGTGTATATGGCCATTTGCAAGTTCATATATATGGGCAGGGGCGCCGAGAGGGGGAGGGAGTGGGTACAGATTACCCGGGCCCGGGCTTCCTGAGGTGCCCGGCAGGGGCCCGGGTCCGACGTCGCCCCTTCCCCTCCCTCACAGTAGCCCAGCTCACAGCGTGTGCTGAGCTGCAGTGGGTGACTGCTCGTGGCTGCTGAGCAGCAGCCATAGCAGTCTCCTATGCCTGTGGGGGGGGGAGTGATCACACTGATCGCGCCCCCCCCTGGCTTTGAGCAGGGCTGAGAGGGCTCAGAGCCCCCCCCTCCCCAGTGTGCAGCACCGCAAAGCTTTTTTCTTTTTTCGGGAAGGGGACGTGGCCACGTCTCCCGAGATTAGGCCACACCCCCTTTTACACGGGCCCGCCGCGGCTCTTGGCTGGTCTGTATATGGGTCTGTGGCCATATTTTATATTATCTGTGCTGTGGCCATATTTTATATTATCTGTGCTGTGGCCATATTTTATATTATCTGTGCTGTGGCCATATTTTATATTATCTGTGCTGTGGCCATATTTTATATTATCTGTGCTTTTAGTGCCATCTAGAGGCAGAAGTTGTGGTGTATTTGGCACTTCCTATTTCGCATTGCTATCAGTATTTTTTGGTTAATTTTTACCTCAAAGCACCACCGAATATATTGTTAAGTCATGCTATAATGTGTTCATTTTGATTTCAAGTCCCTCTACATTCTATATTCTTTACTGTGGTTACTTTGGTATGCACAAATATTTTACTATGACCAGGAAGCCTGTTAAAAGCACTGTTTCCCAAGCAAAGCCATCTGCTTCCATGGTGTCTTCCCCCTCTAATTCTCCTGGCCCCTCACCCCCCCATCGTCACCCATTATGGCATCAGGTGGGAATACTCAGCAATCTGTGCTTTTGGCCGCCCCATCTGCTACAGCAGCGGCCCAAGAAATGTTGTTGGTCATTAAGCCCCTTATGGAGCAACAATTTAAAGAATTCAGTTCCACCTTTACATCAGTGGTCTCACAAATAGAGTCTCATGAGAAGAGACTTGATGCAGTAGAACAATGTACAAGCGTTGTGGAAGACACTATGGCCCTCATTCAGAGGCGGTCGGAGGATGCAAGTGGTCACTCAGAAACTGGGCGGCCGCTTGCATCCTGACCGGCCGCTTCTGTTTCGGTCGTTAGGCTTACACCCACAGCTCTAACGACCGCTAGGGTGATGGTCGCGATGGTCTATCGCGACCATCGGGACTTACGACGAGACCCTAGGGTAGGGTCTCATTTGTCGTAAGCCCCGGAGAGCTTCTGGCTCTGTCAGAGCCGGAAGCTCTCCACTGACATCACTAGTGATGTCAGTGGGGCCTCCCCCAAACGGCAGGCGTTCCCATGGGAACGCCTCCGTTTGGGCTGTCACCCCCCCGGCCCGCCTTCCAAATGGGGTGAGCTGTCAATCAACATCGACAGCTCGCCCCCTTTGGAAAGAGACCCGCTATGGCCGGCGCTGTCGGTTGTAGCGGGTATCACGCATGCGCACGAAGGAGCCGGCTCCCTCGTGCGCATGCGCACTGGACAAACATCAAGGTGGCCGTGCGGTCGTAGACCATACGGCCGCCTCTGAATGAAGCCCTATGTCTGCCCTCCAATCGTCTTCCACCTCACAAGGAGATACTATTAAAGCTCTCCTAGATAAGATAGATGATTTGGAGAATAGGAACTGACGAAATAATCTCCGATTTTTAGGTATCCCGGAAAATGTGAAGGAATTTGCCTTAACTTAATATTTGCAAAATGATGTGAGTGGGAGAAGGGGAGCGCAGTGCGTAGGATGTGGATAGGGGAAGGGGAGCGCAGTATGGGATGTGGGTGGGAGAAGGGGAGCAATGTGTGGGATGTGGATAGGGGAAGGGAAGCGCAGAGTGGGATGTGGATGGGATTTAGATCTGCAAAAAATGGCAGACATCGATGTTGGGTTTAATTGAAGCCAAATCCTGACAGATGAGAAATCTGTTTTTTAAGACAGCAACACGCCATCTTTAGCAGTTGGTTTCCAACGGCAAGCCGGCCTTTACTAAATGTACCCATCCTTGCCGACTTTGCCACTTCCTCCTCCGGGAGGGGGCAGCCAGATCGTCACAGAGGGGGCAGCCGCAAATTGGGCTGTGCAGGGGGCGTGGCAGCACCATTGCATCATCGTGGCCCCACCCCACTCGATATACAGTGCAGAGGGCTAAGATGATGTGATTCAAAACATGCAAAATATGCCTTTCGCCATAAAAGGTGCATTCAAGCAAATGTCATATGTATAACACAATGGGGAGTGGGTTCATATGTTTTGCACTTTTGTAAACAACCCTTATTGAGCCATGGTGCAGCTGCAGCAATGGGCTAGTAGCTTTCTCTCCAATGTCCTGTGTTCCCTGCTGGAGCTCTTGTGACAGATGCAAAGTGCCTGTTTTCATGGAACTGTTGATTATTCTCATGGTTAAACATCTATCTTTCCATCAGCTGCAAACAGGCAGACCATGGAACTGGGAGGATTCTAATTTAACTCTTCCACTACCTTTAGCATGTGGTCTGTTTGTACTGAAAAATCTGTTATATTTTGGGATTTTACAAAACTGTCTGAAGACTTAGGGGTCTATTCATGTACATTTGCGGTGGTGAATTATTACTTATCACTATATGTCGCATCAGTTTGATGCGATCTTTAGCATAGATAAGGAGCAATTCACGTATACTTACCTATCCTGCAATGCGATCCAGTATCCATGGTTCCAGTGAAGCAGTTTTCTCCTCTAGTCTCAGCTGTCCCCATCTGCGCATGCACCGGCCACTGGGTCACCACGGCTCACTGCAGCATGTCGAGCAGTGTGAGGGAGGAACTGGAGTGCCTGGAGGTAGCGAGCAGTGCGGGGGGCAATGGGAAGTATGAGGAGGCAATGGGCACTGTAGAGATGAGCGGTTCGATTTTAACGCACATCTCTAGTTAATAGGTGGTGACCCGGCTTATGCATATGTCGGGTTACCTTAGTATATCGGTGGCGGGGCTAGGGGCAGAGCGGCAGGGCACAATGGGGTTGCGGGCAGTATGGAGGAGGTTATCCGGTATATCCTGTATGTCCTTATGTCGTTGTCTCCTTTATTTTGTGCCCCATAATAATGCCATAGTTCATATTACACCTACAGTGGCTCAAGTTCATCTTATGTCACATTGTTGTGCCTCCAGTTTACAATTTAGTACATTGTAGTATTGCCAATTGACATTTGGCCACACAGTATCACCAGTTCATATTATGCCACACTGTAGCGTTCCCAGTTCAAATTATGCCACATTAAAGTGCCCGAAATACAGATTATGCCACATTATAGTACTCACATACATTATACTACACACACACTGCTTAACATTGCAACATCCAACATTAGCAGAGTTATATGGTGACAGCAGACAGTAGTAACAGAGTAGCACGGTGACAGCAGATAGCAGTAGCAGAGTAGTATGGTGATAGCAGATAGTAGTAGCAGAGTAGAGTGGTGACAGTAGATAGTATTAGCGTAGTATGGTGACAGCAGGTAGCAGTAGCAGAGTAGTATGGTGACAGCAGATAGTAGCAGAGTAGTATGGTGATAGCAGATAGTAGTGGCAGAGTAGTATGGTGATAGCAGATAGTAGTAGCACAGTATTATGGTGATAGCAGATAGTAGTAGATAGTAGTAACAGAGTAGTACGGTGACAGATAGCAGTAGCAGAGTAGTATGGTGATAGCAGCTAGTAGCAGAGTAGTATGGTGATAGCAGATAGTAGTAGCAGAGTACTATGGCTATAGCAGATAATAGTAGCAGAATAGTATGGTGATAGCAGTAGCAGAGAAGTACGGTGACAGCAGACAGTAGTATCAGAGTAGTATGGTGATAGCAGATAGTAGTAGCAGAGTACTATGGTGACAGCAGATAGTAGTAGCAGAGTAGTATGGTGACAGTAGATAATAGCAGCAGAGTAGTATGGTGACAGCAGATAGTAGTATAGTGACAGCAGATTGTAGCAGTAGCAGAGTAGTATGGTGACAGCAGATAGTAGTAGCAGAGTAGTGTGTGGTGACAGCAGATAGTAGTATGGTGACAGTAGATAGTAGTAGCAGAGTAGTATGGTGACAGTAGATAATAGTAGCAGAGTAGTATGGCTATAGCAGATAATAGTAGCAGAGTAGTATGGTGATAGCAGTAGCAGAGAAGTACGGTGACAGCAGATAGTAGTATCAGAGTAGTATGGTGACAGCAGATAGTAGTAGCAGAGTACTATGGTGACAGCAGATAGTAGTAGCAGAGTAGTATGGTGACAGCAGATAATAGTAGCAGAGTAGTATGGTGACAGCAAATAGTAGTAGCAGAGTAGTGTGTGGTGACAGCAGATAGTAGCAGAGTAGTATGGTGACAGCAGATAGTAGTAGCAGAGTAGTATGGTGACAGTAGATAATAGTAGCAGAGTAGTATGGTGACAGCAGATAGTAGTATAAGGACAGCAGATTGTAGCAGTAGCAGAGTAGTATGGTGACAGCAGATAGTAGTAGCAGAGTAGTATGGTGACAGTAGATAATAGTAGCAGAGTAGTATGGCTATAGCAGATAATAGTAGCAGAGTAGTATGGTGATAGCAGTAGCAAAGAAGTACGGTAACAGCAGATTGTAGTATCAGTAGTATGGTGACAGCAGATAGTAGTAGCAGAGTAGTATGGTGACAGTAGATAATAGTAGCAGAGTAGTATGGTGACAGCAGATAGTAGTATAGTGACAGCACATTGTAGCAGTAGCAGAGTAGTATGATGACAGCAGATAGTAGTAACAGAGTAGTATGGTGACAGCAGATAGTAGTAGCAGAGTAGTGTGGTGACAGCAGATAGTAGTAACAGAGTAGAGTGGTGACAGTAGATAGTATTAGCGTAGTATGGTGACAGCAGATAGTAGTAGCAAAGTAGTATAGTGACAGCAGATTGTAGCAGAGTAGTATGGTGACAGCAGATAGTAGTAACAGAGTAGTATGGTGACAGCAGATAGTAGTAGCAGAGTAGAGTGGTGACAGTAGATAGTATTAGCGTAGTATGGTGACAGCAGATAGTAGTAGCAAAGTAGTATAGTGACAGCAGATTGTAGTAGCAAAGTAGTATAGTGACAACAGATAGTAGTAGCAGAGTAAAGCTATCACAGATATATGTAGTGGAATGTGCTTAGTGCAGTAGTCCTCCAGAGAAGAAGTTAAACCCATGTGCACATGTATTGGCCAAGGTACATACTGAAGGTACTGTGGGCCTGATTCATTACCCATCGCAACAGCGATTAGACCCGCAATCGGCGCAACAGCGATTAGACCCGCAATCGGCCCATTGTGTTCTGTGCATGAGTATGCATCGCAGTGCGCGTGTGCGCATACTGTGATCGCAGTGACAACGCAGACCCATCGCAGAGTGACTGACAGGAAGTGACCTTTTGGGGTTGGTGACACCAGGGTGGCTGGCGAAAAGCAGGTGTCTCAGTGTGTTTGAACACCCTTACAGGGCAATGCATAAATTAGCCACTGCGATGCCATACGCAGCTTGGGCTTTCACTGCGGGCGATGAGGTTGGCAATTCCTGAGTAAGGTCGGATCTTGTGCAAATGTGCGTGAGGGCCCCATGGTACTCGATGCTACCGATGGTTTTGCAGACTTGCAATGTATTACGGATGTCTGTAAGGTGTTTGGCTGCAACGGCATTGCGATTGCAATCATTAGCATATTGTCGCAGTGAGACTGCATGCATAATCACAGTTGTGATCCGTAGTGGATCAGGCCCTGTGTGTGTAACGCTGGTGGTGGTTTGTCCACAGGAACGTAGTTATAATCCTGACAGTCGGGATGCCGGCACTTAGAATGCAAGTAGCGGAATCCCGACAGTAAGTACTGGGGTTAGGGTTACAGTAATGGTTAGGCACGAAGGGGAAGGTTAGGGTTAGGCACTAAGGGGGGGAGGGTTACGATTAGGCACTAGGGGGGGAGATTAGGTTTAGGCAGCAGGGAGGGAGGGGTAGGACTAGGATAATGACCGACAGGTGTCAGTATCCTAACCCTGTCGGGATGCCGGCGTCAGGATTATTGTAGTGCACCAGGCGTGTGCTGGACAAATGTACTGGCGGATGGTAGCCTTGCTATCCTATTATATATTGATGGTGGTATAGGGTATTTGCGGTTATGTTTAGGCGCTGAAATGGCTCTGGCGATGGTGAGAGTCTGTACTGTCCTCATGGACGCAATAGAGTAAAGACATTCAGATACGCCACGTATGCGCAGTAGCGCATGTCAGAGGTAGGATCTTTTATGACTGAGCACAGGTGTGTTCGAGTGATCGCCGGCTCAGTGTAACTAACAGGATGCTGGAGGGAGGCAGCGCAGGAGTGCACTCCCTATACCACACCGTACACACCATTCACTGAAAATAGTGTTCCATCACTATTGGCTTTAAAATCTACATAGCTGCCTGACATCTACAGGGCCTTCAGTGCTGAGAATATTTTCAGTTTATAGTGAGTGTAAAGACAGGGTAAGGAGGGTGGGGATACTTCCTAATGAAGAAATTCTACTGTGAGTGGAGATTTTCTTATTGACACATTGGGCCTGATTCAGACCTGCTCGCAAGCGGGTCGATGGTGTGCTCTGCACACGCGCAGCGGCCGCAATGCACGTGCGCATGCCCTGTAGCGAGAGACAAATTCTCTCGCTCCGTGGCTCACTACAAAAGGGGCGGCTGTCGATGTTGATCGACAGCTCGCCCCGTTTTGTAGGCGTGGTGCGGGGGTGGCTTCACAAATGGAGGCGTTCCAATGCGACTGCGGAAGCTCTCCCACTGACCAGTGATGTCAGTGGGAGAGCTTCCGGCTCTATTAGAGACAGAAGGTCTCTGGGGCTTGCGGCCACGAGACTCTACCACAAGGGTCTCGTCGCAAGCCCCGATGGTCGCGATGGTCTTGATTGCTAAAGCAATCACTTCACTTCTCCTTGGGGACCTCACCACAGTGCGGTTTTTGTTTGGTTTTAGAATTCTTTAAAACTTGATAAATAGCTAAATATCATTTAATTGGACCTGTTTTCGTTCGTATAGTATTATTAACAGGGCAATTTTTGAGGCTGAATGGACCAGAACGCCATTCCTGAAGGAATGGCGTTCAGGAACCACCTGTCAGTGTAGCATGAGGAGGGTGTCCGGTGCTGGGACTGGGTCTTGGCTACCAGCGCTATTCGAGAAGTGGCAGATGCGTGTTTAAGGTTGGCGTTGGCCGCGAGGGCTATTTTTGAGGCGGAACACATCAAAACGCCATTCCTGAAGGTGTTTTAAAAAATGACATAATCAGGAATGATGTTCTGGAACAGCCTTTCAGTGCAACGTGCAAAGGGTGGCTGGTGCTGGGACCGGGTCTTTGCTCCTAGCTTCGGTCGGGAAGCGTCGGATGTGTCGGTGGCGGTTTAAGTTTGGCACTGGCCGGCAGCCAATGTGAAAGAGGCAGTGGTGGGTGTTTGTATTTAGTGCCATGAGTGACCCAATAATGGCTCATGGACCTGCAGCCAATTGGAAACTGCCGCTGTGAGCCAATCATGGCTCGCTGCATCATAGCTCTGCACACTCACAGCATCTTTTGTTAACACTTCCAAGTGGGAGCTTCAGTTCGGTGGCAAGAAGACGTCAACTGAAGAGCTCCGGTGGCCCATTGAAGATGCCAGAAGATGGCATGATGCTGAGAAGAGGAGGCAGAAGACAGAAACTAAGGACTGGAGAGTGCTGCAGTGGAGGGAAGCAATGAGCTAAAGATGAGCTTCCCACTGCGCCCTCTTGCTCCGGTACCGGTAGACGGCCTTGGCCACCAGTAATTATTAACCTCTCCTAAGACCATTAGGTGTCAGGCACTAGGCCCATGGGGATAGTCAGGCCTCAGGCTTGTGGCCCTGGAGAGGGGGACCCTTTATTGGCCTGGGCTGACTAACAGGATTAATGCTTCGGCTGGGGGACCCGGTGAAAGGGCTCCCCTGGCTGTGGCATTAGCCCCCCCTCTAGAAAAAGTCTGGTGCTGATTCTGGATAATGCAGGGGGACCCTACGCATTTTTTCCCCTTGTATTTCCAGGAACGGATCAGAGCCCAGTGCTGGTTGCTCAAAGTATGGGGGATCCCTAAGTCATTTGTCCCCTGTATTTTGGCAACCAGGATTGGTTCTGACTAGCCCAGTGCTGGTTGTGGTTAAGTACGGGGGACTGCTACGTCGTTTGTCCCTACTATTGTCCTTAGTATTTTGAACAACTACCGTGTTTCCCCGATAATTAGACCTACCCCGAAAATAAGACCTATCCTTAGTTTTGATGGATGGCCCAAAATAAGCCCTACCCCGAAAGTAAGACCTATTAAAATCAAATTTTTACGGGTCCCTGCACTACACTAACCAGCTCCGCCTCCCGCATGTAGTACCGTATGGTACTACGGTAAATGAAAGAGCTGGAGGAGGCCACCCGGCTCGGGCCGCTCCTCCACCAGCTTATGGGTACTGTAGTCAGACTGCTGGAGTCAGCGCACGTGACGTCATGGCGCGCCTCTGAAGGTGGACTACGGAGGAGCCGCGGATCGTGGATGAAGAAGCTGCCTCCCGATTCTTCTTATTGTAAAAAGGTAAGTGGGAAATGGCTGCAATCAACACCGTGGTGGGGGGGGGGGGGGGTGGGGGGAGGTTCGGGCTGGAGAGGCACAGACTATTCAACAATAGAGGGGGAGAGAGAGAGGCAGAGGCTGCAATCAACAACAGGGGGGGAGGGAGAGCACAGGCTGCATTCAAAATTAATTTAAATATCCAAATTAAAATAAGCCCTACCCCGAATATAAGCCCTATGGTGGTTTTTGGACCAAAAAAAAAAAATAAGACAGTGTCTTATTATCGGGGAAACACGGTAGCACTGGGTCACTAAAGCCCGGGGCTGGTTGCTCTTTTGGGAGAGGGGGTCAAGCCTTTTTTTTTACACAGGTTTATTCATTCATAGAGCTGAACTCTCGTGAGAATCAGATGTCAGGAGGGATGACGTTCGGCCTTGCAGTGGGATCCGACTCAGGCGGGATCCCCAATGTTCGGAGCAGTTCGGATTCCACAGAATCCGAACCGCTCATCCCTACCTATAACCAGGATAACTTTGCAAATTATTAGTATATGACAGTGCAGGCATGCGTATTCTCATACCGTTTAAAATGGGGTATATCAGGAGCAGACTGGCTTACAGAAAAGATATCAGTAAGGCTTCCTAAATCACTTGAGTTTCAGAAATCACTGCAAAACAAAAGGGGTGATTCAGCTGCAGACATATATGCTATCACAGCTGCTAACATGTTATAGCATATATATCCGCAGCTGAATCAATAGCTGTAATATGGTAATGTAGCAGGAGGCATCACGTTTCCTGCATGCATTACTGATCCAAGCTGCATCCAAAGATGCAGCATCGGATCATCTTGTGATCCCTTTGGCTGGCTGTGACCATGGGGGGGTCACACAAGCTAGCCGCCGCAGATGAGTAAAAGAGGCCAGGAAATCTCCATCAGCCAGCGGATATCCTGGCCTTTCCACTCCCCCCAACGTTGGCGACACGCCTCTGTTTTTGCAAAATGGAGATCGTTGCCGCCCCCTCCCTGCCCAGAAATGGCAGCAGACTGTCAATCACTGACAGTCTACTGCCAGACTGCATGCAGGATAGCAAACCTGTACTGCACATGCCCAGTATGAGTCAAGCACATACACAGACCCCTGATAATCAGGAATCTGCATGATCCCTGACACTGCGTCTGCAGCTGAATCACCCCCTGAAATCACTCTGCAAATCAACATTAAACACCATGTCTAGCAGGGCTGCCATCAAGGGGGGAATGCCAGGACTGGATTCCCATTCCTGGACAGATGGGTCCTGCTCACAGTGGCACTGTGTGGCTGCGATCAATCTCTCCTGCTGTTCAGTATGCTAAGCTTTGCCAGGATCAAAGATTGTGGATTGATTATGCTGTCTGCCACAGTCTGAATCTATCAAGTGCTGAGCTGCTCATGAGCCTACCAGGCACTGTGACAGTGTGCATATGAAGCCAGCCCCACAGCCCCAGATCCTGTGTATGTCCCAGTTTTATGGGATTGTGTGACAGTGTGTGGCTCTGATGAGGTTCAAACCTAGGCAAAAACCTAAGCCTGTTCAAACTACACCACCATGCCAAATTTGGTGGCACTAGGTACAAACCTCTGGTCATGCATACAGAACAAACAGACAGACAGACACACACACTTTCTTGCTTATTACAGTATATAGATAAAGTCCCCGGTTTAGGTGTCTGCCTGTTCGTTCTGGCTAATCTCTTGAACCATTTTGATGGGGTTTTGACTATTCTATACAGCATTGGTCCTGGAAGGTTTAGGTGTATGAACCAATCTTCTGTGACAAAAGGTAGCCGATTTTAGTGAAGAAAAGTCACAGAAAAGATTATTGCACTAAGCTGTTGTATATGAGCTGGCCACAGTTCTGAAACAGCAAGAGACAGTGATAGCCAATCAGAGATAGCAATGTGCCCTGTTGCTTAGCAGCAGCCTAGAGAGGGAAGGGAGTCAGGGACTGAGCAGGGTGGCAGATATAGGAACGACACGATCAAATTGTAAAAACACTACCATTGGAACAGAAATATTGATGGTTATTAAGGATCGTATTCTGATGTCCATCCATACTCTGAACCTGCAGATGGATTCCGGCCACCACTCCTCCACTGTAAAGTGCTCCCTCTGAAGCGTGACGTTCCTGCTCAGCCACACCCTTGGTGAACAGTAGGCACCTCCCATTGAAGTCACCGCTATTCTCGGACAGGGGCACCATGGTGAGCAAGACAACAGGAAGCACAGGAAATACAGGGTACATTGTGCAAAGAGGACCTTGCTTATCGCTCTGTTCAGGAGCCGGTGAGGGGTGCACATGGAGGCTGCAGAATTATACACCGGTGCCCCAGCCCTGGGGACATGCTGCTGATAACTCTTACTGTCTTACTGTAGTTGCAATACAAATCTCTCATCCATGATCCACCTGCCCTTCCCAGCACATCCCAGGGGCTGGGCTCCAGCCAGCTGCAAGGGGGGGTTGTGGTGACACTGGTGAGATGCAGGGGACAGGAGTGAGAAGCAGGGGGTTATGGTGAGATGCAGAGGCCTGTGGTGTTATGCAGGGGGCTGTGGTAAGAAGCAGGAGTGAGAAGCTAGACCTGTGGTGAGATATATGATGGTGCAAGGGCCTGTGGTGAAATATATGATGGTGTTATGAAATGCAGGAGGCAGTAGTGAGAATCAGGAGACTATTGTGAGATGCAGGGGGCTGTGGTGAGATGCAGGGGGCAGTGGGGAGATGCAGGGGGCTGTGGCGAGATGAAATTGCTCCCATGCAAAGCCAGGACATTACACCCAAGCCACTTCAATGACCCTGAATAGGCAGGTGCTAGACCTGAGACCCTGCTACTTAAAAGTGATCTGGGCATTAAGCCTAGGTCACTTGTGTGGCCCACAATAGACAGGCGCTAGGCCTGAGCCCTGGTTCTGGGCATTAGGCTTAGGCCATTTCAATTGAGCCAACAGTAGGCAGGCACTAGGCCCTGCATGTGCTTTTTTGCATACATACTGGCGGTATGATCGCATCCTGCAATGCGATCATGGGCTCTAATATCAGGCTCAGATCGCATTGCAAGTGTGATTATTAATAAATGGGCCCCATACTATATTTAGTATACTGAAACTTGCATATGTTTCAATTTTGGAACTATGCTCTTATTAATTTATGCAAAAATGCACAAATATTAACGTGTTACAGGTAGAGCAAACTTTTGTTTCTGACTTCCTTTATATGCCAGGGGATTTTTTTTTTTTTTTTCACTAAATCTGAACATAATTAAAGTCACACACATAGGTGGAGATTCAGAGATACACTGTAACTATGCAAAGTACAACAGCTCCTCCTGCTGCTCACCTTCTGCCCTCACATGCTGCTCTTCAGTCTGTGCAGTGTCCTGTGCCACTATACGCTGTAATACTATACCAGTATTTATTATATACTATCCCACTGCTTTCTAATGTCATATGCCAATCTATATAATATAGTTGGTAACCGCTGTTTAGAGATTCCTGCGGACATGATGACTGTGTGCATTTCAGCATGAAACATTCTTTAAACAATAAAGTTGCAGTTGGTTTCCATGGAGACCGTACCCACCAAACAAAAGTAAAAACAATAAAAATCTTATGAAATGGAAAAGACGAGCAAGAGCTCAGGAAATGGGAGTTACTGTGCATTCTTATTTTGCTCTCAATGAGTTTGCAAGGATTCACTGCTTAGAAGTTTCCAGTATCACACATTACCTATTATTTTCCAAGTGTGAGTGTGTCTGGATGGGGCGTCAGTGGTGCTCTGTGAGGCAAACAAAGGATTGCATTGATTCAGGCTGGCGTAGTGTTGGCACCGTTACCAAACCCTTGGTGGAAATGAGAGCTATAGCCATTTTTCCCACCTAGATCAAATGGACTGGAAAGAGTCCAGATGGAGAGAGGAAAATATGAACTCTGGGACTGACAGCCCACAAGGCATTGCATTATTTCCTTTTATGATTACGAGCCATTAGAGTTGAAATCTTATGACTATTGAAGTTACAGTAACAGTCATAGTACAACAAGACCAGCACGTCACTGCGGCAATCCCAGCAGCCCACACATTACACCAGCCTAATGATAAGATTACTCTTTATAATACTTTTCTTTACTGCTCATACACCAATAAATAGCAATGCTTTGTTTTTTTTCTTGTTTTTCCTTTCATTTCTTGCTGCTATCTCCCACGGTTACTGGACTATGGTGCAATCATATAACACTTCTTATATCACATACCTCCCAACATGACCCTCTCCAGGAGGGACACAATGCTCTGGTCCTGGACTTCCCTGGTAATTTATGATTGGTGGAGGCTCCAGAGGTGGGGCTGCAGTACAGTCCAAAATTCAAATAGGGGAGTCACACCAACTGCCAGTGAGTCCCAGCCAGTGATGTTTGGCAGCGTGTGAAATGACAGTTGGTGTGACTCCCCTATTTAAATTTTGAACTGCACTGCAGCCCCAACTCTTACCAGGGAAGTCCAGGACCAGAGCATTGTGTCCTTCGTGAGAGAGGGTCATGTTGGGAGGTATGATACCATATCCTCAGGCCACAGAGACACCTGGGCACAATACAAATATCATAGAAAAGGCTGCTCTGTTGGATGTTCAGTTGAAAAAAAAAATATATTAATTATAGGTTGCTCAAAGTAAAATAAAAACACCATATATACTGTATATCTGACAGCAGTAACATTCTTTGAAGTGAAATGTATATGGGGAATGCTTAACTTTAACAATACGGGTTGTGATCGGATGTGTGTATTGTGCCACCCTGTATATATGGAGTATTGCTGATGTCAGTAACTAGCCATCACTGACTGCTCCAACTGACTAGAACAATCACTCAGCAATTGCAAGTGCCCCAAAATGTAAGAGGCTGTTGCTGCCACCACCAGACTTCTTCATTGGCACCACTAACGCTTCGTGTCAGTGTGTAGAGCTATTGCAGCACCTCTCTACCAATTACGTTTAGCTATATCCACCTGGCCACATACTTTGGATGATGGGCAGAATGCTGAGACAGGAATCTTAGATATGTGCGCAGACCTCAGTGTTTTAGTTTTGTTTCTAAATTATCGTAAGGCAAAACCACCCTCAAAAGTTTTAGTTTTCTTTAAAAATGTAGAAAACAGCTAAAATCTTGTGTTCCTATACTATTATTAGCATCAATCACATTCATTTTCAATCAAGTTTGCCCACCTCACAGCTCACGTTATTGTTTTCACCAATATTGGCCAAAGGCTGCAGCGCCCACCTCTTTGCTGTTCTGAACCCCCACTGCTCCTTCTCAACCAACACCTTCCCCCATCGGTCTGTCCCACAGCACCCCATCAATCCATCCTGAAACCCGCCCTCACACCTATCATTCCATCTCGACGCACGCGGAACACCCCCCTCCCACTTTCCGGCCCAAACTCACCCCTTTTCCCTGACTCCCATACTTACCCTGTTTCCGGCGGCCAGTCCTTCTCTTCCAGGTCTGCAGTGAGAGCCATTAGGGAGCACACAGCCAGGCTTCCACTGCGCACTCATTGAGGAGACGGGACAGATCTTCTATATTATTATTATATGGCCTAAGTGGCTCCATATCATGAATGGTGCTGCCCCCATCAACATGCTCTGCGTTCATGTTCTGCACTCTCCACATCTGTATGTGCTGCTTTGTGCTATTCTCCATCTTCCCATCAGTGTGTCTCGCATTGTGCTGTCCACACCCTCTCCATCAGTATGTCAGGCATTGTGCTGCCCCCATCTGTATGTCCTGCATTGTACTGTCATGTGTATGATCCACAAATGCTGATTCATTGGCACTGCCAGTCCCTCCACACTACCACCATCTGGCACTGCCTAACTATCATATCTGACTCTCTGACACTACCAAGGAGACACGGTTTGAAAAATGGACATACAAGGATTTGAAGTGCTAGTGAGTTCGGCATTGTTGTTCCTAGAGACTGACAGAGCCAAGGAGCTCAGGATTGTTATGAGGTAGATGGGACATTGACAGAGGCACTGGTCATTAGATATGATATGAGTGTCAGAGCGATGGGTATTGGTAGGTGACTAGTTAGTTCAGAGGATCTATAAAGGAGCTGGAGTTTATGGCATAGTGTGATTGGTAGTGCCCGGAAGCTAGGGAACGTTGTGTGGACAGAATATGCCAATAAAATGTTACTTAGTGGCTGGCAGTGTCAGGGAAATTATTGGTAAGGATTTGGTATAGAACCAGGTGAGAAAGGTAAACTAATATAAAAACATCCATTCAATGTACTCACATTAAGTCTAGGTATTGTGCTCCTCATCCCTTGAGGCTTTATTTTGCATTCTCCCTCCTTACTGTGTATAGTCTTCTGCCCCCCCCCCGCAGTACAGTCATTTGTGCCACCCCTTCCTATGTTTTGTATTGTCCTCTGATTCCCATGCTATTGATAACTTACCTTTGCATGTCCTGGTCCTCTCGTGCTCCACTGTTAGTTAAGGCTCTGCCACAGTAGAGTCTGTCCTGATGGGAATGTCATCATGTTGATGTCCATGCTGCTGCCTGTGAACCGGGTCTGGCCGCTGGCCCAAGCTACTTGAGGCTCTGGCTGTGGGAGAAGAACCGGATCACCCTGACGGCCTGATCCTAGCATTTCCAGACAGATACGGTGACACTCGTCCGGTGGGTGACAGGTATCCAAGTGTCTGGTAGGTAAGGTGGTATGACATCCTGGCCTGTACCATCTTACTTAAACCACTGATAACATATGGGCCTATTTTTAATGGGGGGGCTTGGAGCTGCAGCTCCACCCACCCTGTTGTTAATCCGATCCTGTTACTGTTCTTGCAGATCTGACTACCTGCTGCTGGGATATTCAGCTCATTTGCTGCTTGTCTGAATTCTGGAATGTTTGGTTACTGTTTAAAAAGAGATTGGTAATGAGTGTAAATATTAGGCCTTCATCCAGGGGTGTAGCCACAATTTTGTGAGCCCATAGCAATAGTTGGAAGTGCTCCCTGCCCCAATGCTTCTAGAGAGACAACTCTCTCTGTGTTAGTTGTTCATTTTATGGACATAATAGTACCCTAGTTAATTTTATTTCCACAGTAGTGCCCTACTTCATTTTATGCCCAACAGTAGTGCCCTATTTCTTTGTATGAACCATAGTAGTACCATAGTTAATGTTATGCCCCATAGTAGTGCTCTAGTTCATATTATGCCACATTGTAGTGCTCCCTGTATATATTATGTCACAGTGTCCTAAGTTCACATTATCCCAGTGTCCCCAATTCATAACTTACCCCATGACAGTGTCTCTAGTTAATTTTATGCCACACTATAGTGCCTCCAGATCATTTTATGCCACACTGTAGTGTTTCCAGTTCATACTATGCCACATTATAGTGCCCCAGTTCATATTATGTAACATTATAGTGCATTCCAGGGCATATAATGCCACATTACAGTGCCACCAGTAAATTTTTTCTACTACACCCCCTTACCATTATAACATCCACTACACACACACCATTCACTGAAAATGAAATGTCGCCCTATTAGACAGCTTTATCCTTAGCCTACATAGAAGTCTGGAAAGAGATTGCTCTCATTGACCTGTTATCTTATGGCACCTAATTTGTTCATGGCGACTCTTAAAGTGTTCCATCCCTATTGGCAGCTTTTGAATCTCTTAATATGTCAAATTTTACTTTGAGTGGAGATCTTCATTTTTTTTTAGCAGATTGGCCCTTTCTGGGACAGTCCTACTCTCATAGCTCAATTCATTGCCCCCAACTCTCTTCACAAAGGCTATAATGTAGAAGAAACCTACTCTCCAACAGTAATTAGTGCAGCTGTGCCTTTGAGGGCGACATGGGAGCACAGGAGATGGATCATATCAGTGTGGAGTTTTACTAAGAAAGAGAGACAGAGACCGCCACCAACATGAGTGCTGATGAGACCCCCCCTTTTCAAGCAAAGCAATGGTCTGGACCAAATTGCTTTGTGGGCAATTACGCATACATGCCTACCCTCACGATTTTTCGGGTAACCCCCCACTCCCCCAGAAGGGTGGGCATTTCTCCCGCATTTCTGCCCACTTCCTAGTGAAAAGGGCAGAATGGGGAGCATTTCCATGGCGATCGCAGGTCTCCGTGTAGGGGGCGGGGCTTAATGACGCAATTCTTCATGAATCACGTCATTTGGCCCCGCCCCCGATTTAATTTCGAGCCAATCGCTGCAATTTATCATGAGGGGACAGGGCTTAATGACGCGAATCATCAGGCCCCGTCCCCGTTGCCACCCTCCTGCTTCTCTTACCCGGGCTTCTCCCGGGAAGAGAAAAAAAAAGTAGGCAAGTATGCAATTACGGGAATTTGGTAGACAACTATATGATTTAGGTCCAGGGCCCTCCAAGCTTCTGGGACCCATAGCAATGTCACCTTCTGCACCTACAATAGCTACGCCCTTGTCTTCACCCCCCACCACCAAGCTAGCAAGAACATTAAATCAATAGCGTTTACATGTATTAAATAGGTCTCCAATGCTAACCCATCACTGAAATTACATTAATAGTACATGCATTATCTAACACCTGTGAGTAAGTGGGGCTGAATGCACTTACGGTACCTCCGGACTCGCACATTTCTGTTCATAGCTTCATAGGGCTGCGAGCAAAAATGTGCGAGTCCAGACTGAGATCGGGCCACGAGGGGGGTAAATTGCTGTGCCACTGCCTGTGTATCTATGCCGTTGCAATGGAAATTAACCCCCTTCACACTGTATTGAATTGACCTCATATGATCAATTGTCATTGGACGACATTGAAAGACATTGGAGAAAATCTTGTTCACTCTATGGGGGAGATGTAGTAAACCTTGAAAAGTGATACAGTGGAGAGTGATAAAGAACCAACTAATCAGCTCCTAACTGCCATTTTTCTTTATCTTTATCACTGTGTCACTGTGAGAGTGACTTTATCACTCTCCACTTTATTACTTTTCAAGGCTTAGTACATCTCCCTAAAAGTGTGAGTGAGACCTGTGTTTAGTGATTAATGTAGCAGGTGTGTGATGTCAGTGTGATCTGTGTATAGTGATCAGTGTGGGGGAGGGGGGGTGCTAATTACCACAGACTCGGGCTTGATGGATGGTCCTGATGGGGACACGGGTCTACCGATCCCTTACTCTTACCTGTCAGCGGCTCCCCAGCCCAGCAAAAGCTGCTGTGTACTGGGCTATGGTGGATGCAGGGAGGCCGCTGCCTCTGATCAGCATCAGTCTACTCTAGCTGTGCAGGGAAAAGAGGGAGGGGAGAAGGGGGGTGCAATCACACTGACTGGCTCTGCCCCGGGCTGAGGGGCACAAATACCATTTATTATAATTTTTTGTAAGGAGGCGTTGCAATGCCCTCTTACATTAGGTCATACCTCTTGGCAGTACCCAGGCCCAGCCAGGCTCTCTACGGCCCTGATAGCGAACAGTGTTTCAGGTGTGTGATAGTGTGACCTGCACATAGTTATAGGTATATCAGGCGTGTGAAAATGGTGATCTGTGTGTTATATCAGTGTGATTTTTGTATCGTAATCAGTGTGTATCAGGTGGGTGATAACAGTGTGCCTTGTGTAAAGAAATCAGGGCCTGATTCAGAGCCGCTTGCAAAAAGCAAGCGCTCGCTCTGAATCAGGGCGGGCGCTTGTTTTTTCAGTTGCGGCCTCCTGGCCGCTCGCATAGCTATGCGCTTGCGAGTGGATCTGAATTAGGCCCTCAGTGTGTATCAGTTGTGTGATATCAGTGTGCCTTGTGTATGGAAATCAGTGTGTATTAGGTGTGTGATATCAGTGTGACCTGTGTATAGAAATCAGTGTGTATCAGGTGTGTGATATCAGTGTGACCTGTGTATAGTGATCAATGTGTATTAAGTGTGTGATACCAGTATGACCTGTATATATATAGTGATCAGTGTGTATCAGGTGTGTGATATCAGTGTGCCTTCTGTATAGAAATCAGTGTATATCAGGTGTGTGATATCAGTATGACCTGTGTATAGTGATCAATGTGTATTAAGTGTGTGATACCAGTATGACCTGTGAATAGTGATCAGTGTGTATTAAGTGTGTGATATCAGTATACCGTGTGTAAAGAAATTAGTGTTTATCAGGAATGTGATATCAGTGTGACCTGTGTATAGAAATCAGTGTGTATCAGGTGTGTGATATCAGTGTGACCTGTGTATAGTGATCAATGTGTATTAAGTGTGTGATACCAGTATGACCTGTATATATATAGTGATCAGTGTGTATCAGGTGTGTGATATCAGTGTGCCTTCTGTATAGAAATCAGTGTATATCAGGTGTGTGATATCAGTATGACCTGTGTATAGTGATCAATGTGTATTAAGTGTGTGATACCAGTATGACCTGTGAATAGTGATCAGTGTGTATTAAGTGTGTGATATCAGTATACCGTGTGTAAAGAAATTAGTGTTTATCAGGAATGTGATATCAGTGTGCCTTGTGTGTAGAAATCAGTGTGTATCAGGAATGTGATATCAGTGTACCTTGTGTAAAGAAATCAGTGTTTATCAGGTATGTGATATCAGTGTGACATGTGTATAGTGATCAGTGTGTATCAGGTATGTGATATCAGTGTGACGTGTATAGTGATCAGTGTGTATCAGGTATGTGATATTAGTGTGCCTTGTGTATAGAAATCAGTTTTTATCAGGTATGTGATATCAGTGTGACATGTACATGGTGATCACTATCAGGTGTGTGATATCAGTGTACCTTGTGTATAGAAATCAGTGTGTATCAGGTGTGTGATATCAGTGTGACCTGTGTAAGGTGATTGTGTGTATAAGGTGTGTGATATCAGTGTTATTTGTGTATAGAAATCAGTGTGTATCCAGTGTGTGATATCAGTGTGCCTTGTGTATAGAAAATAGTGTGTATCCGGTGTGTGATATCAGTGTGACCTGTGTATAGTAATCAGTGTGCATCAGGTGTGTGATATCAGTGTGACCTGTGTATGGTGATTGTGTGTATAAGGTGTCTGATATCAGTGTGACCTGTGTATAGTAATCAGTGTGCATCAGGTGTGTGATATCAGTGTGACTTGTGTATAGAAAATAGTGCGTAGCAGGTGTATGATTTCAGTGTGACTTGTGTATAGTGATCAGTGTGTATCAAATGTGTGATACCAGGAGTGGTGGATTTTACCTAGGGGCTGCGGGACTGCAGCTCCCTCAGTAAAAGTCACCTAGCAGTGGCAGTGACTTCTCATTGGAATTACTCACTGCTGATAAGAGCCAGAGAGGCAGTCCCAGGAGGAGGTGTTTTCTCCCCCTGGGACTGCCAGTCCAGACTGCGATAGCAGAGAGAGGGCTTCCCATGGGAAGCCACTCCCATGCTATGACGGCAGCCCTATCTGGCTTCTAGGGGCTGCAGCTGATGCAGTCCCTAGAAGCCAGCCTATTTACTAGCAGTGCCTGACTTAAGCCATGCCCCTTATTTAGGTGCCACCCCTTGCTGTCGCCAGACTTAAGCCCCACTTCCTGGTGACATTAGCTGTCAATCACCGGGATGGCAGGGAGGAGAGGGCTCCATAGACTGCTGCCTGTGACATGCAGACCCCCTCACCAGACAGGTAAGGAGCCACTGCTGGATACCAGTGTGATCTGTTTATAGTGATCACCATGTATTAGTTGTGTGATGTCGGTGTTACCTGTATAATGTCAATAAACGTTAAATATTATTTTTGAGGTGGAAATAGTCTGGCTGCCTCTTTTGCTACCGGGATTTATGTCACAAGGATGATAGACAGAAGCTATGTGATTTATTTATTTATTTTATACTACTATGCTTAATCAAACAGTCAGTACTTCCTAGACTCACCTATTATTACTTCAGTGCTAATCCTGGGAACTCCATGCTGCTAGACAAAGCCCGTACTACTTACTTAATGTGTGTATTCCACTATCTGGTGTATTGATTCTGCTTAATTGTTTGCTCCGCCTACCAGTGCAATGCTTCACCTACTGTGACAGACTCCTGCTGCAGTTGCTGTAACTCTGACTGCCCCGTTGTGGCTAGAGTTTTTGCTAACCCCTTCCACTTTGTATTGGGCCCCGCCTACAGTACAGTTGATTTGGTCCCACTTACATGACACTTTAAAAAAAAAATTTAATTTCACTTTAAATTCCCAATCCACCCCTGAACTTGTGTGCACCTCTTAGCAGGGATTTTAAATCTAGGTTTATTCAAACAGATAATAAAGTTTTATTGTATAGAACTCTACAACCACGCAGAACTTGGTTGGTTTAGTAAACTGCTCACGTGGCACCATACAATACAGAGAGCATTTGTGTGTTCGCAATACAATAAAGCATCAATGTGATCACCATACTGTACATTCCAGTGAACATGAACGGCACATACAGGATCTAAGTGATTGCTATACAGTTTATTGAGCATCCTAGTAACTGCCGTGCAGCAGAGACCATCCTATTGATCTCCATACAGTGCAGTGCAGAGAGCATCCCAGTGACCACCATACAGTACATTGAGCAATACAGTGACCACCATACAGTACATTGAGATCCCAGTACCATCATACAGTACATTGATCACACATAAGGGGGGGAAGATCACTCACCGGATTACAGTAAAGGATGTATTTATTATAAGACATCCATACCAATTTGGTCATTGATGTTTCGATCCCTGAGGACCTTTGTCAAGACTCCATCCACAGATCATGTCAGCAAACAAATGGAATTTCAGGCAAGGATTAATCCTGGCAGCAAGGGCTGATGCTAGTGTGTTCGGCGCCCCTCTGTAAACTATAAATTTGCACCATCCCTACCATATTTTATAAAGGTACATTGTGCGCCTCAAAAAGGGGGCATGGCTTCACAAGAAAGGGGCGTGGCCATACAATAGTATCCCCAATTCAAATTACACCACACAGCAGCACAATCTTATGGTAACGCGCCAGCCCTGCTGGCAGCTTTTGCATGTAGCCAACAAATGCTGGGCAGCTTTATTTTGACACTGAAATGTACAATTACTAGGACCTTCCCAACTATAAATCTATTTGCATATTTTTAAATCTGCCAAGGTGCAAACTGCCTCTTCTTTTTTTGATTTTCTCCTAACTGAACAATGCCCAATGTCTGTTTTGGCCTCTATATCTCACCTGATTATATACTTTTGTGCCTGTATGTGTGCGACTTGGCCTCTCTTGCCCTTTTTGCTGGCTACTAGTTGTAGTTATGTTGGTCAGCAAATAAAGCTATTTATACAAGACCTGGTGAAAACTATTACCAGTAAACAAAAAATAAAATAAAAAATGGGCTACTGTAGATTAAGTCCACAATGAACCTGATGTTACTGAAAACTATTGTACAATGTAATTTTCAAATAGGAAACAAAAATCTGGTAAAAGATACTGGACACACTTCTTACCTTAAGGACTGGCTATACGGGGTGCATCATTACCCTTGTTTATCTTTAGCAGAAGTATCTCCTTATATGTAGTAGTAGTTGTGTTATCTGCATTTAAAACACTTGATCAATGCAGCCACAAGTCTTCTTTCGGGGCTAAATAGACCCCTTATTTGAAAGTAGATGGTCACCCGGTGGTGGATCCATGTACATAATTAGCTTGTTTTGAAAAATGAACAACTACCCACAGAAGGTCTTACCTCACCAAGGGGTCTATTTACTAAGCTGCATTAGGAGATAAAGTGAACGGTGATAAGGTACCAGCCAATCAGCTCCTAACTGCCATGTCACAGGCTGTGTTTGAAAAATGACAGTTTGGAGCTGAATGGCTGGCACCTTATCACCGTTCACTTTATCTCCTAACACAGCTTAGTAAATAGACCCCCAAATCCCACAGATGTTAAATCTTTGACAGAAATGTAATTAATTAAGTAAATGCAGGGTGATTTGGCATCTTTGGAAAGATTGTCTTCTGTCGATACGATTGAGTCCTCTTTACTTTATTCATGGACTACTGAAGGGATTAGGGGATTAGAGCCATAGCAACTGCTCACATTGTGGATAATAGTATATAATTAACTATGTGTTCTCCTCTTTAATTATTTTTTATCCCTTTACGTATAAAGCTGCATACACACACAACGATTTAGTAAATGAACGATTTTAGTAAACTATTTTCGTTCATTCTTTCGAGGGAAAAATGAACGAAAATCGTTTACTAAAATTGTTCATTTACTAAATGTAATGATCATTTTTTTTGAACTGCAAACGATTTTCGCATATTCCTTTGCTGAAAATCGTTGAGTTGGTCAGTCTGACTGAACTACAAACTACAAACGTGAATGCGCATGAACGATAATCGTTCATCGTTTTAACTCAGAAAGTGAACGATTTTTTCAACGATTGAACAATAAACTATATCATTATTGATAATCATTCAAAAAATCGTTGTGTGTGTATGCACCTTTATTATTAACTGTTAAGATAAATAAAAAGTTGAAAAATATTGGGTGTACCCTGAAAATCAATCATTGATCATCATGGCAGAGAGAAAGCTGCCACAAACTGGGTCCATCACAATACATTTACCTGCAGACTGCTTATCCGAAACAGCAGTGACCCGCTAAGGGTATGAAAACTACGCCGCAGTACTAATGGCTGCTGGGGTCTAAGGGCCTGATTCAGAGCTGAACGCTCTGACCAGAGCGCTCGCTCTGAATCAGTGCCCTCCTACCTGAAAATGGAGCGGCCTTCTGGCCGCTCGCATAGCTGTGGGTGACCACCCACAGCATATGCGAGCGGCCAAAAAGATGCATCGGGCTTGCGACGAGACCCTGCGGTAGGGTCTCGCTGCTGCAAGCCCAGGAGTGATTTTGGCTCTATCAGAGCCAAAATCACTCCCACTGACATCATTACTGATGTCAGTGGGGCCGGCTTCAGACGGTAGGCGTTCCCATGGGAACGCCTCCGTCTGGCAGCCACGCCCCCGGCACGCCCACCAAAGGGGGCGTGCTGTCACTCACCATCGACAGCACGCCCCCTTTGGTGCGAGACCCCGAGCGACGTGTTTCTTGTCGCTCGCCAGGTCTCGCGCATGCGCACGACGGAGCTCCCTCCGTCGTGCGCATGCGCATTCGGCAAACATCGACCCGCTTGTGAGCGCCATTTGCTCGCGAGCGTGTCTGAATGACCCCCTAACTCAGTAACTATTTTGTCAGAGGGTTAAACAACCAGAAAAACACATTACCTCCCTTCTGGGGGGAAATAATTTCCCAGTGTTACATCTAAAGGCTCGAAGCAAAGCAGAAGGCATCCATTCACCCATGAGAACCATGTTTGGAAATTATTTCATTCTCTCTGATGCAGACTTTGGTTTCATTCCAAGAGTTCTCCTACACTAAACACAGTCACACAGACACACACACACACACATCTCCTCCACGCACCCTGATCTGTGTGAGTGAAAATCACAGTAGCTGTATGTTTAGTAACAATATATGTATGTCACATATGGTAAATATGTAGAGTTATTCCTAGAAGGAGCAAAAATGAAAGAAGAGAAGATGATACTGTTTGCAGAACAGAACTGGCTCTGATTAGGTGAAGTAACGAGTATAGATGGGAATGCTGGAGCACTATGGTGGTAATACCCGAGATAGGCAATAATAGGGTTGCTATAATATCCCTTTAATCAGGGGCAAATATGAATAATACAGGTTCTGTGGTTGACGACAACCAGGTGAAATGCAAACTTGAAGTCAGCCAGCCACAGAAGCTATGTAATTCATTCGGGTCCCTGATTAATGGGATTATAGCCACCCTAGGATACAGCTGCTATGTGGCCCAGAGCTGAGGGAGGTCCATCTTCCTTGTCAAAGTTACATGTGTTACAGACTTACAGTATATACATTTTTCACCATTGGGTGGTACATAGGGGCCCTTACAAACCTTTGCTATGGGGCCTTCAAAAACCTACTTACACCTCTGCATCCTAGGTAATAGCCAAGCCAATATTTTACCTGCACCTCACTGGACCTCAAACAAAGCACCAAACAGTAAACTACAATATGATATATAAAAAAAATTATTAACTGAGATGTTGTTACAAATGCTGTTATTTTCCCCACCAGTATGCCAGATAAACCAGGGGAGGCTGCCAGGATTCACACAGGGGAACTAGTGCAAGTACAGGGCCCAGATAGCATACAACCTTTCCGCATTCACATTAGCAGGATATTTTGCTGAACTGCAATCCTCAAATGTTACTACAGTATATTGTATAAACAGGGAGATAGTAACAAATCATATACGACCTAAGGGTGACAAAATAAATAGCACTACATTACCACACCTACCAGTATTTCACTGCATGTCTGTTATATGTTGCAGCACGGGTGGAATAGTGGTAAGCATTACTACCTCACAGCCTGAAGTCATGAGATCAATCCTCACCAAAGAGCTATCTGTGTGTTCTCCTGCAGCACTCCATACCTGGGGGAGTCGCTAGTCCAGTGAGAGGATGGCCATCGGTGCGGTAACCATCAATGGAGTCATCAGTGATTAACATAGATGGCATGAAGGGATCGACAGGGAACAACTGATGGTTCGCTCCCATTGATGGTCATCCCTGTAGAGGGGAATGGCAGGCAGTGGGCCAATCACTGATGGGGCAAAGCAGGACACAATGGCTATGAGTGGGGGTAAGCTCCACTCTTCTGCACTACAGTGTGTTTAACAGGGTTGGGTACGCTGGATCCCAGCGGTCAGGATGCCGGCGATAAGAATAACAACAGCGGCATCCCAACAGTTACAATCCAAACCCAACTAGCCGCATGGCTCTACTCACGACAGCGGAAGCCCGGCAGGGGTGAAGATCCCAAAGCTACAAAGGTAAGTACTAACTAACCTATTTTTACCCCCTAACCCTCCTTTAGGGGTGCCTAATCCTCCCCCCAAGTGCCTAAACCTAACCCCCCTTCCCCACAGCCTAACCCTACATCCCGACTGCTTCCCCTAGCTAAGTGTTCTAACCCTCCCCCTATCCTTAACCTCTCCCCCTAAGCTTAACCCTCCCTCCCCACAGCCTTAACCTAACCCCCCCCCCAGCAGCTTAATCCTAATCCTCCTCCCCCACAGCCTAACCCTATCCCCCTACTGCCTAACCCTAACTACACTAATCTGGCCCTTGTGGTAACTGTATTTATTTTGCAAACATGGGGGTCTATCTATCAAACTAATTCTGTCCTGAAAACCTGGGGAACTTGCAGTTTCCACATGTTTAGGGCAATATTAAGTTTCACGGATATTTATGAAGGCTATAAAGCAGGAGAGATATCGGAGATATCTACTGTTTTGCAAGCAACAGCGCACGCATCAACCGTCCCTATGTAATTATAACAAGCTTAGAAAAGGTTAGCGCTCCCTCCATTAGCTAACACCATCCTCAAGGATGATGGTGTTAGCCTATTTATTGGAGCTGCCCAGCAGGGGTGGGAGTGTAACTTTTCCGCTGTGCACATGCGCAGTTGTGCAGCCTTGTCCAAACCCAGAATTAAAAGGATGGCGTGATATATCCCTTTACTTATAACTCATCACTGAAACTGACTCTTATGGGACCTATTGTATCGGTGACTGCAGATTGATGCATACAGTACACAAGAAATAATATTCCTTATTGCTACGATATGTTAAGAGAGATCTTACTGTACATTAAGTCAACATTAAATAGGAACAAACATGTCTAGGGATAGTTGACCCCGATGTGTGTAAAATGGCAGGCAATGAATAGTGATCGCAATCAAATGTGCAGTAAAGCATTAACGGTTCTCCCAACCTCGTTGCGAAAACACAAGGATAAAAGAAAGATTCCTAACCCCTGACATTACCCCAAAAAGATAATAAAAAAAAATAAAATAAAAAAAAAAATCACAATTTTGACATAAACTTTATTTGAATAAAACACTCTTGACATGTGAAATACTTTTTCACTATTTTATTTCAAATAAAATAAAAAATATTTTTTTAATTTTTGTCCGCATGAAAAAGAAAAAATGCCCTGTGAATGCTTGGAATGATTAAAACACTGCCTTCCCAGTCAGTATGTGAAAAATGCTTGAGATCACTTAGCACAAGGCTGCATAGGTTCAGGGGAGGTGAGCAGTAGAAAATGTTTTGAATGGTTTTTGATTTTTTTTTATATTTTTTTTATTCTAAAATGAAGAGGTCTCACCCATAGAGAAACATTGTATTAACAGTTTACTGAAAACCTTTTCTTATGTATGTTTTCCCACTTTGGTATATTTAACATTGTTTTTCATGTTATCCATAGTAAATGGTTTTGTGGCATTTTCTGGGAACACTAATACCTCTTTTCCACCAAAAACCCAGGTCCAACCCAGGTCAGACAGCATTTACACAGCACCATCGATCTGGGTTATTCTCAGGTCAGCCCCGTTCACACTGAACCCAGGTCTGCCCTGCTAAACTTGTGAGGTCATAAAAAGTGGGAGGTGACTGCTCCACGACCACCAATCAGCTAATTTTAGGCATGACCCAGGTCAGATAACCCGGGTTGCGCCGTTTACACTGCACCATTACCCAGATCCATCCTGGGTCCGACCCTGGTAGTTACCTGGGTTGGATTGCTGGGTCACTTGACCCGGGTTATTTTTCAGAGACCCATTTTACACTGAGGTGCGACCCGGGTAGACCCAGCAAAAACCCAGGTGGTTCCATGCCCTGACAGCGCTGTTATTTTGTCTCAACTGTAGTATCTGGCCACCAATAGTAGAAATTTCTACACTCGCCACGCTTCTGACACGGTGGCTCGCTTTGCTTGCCATGGGTTACTAATTCCACTCTACTGTATGTCCACGTGGATAGCAACTGATGATGTCATGGTCCTGTAGCTGAAAGGGATCTAGCCACAACCATTTCAAATGTGCATTCTGACCATCTTGTACGTAAGACCGGAAGTGAATGTAATCAGCTAACCCTTATATTAGCCTATGTAGCGAGTGACCCTTTACAGGAGATGCAACAAGCATTGCAATGCTTTTCTTGCAGGCCATGGTTGAGACCAACTACTGTATATACTTATTTGAACAAGGATATTTTACACAAATTCCTGAAACTCCGGATCATCCTTACGATAAAGACAGTTGTGTCAATTTTAAACTCTAACGGTGGAATAAACTTCAATGCGATATGTTTCTGGACCTCATTGCAATGTCCAGCTTTACACCTTACCGACTATTTATGTACACAATCCTTGCTACTTTCCCCTCACACCTCTACATAGTGCCAGGGAGGCGTAGCCAAGCCCCCAATAAAGTGGTCATGCCCCTCCACTGGTGCTACAGCTACATATTCACAATGGGACGCTTCCACACCCCCTGCGCACTCCGGCCAAGTTGTTCTGAATTCTGGTACCCGATATTATTCTTGCTGCCTCTGAAAGCAGGACCATAGCAGCAAGATACATTTATGCAATGTTTATAGACAATGTTACACATTTATTTACTGCACAATGGGCCTAATTCAGCAGCGATCGCAATTGCAACTACGTACGCAGATCGAGCGATTGTTGGCCATTACATATGCACAGCACTAAAGCGATCGAACTGTGATTCCGCACGCAGATAGGAATCCATCGCACAGTCAGTGACAGGCCGTGAGTGTTTGGGGGTGGTGACAGGGGAGTCAGGGTCTTATTTATAATGGGTGCAGGGTCCCTGGGTCCAGGGGGAGCCCACATCGCACACCCTGCACCCATAAAACTTACCTCTTCGGAGTCTCACGCCGGCCCCAGTGTCTCAGTCTGTAAAAATGGCCGGCGCAACCATTTTCCCGCCGTTTGCGCATGCGCAGTACAGGGAAAATGGCTCCCGCAGCCATTTTCCCGGTGACCTGTGCATGCGCTATAGACTCTGGGCACACTCTAGTGCCCAGAGTCCATAAGTGCGGCGCTGGCCGCGCCCTGCTCAGGGCGCAGCCGGCCGCCAAGAGGAGATGAGGGGGCCCGTGTTGGAGACTGCACACGGGCCCCCTCCTCTCTAGAAACGCCCCTGGGGGGAGTGCTTGTAGAAACAGAGGTGTGCCTGTCCGTTTGAACGCCGTTGCATGGTCGTTCATAAATTAGCCATGGCGATTGCCTATGCAACTTGAGATCCTTCTGCGTGCGACGAGACTTGCAATTTCTGTGACGGGTCAGAGCTGCTTTAATGGTGCTTCGATGTTACGGATGTATACGCAGGACTACGAGGTATTACGGATGTGAGAAAGCAGAAGTGGGCATCTCTATGCTGGCTGAGCGGATGCAGGCATTAGCATATTTTCACAGCTTCATTGCGTGCGATTACGCAGCTGCAACCGCAATTGCGATCTGTGCTGAATCAGGCCCAATATGTGTACGTGTTATAAGATATAATTTCATGTTAAATTAACTAATGTTTTGGACAGAAAAAAAATGACACTTTTTATTCATAGTACTGATATACATGTAAAGACAAACACCCACATTTAAAAATATTAAAACAGACTAACATAGATGGCAATTTATCACCATAAGATTTTGGAAGTGTATCACACATGACAATCAGAGATAGGGATTAAAGAATAACTCCACCCTCAGAAGGGAAATCAGTTTTGAATGGAGATTCATAAATGATACATTATAACAGAATATAACTTACCTGGATCTGATTATCTGCCCACGCAACAGGCCCAGTGCCATGATCCAGTGATGCTATTCTTGCTACAGCTGGCATGTATGAAACATTCCTGCCATGCCGCAAAAAAGAGCATCGCCTTACCATGGTAAACAGTCTTTGTAATATATATTATATACCTTCTGGAATTTCACATCAAACGGATTTTGAGTTTTGTGTGGAATCCGCCTTTAAGATCTATCACCTGGTGTGGTATTATATACATTTATATTAATCCTTACATTGGTGTGGAAAGTGTTATGCTAACCTTAGTTCCTGGGTTACTGTATGTTTGGTAGTGAAGTTCGTCCCATAAAGTATTTCTCTGGCTGCCTTTTGTGCTTTGATTTAAATGCCCGTGCCCTGTAATTTAAACAAGAGGAGAAGCTGTAGCCTTTTAAAATAATCGTGACCTTTGGAGCTGTCAGTAGGAGCATTCCTGGTGGAAGAGCTATTCCTGTGTGGTGTTCTGTGCTGCTGGGAAGATGTTCCTTCTTACCCATTCTATTTTAACTAGTTCACTGCCTTAATTCCATAAATCAGAGACACATACCCTGCAGAGATAAAGGTGATAATGCATGTCAACAGCACTATGTGATTATTCTGTGCATTCACTGGTGGCTGCTTAAATATTTATAGGGGATGTCTATTTTTAAAAAAAAAATAACATAATGCAGAGTACTATACACTTTTTACACTAGCTGCTAGTTTTTCTCTGCTATTTCTAATTAACTACATGAGCGCCAGGAGTTTCTGGTAGAAATTCTGCCACCTGTGGTGTTAATTGCAATTAAGAGTGTAAGAAATGTATATTAACAAGATTACCTTGTATGCAGTAATTTTGTGTGCAGTATTAATGTTCATGAGAATGCAGTCAATAAATTAAGCCTATCAATCCACAAGTAACCAGTGATATCACAGCCCCTATTGTTCTGATCATATATAGGGTCTATGTACTAAGCCTTGAAAATAGATAAAGTAGATGGAGATAAAGTACCAACCAATCAGCTCTTGTCATTTTTCAAACACAGCCTGTAATGTGACAGTTAGGAGCTGATTGGTTGATTCTTTATCTCCATCCACTTTATTTATCTCCAAGGCTTAGTACATAGACACAATACTCATGAACCGCTATATTCTCATGACTATTGGTTCAGACCAGAAAATGGTTTCCTCCAAAGTGAAAGTCACAGGGGTGATCTATAGATAGATTATTAGGTATTTGTGATCCATTGACTTTCTGTGTTTTTATTGGTGTTTGTTTTATTTTACAAAGCTTGACAGTTGTTCCTTTTCCTATAGAATTTGGCGAGGACAGTTCCCGATGTGTGTTTGACATGTGTTTCCAGGTAATTCACCAACCTGATCTGTGAGCTGAAACATTCTTTGAATCCTCGTTTAGGGAAAAAAGTAACATATTAAGAAACACATCAAAAACATAACAAACACATTTCAGGAGCATCTGGAATGCATGCTTTTCTGCATCATTTGGGTGTGTCAATAAATCCATGATCTAAAGCCATGAATCTCGATTTCATACATTATTTCCCTCTGAAATACTCACAACTCTATTTATTAAACAATTTGCTGAAATTCCTCAGAAAATGTCATTAAGTGTCCCCCAAATCTATTATTAGGGTACCTCAGCAGATGTTGGAGATCAGACGAGATGAATCAGGCTGAAGAAAAATGTCTCAGCAATTGACCCGTATGCCACGTGTGTGGTGGGGTCATTGACCTTGAACACCCCTCCATGATGTTTATTTGGCTCAGCCACAGGAGAATTGGTTGAATTTGGCTTGTCACACATATGTATGGATCAAACAAACAAAAGAATTTCCATCTATGTGGCTAGTAGCAAGGACTTCCAGCTATATCGGAACTGCCCTCTTGTACAGGATAGATTAAACTGAACAACTGCAGAGAGAAGAACAGGTGTATGTGTGTGCTCTTTGAATAACCCAACCTGGCCACAAGTATCAATTTGACCCTTTTAGACCCGATGCTATTACTGTACTCGGTAACATCGGACATACTGCATCATAGTTTAAAGAAGAACATCAAGGCTGATTTTTATATATTTTTAATGTTCAACCATAAGGCAAAAAAGTGCAAACAAAAGTAAATGATGCAATATATGAAGACACCAGAAAAAGTCACCTTCCAAAACCTGCATATTAGCAACACTTAAGTGGATGTAATTTTTTTCTATTTAGTACACAAGTGATTTTATTATAGATATTATTTTACTGTTTATATATACACTGTGTGTGTATATATATTATATATATATATTTTCCTGTAAATAATATCTATGTAAACAGTGTGTTCTGATGTCACCACTTACAATCTGTGACTTATGATGTCATCACGTCAGTGTTAATTAGGAAATGTATATTAGAAAGGACAATTCATCCCCTACTGTACGTTTTTACGGATATTAGAACCTACAGCCTTGTGCTTTTGCACAACTCCTCAGTAACTTCTAATATCCATATAATTAACAGTACACATAGTATTATCCGATATGTAACTAAGTTACTCCAAGTAGAATATTGTAAGCTGCAAACCATTTACATTACAAAAATAAATGTAATTTGCTTATATATCATTCATAACTATTTCAGTAAAAAAACAAACAAACATGAAACACTCTGGAAATGAAACATGGATCAATATGCTTTAAGGCTGTGATGATAAAGCATTAAGGGCCTGATTCTCAGACTACGCGCAGTTGGCCGATGGTTTAAGTACTGTGCATGTGTCTAAGTCGCACTGCGCAAGCGCCTCAATTGTTACCGCACCGAGATGCAGAACAAATTTGTATGCAGGGAGTGTGGTTTTTGTGGCCATTCCTGGGAGGTAACAGAGGGGGGGCAGGCAGACACGGGAGTGTTGCTGACGGCGCCTGAGTCTAAAGACGCACAACCACTCACACAGGGCGCTATACTCAGATGGAGAAACTGCATCTGCCATAGGGTTTGCACAGGTACAAGACACTTCAAGTGGGCATCTCTGTTTTGAAGAAAGTGGCCACGGCATTGGCATAAAGATGCAGATGTGGCTGCGGTAAAAGACTCTGCCACGACTTGCGGACGACTGAGAATCAGGCATTAGGTAGGTTTAGATAACCAATGGCTTTACAGTGGCTGTGGCACACAGGGATATTCCCCACACCAGGTGCTTTAGAAGTGCTGACCATTAGTATCACTTGCTGCTAGGTGTATTTGTGCATTCATGTGACTGTAATAAAATAACATGTGGTGGATCATGGACAAGATTGAGAAGAATGCACTAACTTACAATGCCTATTGTGTACACGCAACATTAGTTATAAAAAGAGGGGGTTCAATACCAACTGGGACCCCCACAGCCTAAAGTTGATTCCCTGTACTGTTTTCTACTCCAAGTCATTAAATGTGCGATTCCCACCATGGCCCTGTGTGGAGTTTGTATATTCTCACCGTGTTTGCGTGGGTTTCCTCCAGGTGCTCACTTACACTCTAAAAATATATAGGTATCTTAATTGGCTCCTGACAAAAAAATATTAAGCCAAGTGGGTAAGTGTGTGTGTGAGTGTACATGTGGTAGGGAATATAGATTGTAAGCTCCGCAGGGGCAGGGACTGATGTGAATGGCCAAATCCTCTCTGTAAAGCACTGTGGAAATTGTGTGCACTATATAAATACCTGGTGGTATTAATAATAATAAAGTGTTCTGCCCACAGTGTGCCAACCTGTTCAGCATCCAAAATTCCAGTGTCTGGTCCAGCCAGCATTAAAGTCAGGGCCAGATTAGCAATGGGGCGGATGGAGCTACAGCTCCAGGCCTCCACATAAAAATAGGCCCATTGTCATGACAACATGATGTTGACTGGCCATCTGCTCTACACACAGTCGGCCATAAATCATAAGTATAAAAACTGTATTTCTATTTACCTCACAAAATTAAGCATTTTTTTTCTTTTACATATTTAGGGAGACATTGGGTCTGAGAGTATAGGGGTGTACATGCCCACATGCCACTGGCCACACCCACACACACCTCCTCTGCTTCTCATAAAAGGCCCTTGGTAATTTTCAGCTCCAGGCCCATGTGGCCCTCAATCCGGCCCTGATTAAAGTGCCTTAAGTTTTGGCAGACTCACACCTACGGTTCTCAACTCCGTCTACCAGCCCATGGACATTCTATCTCTTCTTGGAATTCAAGTCCCCACTAGTAAGGTGGTCATGTTAATTGTTTTTTGTTCATATGTTATATGTTCTTGTGCACTGTTGTGTTAGCTACTATATACCACACAGAGCATAAGAAGCATGCTTACTTTTTCATTAATCTTGGTTTGAGCTCACTTTCCTACCATGCATTGGCAAGAAGCCCCTCTGCTTCTTGGTACCTAATAAAGGGTCTGGTTAGGACAGTATACACAACTGAGGGGAAATCAGACAACAATGGATCTTAGGATAATCCTTTTCCCTGGTTACCATATCCTGAAAACCTGGACTGTTATGGTGCCTTGGGAACCACAGTCCTGGCAGAAATGTAGCCCAGGATTAGGAAGTGGTGCTGCTACTAAACTCTGTATTGCTGTGATAAGCGGCTAGATTTTTAATTAGCTCCTACCAGGCCCGGCGACAGGGTAGTACAAAGAGGACACTTGGACCAAGCCCCGAGATTTGGAGGGGCTGCAACCCCTCAGGAATATTGGGAGCCCAGTTCATGTGTCCCCTTGCCTCTTCCACCTGCTGTGTAAGCAGGGCACCCGGCACAATTGCAGCTAGATCCACCTGGCCGGCAGAGACAGGTAGGAAGACCAGCAATCGGCACAGCGCGTGTGAAGTCATGATGTTTTGCCGCTGAATAAGAGAGGAGCCACCGAGTCTGAGCCGCCTGGGAACAGGAACACAAGCAGCGCAGCAGATTAAGTGTTGGCTGGGGCTGGGCTAGAGAGTCACAAGGCGGGTGGTGGGTAGCTGCAGATGAAGGGGGGGATGTGTGTGAAAGACACATCTGCTGGGGAAAAGGGTTGTGTGACAGACACAGGGGCTGGGGAAGTGGGGGGGTTTTGACAGGGTCAGCGCCGCGCTGTGCCGTGGTCTGAAGTGGGTATGTCCTGGGTTTGTTCCAAATACCGGGTCAGACCTGGGACATTAGTCTAAAAGGGGTATGACAGACACAGGGGCTGGGGAAAATGTAATCTAAGAGACACAGGGGCTGGGGAAAATGTAATCTAAGAGACACAGGAGCTGGGGAAAATGTAATCTAAGAGACACAGGGGCTAGAAAATTAAGTTGAGATACAGACGGGCTGGAAAATGAAGCTGAGAGACGCAGGGGCTGGGTAATAAAGATGAGATACATGAGCTGTGAAATGAAATGAAGAGACATGGGAAAAATGAAGCTGAGAGACACAGGGGTTTGGGAATGAATCTGAGAGACACAGGGTGGGGAATGAGGCTGAGAGACATGAATGGGGCAAATTACACTGAGAGAAACGGGTTATGAGTGGATGGCTGCAGGTGGAGAGGACAGGGGATGAGGTTGGAGACAGGGATAGTACTGGAGTGACACAGGCGAGGAAGAGGCTGGAGAGATGAGGGTTCAGGCTGGTGCAACACAGGTGAGCATAAGGTTGAGAGACACAGTTGGGGATGAGGCTGGAGAGACACGGAATGAGCCAATTGCCAACCTGCATGTACCTACTGCAAGGGCATAGGGGGCCCCAAAAACATGAGCGTACCGGGCCCCAAGATTTCTGTTGCTGGCCCTGGCTACTACTCTACTATTTAAATAGCTCCTACATAAATAGACCCCTACATACATTGCTTTATCATTCATGGTGTGATCAGCCAACTCTGTATATTTTCCAAATGAATAAGCCTAAACTGAATTGACAATTTGACAGTAAAGGTGTTTTTCAGTATGCAATACATTAATCCAGCGCTTGTTAATTCAGAGGGAGGACATGGAATAAACAGGAGGAGATCTAGTTAGCAGATACGGCTTGTGAACCTTTCTTGTGTCTGTAATTATGACTCTTTACTTTAAATATCACAGACGAGCTGTCTATATGATCTGCGTTATTGCCTGGACTGCTTTATGACCTTACAGTAGCAATAACTTCACCGAGCTCTGATCTATATATATATATATATATATATATATAATATTACTTGTTTTGACTAAATTAGTCAATCAAAATATCAGGTGTACTAATTTGCAGAAACATTACATCTGTTTAAAGGGCACAAAATATGAAATTATTTTTTTCCCACCTCTATATTATAAAGTACTAACCTCTGCCCCTTCTTCTGTCATGCAGGGCTTCTTTGAAAAGCTCTGCTAGTTTTTAATCCAACTGTTGTTGAAAGCTTAGCATGCAGTTACAGTAGTCATACACAGCAGCCAGGACAATGATCGCACTGCTTTCCCCTGCCACATCTGATTTAAAAGCTGGCTGAGGGTGCAGATATTTCACGGGTGACGGCTTAAGGTGATCCCCTTGTCTTTATAAAAATATTACAGAAGTATATTATGATTGAGATGTGTGTGTGTGTGACATACTATATAATAATTTTACATTTAGTGGTGCTTTACATGGACCTTCAGGAACTAAGCTTCCAACCTAATAAAATACTCAATAATATCTAATATCCAAACTCTGTTCAAATGGCTTTCATGTATTATTTTACAAACTTTGGCAAACATGGGCAATACTTAACTTTTTTGTTTGTATATAGGGCCTTATGTAATAGCCTACGAGATGCAGGAACGGTGCAAATCTAGCATGTCAATCTGTATTTTTAAAGCAACAATAATTAAAAATGCAAAAGCAACCTAGTTTTTCCTTTTAAATTATTGCTGCTTTAAAAATACGGACTAACTCACCCGATTCACGCCGTCTGCATTGTGCAGGCTATTGCATAAGGCCCCTACTTTTGTCAGTGTAAAGTTAATGTCACAAAGGGCCTCAGAGCACTAGCATTAGCCTTCATTTGTTTTGTTGTAGTATATGTGTATGCCATGATCCTGCTTCATACCAGGAATAGTGGAATTCAGCAGTGGGACCCTAAAATTAGAATTATTAAAGAAATTGGTGTGTTTGGGAAAAATTACAGTTATAGTGGCAAACCCTTTAATGTATATAATCATTATCTCCACACTTTAAGGTTTATCTGTTAAATGTTCATGCTGCAAGGAAACAATATCAACAGGTCATAATGGGGGAGAAATGCAGCAGAGGTCATACATCATCAACGTCACATTTCTAGCTACATAACACTGGCATTTTGTAGCCCTGTATACCATGACCCTAACCATATATTTAGCATAATATCTTGCACCTTTTTTTATTTTACACAGAACCAATGATGTGATCTGTGCATCTGACCTCCTGACTGACAGTCTGTACTAACCAAGCTCTGCTGGCACTTTCATCTGCTACACAATGCTTCCAGAGAAACAAAACCCCTCTATTCTGTTCATTTACTACTAGTCGTCTATACTAATTCCCTCATTCAGCTGGCTGAGCACATTGCTGCGGCACAGGGAGAAAACATGAGCAATGTGCAGAGTACGGGGAACATTCAGCTCTCAGATACGCAGAAGAGATCATTTCCAGCTCTATAATAGGAACAAAGTGATTTACTGTGGTCCCCATTTATTAATGATTGCAATGCGATCTGGGTATGACATTACCGCCCATGATCGCACTGCAATATGTGATCACAGTGCCCCAGATGTATTATCCGGGTCATGCAGGGACACGGGCTCCAAAAGGAGCCCGTCGCTGCGATGTGCCCGGAGAGCAGCCAGTGCTTGCGCAACCACGCTGACGGCACATGCACGGCCGCTATAGCCGGGGAGGCTTCCGGAGGAACCCTCCGCTGACTAATTATGTGCGGTGTAACCCATAGGCTACAGCACCCAACGCGTTAGCTGCGGGGGCCAATATCTGGAATGCATCACATTGCGGATGTTGGTAAATTTGGCAGCATCACATCCCCCATGGAAACCTATGGGGGATGCGGCTGCCTGCGGGAATGGAGGGGTCACAGCAGGTATTGGAGATACCTGCTGCGGTCCCTCCTTAAAACATCCAGGGGAAACTTAATATTTGAGGTTAACCCCCGAAAATGGGTGTTGTCGGGGATTATACCTCAAATATACAATGATAAATGGGTCCCTAAGAGTGTCCAGAGGTGCAAATCTGGACTCAAATTTTACCGACCAATCACTGATGAGTCGTGTTTGTCTAAACAATTCAAAACCAGTGACTGACTGATATTGGTATGGATTTATCGCAGAATTGCACCATATTAGTAAAATAATCACTGAAGTAGGACAATAGAGAATGCAGGCCAGGCAGACCGTTTATGAGCTGAGGCTGAACCTATATCCATGAGAATGCAGGCTATCAATTCACCAAGAACTAGTGGCATCATTGAGGCATGAGGCAGCACCTGTTGTCTTAGTTATAAATACAGCTCAACATGTAACAGTGTAAAATCAGCACATGATAAGCCAGTGGATCACACAGGGGGGGTTTCTGAGTACCTAGAACCCCTTCCCCCAGGCCCATCCTTTGCCGAAGTGCACTGATTATTGTTTGTTTGTTTTTGTGAGACAGAGGACCTCATTCAGAGCCGGTCGCACAGAGCGCGCGGTCGGTCTGAATGAGGGGAGGACGTCTTGAATTTTCAAGACGTCCTCCTTTGCGGTGGTAAGGCTGTGGATAACACCCACAGCCTTACGACCGCCTAAGGTGATGGTCGCGATGGTCAAGACCATCGCGACCATCGGGGCTTATGACGAGACCCTAGGGTAGGGTCTCCCTTGTCGTAAGCCCAGGAGAGCTGTCGGCTCTGTCTGAGCCGGAAGCTCTCCACTGACATCACTAGTGATGTCAGTGGGGCTGCCCCCAAACGGTAGGCGTTCCCATGGGCTGCCACCCCCCGGCCCGCCTTCCAAATGGGGCGAGCTGTCAATCAACATCGACAGCTCACCCCCTTTGGATCGAGACCCGCTACGACCGGCACTGTCGGTCGTAGCGGGTCTCACGCATGTGCACGACGGCGCCGTCGTGTGCATGCTCTGTGGGGGGCCATCGACCCAGTCCGAGCGCATCGGCGCTAACGACCGGGTCTGAATGACCCCCAGAGAGCTTTGTCTCTGTCTCATCGGGCCAGTCTTGGAGCGCCGAACGGGCTGTGATTGGAGTTAAGTTACCACTGCCACTAATAAGCAGCGTCACAGGTGCCTGCCAGCTTCCTTTTATACCATGCTTGTGGGGGGAGACAGTCTGCAGTCCCTCTGTGTCAGTGTGCATGCAGTCAGAGTGTCTCTGTGTGTAATCTGTAGTCCAAGAGTGTGTGTGGGAGGGTAGGCAGCAGTCTGCGGTCCAAGTTTGGGAATACACCTACGTAGGGATGTAGTCGGTATCCCGGCGTTCGGGATGCCGACGGTCTGAATACCAGTGCCGAAATCCCGACAGTTCGGGATCCTGGCACCAGTATCCTGACCGGCGGCACCCCGAAGGCAAGTATCGGGGGTGTTAGGGGGAGGTTAGGGTTAGGTAGTGGGATTAGGGTTAGGCTCTGGATAGGGAGTGTTAGGATTAGGGTGTGCGGAGGGGGAGGTTTGGTTTAGGCACTAAAGGAGGGGTTAGGTTTAGGCACCGGAGAAGGGGGGGTTTGGGGTTTAGGGTGCGGGGAGGTTAGGCTTGTGCACTAGGGGGGTGAGGTTAGGGTTAGGCACCGGGGAGGGTGGGTTAGGGTAGGGGTTAGAAAAATACTTTACTTCCTATGGGTGTCAGGATTCTGGCTGTCGGGATTTCATACCCAACCCCCTACATATGCTTGTACAATACCATGTAAAAAATGTATCCATGTGTGAGAGGCATGTGACACATGGAAATCCCCCCCTTACAAAGCCTGTGTTTGCACCTGTAAGCCCTACTTCTAACCAACCCAAACCCTGTCTCGATCTGGCCAGGCCACATTTGACAGTGACCATGCCCGATTTCCAATAACCCTTCTTTTGTGGCTCACAGATCAGGACAATCGGGAGGTATGCTTATGTTGCTAGTTCTTAGTGAATCGATAGCCTTCTTTGTCATAAATATGGCTGCCATCGCTATCAGTATACTATGGGGGAGATTCAATACAGCTGCACACATAGGGGCTGATTCTGAGTCTGAGGCACAGTGATTGTATTTGTCGGTAGCTGTGGAAGCCTGATACACTACCTTATGCTAATGTCTGATTCCATACAGCTAATGCCAGGATCCGTGCATCTGCACGCGGGAACCCATGCCGCCCACTGATTGTACACCAACCGCCGCAACCATCATCATTACTACCGGCACTTGCACCAGACCCATGTGATGTTCAAGAGATCCTTCAGAAACGGGCTTCCCCTCGCCGTGCGTGCAACTCCTAATCGCACGGAGATTAAGTTACACCCTCACAGCACTCCCGTTGCACTCCAACAAATCAGAATAGTTCTGTGCGATCGCATTATAGCCAACCAGTTCCCGTCCCCAATTTCACAGAAAGACAAATCTGGCAAAGACCCGCCCATCTCAGCATAGGATGAAGGAAGCAAATATATGTAAATTCGCATCTGCACATGCGCTGTATGCTAAACTCACCATGTGCACAGAGATCAGTGTGACTCAGAATCAGGCCAATAGCAGATAATCACAGGACCAATCAGTAGACCTTGCTAAATTTTTGTTCGCTCCTTTGAGGGGTGCAAGTAAAGACAAGTGATGCTTTCCTGACCGGATATCCCATGTGGTATTAACATGCATCAGAACCTCGCAGCTAATTGCATCGCCCGTTTTGTGTACACTATGGATAGGCGATTTTAATTTACACTGACGATTTGACATAATGGGGCAATTCAAGTAGCAACTTGATCTGACCCCTATTCACCATTGATTTGTCTTATGAATCGGGTGTCCCAACTGGCAGTGTACATCAGTTCATTGAGCAAATGCAGATTAAAAAAATATATATATTTTTAAAAAAACTGTTCCAATAAGCAGGCTTGGCACATCTTCTGATGATTCCTATGTCAAACATTGCTCAGGTTTAGATAATGTTTTATTGCAAACTTAGTGATGTAACATTTGAAATAATGATGAATTCACTGTAAGGGGGGATTCAATTAGCCCTGATTAATGGTACTTTTTCAATTTTTTTTACCTTTGGGCAATTCAATTAGAGCCCGTTTTTGCGCCCGAAAAAGTATCAGTTTTCGGGAGGAAACACATATAATCCGTGATAAGTTCACGGCCCAACAGTATGTGTTTCCGCTGACAGATACGTATAAACTGGATAATTATCAGAGATTTTTTCTTCGGAGCCTGCTGAGGTCCTGAAAGAGATTCCCTGATAGGTGCTGCAGGCAATTTACTGCGGCTAATTGAATTCTCCCCTAAGTCATGAACTGGCAGCCACTTTCTGTGACCTGTAGAAGAATGATCACCTTATCCTAAAGTAAAGCTGCTTAATTAATTCTCTGTTGTTCAGCTAAACTCTCACTATTGGGTATATTTACTAAAGTGCGGGTTTATAGGAATGTAGGTGTTGCCCATAGCAACCAATCAGATTCTACTTATTTCTCTAGAACCTTCTAGAAGATAATAGCTAGACTCTGATTGGTTGCTAAGGGCAACACCTCCACTTCTTCAGACCCGCAGTAAATAAACCCCTATACGTCACTGGCTGGAAAAACATGCTGTAAGTTTTGTTCAACAATAGCTATAAAGTCACAGGTGATTGTCTTTACTCTTTACCAATCACACTGAGTAGCTTAGAGAAAGTCAATCTCTGACATACACAACCCACTCTCATTGGATGGCTGCTGAAACCACAAAGATAATAAAAATAGTTTTGTGCAATAACTGAAGGTGCAGATTAAAGACTGGTCTTCTATTTATACCATCATTACTGAATTTGCAGGCACTCGGAATACCTACATTAGTCATGACCCTAAACATCACAGATCAGAAAAGTAGACCTACTGTAGTATTTCTGCATAGTCCTAGCAGGGATCATGCCACCACTCATGCATTAGGCACAATAACTGAAGAACCAATCGAATACATTGTCAATACATTAAGGTGGTTCCACTTGTAGAGAGGGACCCAAAACATTGATAGATGCTTTATATATGTTTTCTCTTTTATTAATATGTTGTTGATTTCAAAATGACCGCCGTAAATAATCTTGGTCAGATTCCTCTTCTTCATCAAGATAAACAACAGCCACTTTCTTGTCATCAGAGACCACATGGCTCTGATGGACTATTCTTTGCAGCTGCACTGTTTTATCAAGCTCTGACATATCTGTAATGCTCTGGCCGTGGAGCACGATATTGTGAGGGAGCTGAGAGACGCCGGCAATTTCTTCCTCACCATATCCGCTTTCTGTCACCTCTGGATCATCTGTTAACTCACTGTATGACTGACTCAATTTTGGCTGTCCTTCAAACCTTCTGGAAGTTACTACCAGTCCAGTCTCCTGAGCTCTCTCTTCTCCTGAATAATTTGTGGCAATTTTGGTTATATCCATTTGGAAAGTGAATGACTTTTCTGTTGGGCCCAGTATAATATGCTTGATTGACCTCTCACTCTCATTGGAGTCTCCAGACGGAGAAGAAACAAAAAAATCTGATGATTCATAAGATTCTGTAGTTGGTCCCTCAAATGTTGCTTGCTCTGATGTATATGTTTCTGGGGAACCAAGCCGGATATATCTAATGGATCGGTTTGTGTTTTCCAAAAGAGAGCTGTCTTCTCCACTGATGGGCAGATTTGAAGAGGAAGAAGACGGAGAAGAAATAAAAAAATCTGATGATTCATAAGATTCTATAGTTGGTCCCTCAAATGTTACTTGCTCTGATGTATATGTTTCTGGGGAACCAAGCCGGATATATCTAATGGATCGGTTTGTGTCTTCCAAAGCAGAGCTGTCTTCTCCACTGATGGGCAGATTTGAAGAGGAAGAAAACGGAGAAGAAACAATAAAATCTGATGATTCATAAGATTCTGTAGTTGGTCCCTCAAATGATACTTGCTCTGATGTATATGTTTCTGGGGAACCAAGCCGGATATATCTTATGGATCGGTTTGTGTCTTCCAAAATAGAGCTGTCTTCTCCACTGATGGGCAGGTTTGAAGAGGAAGAAGGAGAAGAAACAAAAAAATCTGTTGATTCATAAGATTCTGTAGTTGGTCCCTCAAATGTTGCTTGCTCTGATGTATATGTTTCTGGGGAACCAAGCCGGATATATCTAATGGATCGGTTTGTGTCTTCCAAAAGAGAGCTGTCTTCTCCACTGATGGGCAGGTTTGAAGAGGAAGAAGGAGAAGAAACAAAAAAATCTGTTGATTCATAAGATTCTGTAGTTGGTCCCTCAAATGTTGCTTGCTCTGATGTATATGTTTCTGGGGAACCAAGCCGGATATATCTAATGGATCGGTTTGTGTCTTCCAAAAGAGAGCTGTCTTCAACACTGATGGGCAGATTTGAAGAGGAAGGAGAAGAAACAAAAAAATCTGATGATTCATAAGATTCTATAGTTGGTCCCTCAAATGTTACTTGCTCTGATGTATATGTTTCTGGGGAACCAAGCCGGATATATCTAATGGATCGGTTTGTGTCTTCCAAAAGAGAGCTGTCTTCAACACTGATGGGCAGATTTGAAGAGACAGGTCCTTCAAAAACTATTTGCTCTCTGCTTGGACTTAATTTTATATGGTGGATAGATGTGTTGACATTGGACTGATCTTTCGACTCAACAAGATTACTGTTATCTGCCACTTGACGAGCTTCCGAGACAAAACCCTGGTATTTTATGTTTTTTGCAACATGAATTTTCTGAGCATCAGAGTTATATTCAATAGGCTTACTGTCATCCGCCGAATTAACGGTTTCCAATGTGATACGTCTACTAAGATCATGATCTCTAGGAATGGATCCATCCAATATAATTTCCTTTTTTAGAGTTTCACCTGCGTTAAGTTTAAAATGTGAAATGGTCTTACTTGCACCTGTAGTAAACTCGCTGCTCTGACTTGTAGTCTCCTGATCACTAGCCTCCTTTCTCGCAAAAGACAAATTTGGGCATGCTTGGTTTACACCATCAATGTAGTTTTCTTTGACTGATATGTCTCCTGTAACATTGGCCCCGATGCCCACAGTTTTAAAAATAGGCCCCTGAAAAACAATCTGTTCTGTCGGGTACTTCTCTGTTGGACTTATTTTTATGTGTCTAATAGATATGTTCTGATTTGATGTGTCTTCTGTATTTTTCACTATGTCCAGTTTAAGTGTTTCAGAGATGGGACCTTCAAAGATTATTTGTTTCCTAGAGAGCATTTCCCTGGGAGCAAGCTTGATATGATGCTCAGATCTGTTCACTTCTGTTGGAGAAAGTTCATCAGATGAACTTTGATCAAGCCTTGACTCCTCTTGAAAGATTTGTTCATGGCCGCCAAGTTCAACATGTTTTACAAAGCTGGACACATTTGTGGAGAATGGCCCTAAAGATAGTTCTCTTGTAGGACTGAAGTGAACACTTGTTGTAGTTGGCCCTTTCTGACTGATTTCTTCAGAAGTGTAAACCTCCTGTCCATTACTTCTCCCCACTGTAATAGAAACAGACTCTTTGCTCCCTCCAGTTTCTTTTGGCTGAAAAGATGTTAAATCTTCAGAAGATTTAAATTGAGATTTGTGTATGGTTGTCTTCTCATTTTTGATGCCTTCAATTTTGTCTAAATCCTCTATATTATCTATGTCCATGGTTTGTGATATATTGATTTCTGCTACAATAGTGACCACACCACTTTCTTCAGTTTGTCCAACTTTTTTAATATCCAGTGCCAAACTGCTGCTTTGTGCTTGCTCTTCACCAGCCAGGGCTGCTAGTTCTTCAGCTAGGTCTTGTGGAAGGCTTCCTTGCAGGTAGTCCAATGCCCCTTTCAATTTTTCATGGGGATCTTTGACATCTTTAGAGAGGAGATCCATTATTGATGACTGGATTTCATGTGGAACTTGAATTTTTTTCTCAATCACAATACTTTCAACAGGTGAATCTTCTTTTTGTTCTTCATTGTCCAACCTATCAGTGCTGTCTTCTGAGGTCACATGACTGGTGGAGCTTGGTTCAGTGTCTGTAGCATATTTCACAAACTCACTCAAAGTCTTACGACCTTGGGAGCCCTGTAAGAACTCATCTTGCCAGGAATACTTAACATGGGACTCTTCTTCTGTATGGATCTGTCCTCGTAAAGTGTCTTCTTCCTCTTCCTCTATGTATGGGTTGTCTTCCGGAATAGAAACAAAGTAATTTGTCTCCTCATCAACATTTACGCCCTCTGTTACTTCTTCAACTTGAGTAGGACCTTCAGTAGATTGAATTTTATCATGCCATTTGTCTGTTTTCATTGAAGCATGTTCTGCTGTGTTGAGAGATCCCTCTACGTTATAGCTATCTTCTGCTTCTTCTACGTGAAATGGAGTAGAAAATTCTCCTTTATCATATCCAAAAGTCTCAAAAGTTTCCTCAACAATCTCAACATTGACAGACTTTCCTGGTGACCCTTTTAGTCCAGTGTGGACAATATTTCCTATCCATTCTTCTGCTTCTGCTCCTGTAACATCTTCCAATATTGTTTTCTTAATGCTTCTGCTATGTTGTTCCTGATCCAAGCATTCAGCTGTTCCTTTTCCACTCTTTTTGGATGATTGGATCATTGTTGTATTCCACAAATCTGTTAAGTCAGGTTCATCAAACAAATCTATCTCTTCCTCTGTTCTGGATTGCACAAAAATCTCAGTTTTTACCGATCCATCACTACAATGCTCCATCCTTTCTGCATAGGTTATATTAGTATCATCCAGGACAGAAGGTTGTCCTAATTGTCTAAGGATGTCAGCAACCATAGCCTTTTTCTCAAATTTCTCAGATGATATGTCTACCCCCATAGATTCCTCAGTGTTACTGCTTCTTTTGTTTTCAACATCTTTATTAGTTTTGTGCATTTCTTCTGATTTTTTAAACATAGCTTCTTCATTCACATGTGTTTGTTTGTCATTCCTTGCAAATGTACTTTGCTCTGACTGTTCTACATTATCTTTCCTTGAACTAAGTTGAGTTTTGCTCACTTCAAGTTTTATTGGTATCTCCAGGACAACTGGTTCACCCTGCATTTTTTCTCCAAGTACAATTGCTCTAGATCCACTGCCCTGTTGTTTTGTTTCCACAGAGGTCACTGAAGAGTGGCCTAAATGTCTAAGAATATCATTGAACACTGTCCTCTCTTCTCTGGGTTCTGATGAAGTTCTCACCGCATCCCCAGTTTTGCTGCTGTCAACAATTTTATCTGTTTTGTGCTCATTTTCACTCCCATGAAAAGCAAATTCTTCATTAATATATGTATGGCTAACATTTCTTTTTGTTTTGTTTTCCATATTGCCTTTTTGTGAATTGTTTTCATTTGTTCTTGTTTCAACCTGTATTGGTAATTCAAAAATAATTTGTTCAGCCTGTGTTTTTTCTTCAAGTACAACTGGTTTCTTCACATGGGTCGTCTCATGGACCTCGGTCTTTGATCTTGTTTCCACATTCACGTTACCTATTTCAACTTTCTCTACCTCTTCTTTTCTTTTTTTGGCTTGTTCTCTTTTCTTCCTCTCTTTTTTGACAGGTAGCTCTTGTTCTTTAGGTTCTTGAATTGTCTCTTTCTGTACTGTATCTGTTACACTTGCTGTATCTTCATTAATTATTATACCTTTTGGGGCATATTTCTCATTGCTCTTTGAAACTTGCTTTTCCTCTTCTACAGACTTAGAAATAACTTTCCTCTCTGTGATTACTTTAGTTTCCAAAGCCATTTGTGAGCTTGATTCATGTTTTTTATCTTCTGTGCCAATGGTCACCTGACCTTTTCTGGACTCTCTGGATTGAGTTCTTGGGCGAGCTACTGGCTTCAAATCTTTAATTTGCTCTGGTTTAGATGTTTCACTAATAACTGTGGACTGAGTAGATGAATAGGGTGTTACAATTGTGGGTTTTACTATGCGATATGTGGTCTGTGGGAGTTTTGTATTGTGTGATAGGTCATATCTGGAGGACATGCTTGTGTCCCATCTTTTCCCTTGGGTTGTGTTATCATGAACACGTGATACATAAGAACTACTTGTATTACCTAAGTTTGTGTATTGTGATCTGATCTGTGTTGCCGGTACAGTCCGAGTAAGGAATCTGTCTGTGGTCTGTGTTTTCCTTCTTATTTCCTCTTTGCTTCTGTTAATTGGGTATTCAATTATTTTTCCTCCTCTGTGAGAGAATCTTGTTGCCTCATCAAAAGTAGATGTCACATATCCTAAGAGTAATATAAAACATTACAATGTTATATATATTACATATACTGTATGAGTAAATGTCCCATATTTAATCTAAGTATGTTTTACATTAATATACAATATATATATATTTTTAGTACAGTTGGGTGTTTTGATTATGTTTTGCTTTTTTATTTGATGATACAGTTGCTAATTCTATGTATGGGGAATGTTTTTATCAGTTTCCCAAAAAACATCAAAAGCAGATATCATGAAAAATCTGTACATGGCTTTAACCTGTGAAATCTAATTTTTACAGTACCAGATAAATCATATTTCATTACAAATTACATATTTATTACAGTTTTGGTGCTTTTTATTTAAGTAAGAGAAGTTATGCTGTATAAACAGTTGTATGCAAAAGTTTTGGCATCCCTGATCAAATTGCATGTCTTACTCAATCTCTACATGAAGACGTTTACACAGCCTCTGCAGGTATTGATTTAAACATGACAAACTGTATATATGCACATTAAAAGCACAACAGCATTATTTCGTTCAATTTAGCAGATTGATAAAAATAAAATGGTGTACGTGACGTACAAAAGTTTTGGCACCCTTCCAGTTGAACTGTTATTTTTTTTAAGGCAGAAAACTTGTTTGACTCATAAGGGTTAAAATTATATCATGTGATGACAATTCCACAGTTCAATTAATGAACTGACCCTTCTAACCTCTCGATATGTTCTGCACAGTGTCCATATCCACAGGCTCCTGGACTTAAAAATAAAGATAATTCACAAACACAGAAAGGCTATAAAAAGATATCTAGATGCTTTCAGCTTGGATTTCCACTGTCAGAAACATTATTAAGAAGAAATGGAAGTTAAAGGGAAAAGGTGAAGTAAAGCACGGAAGACCTAAAAAAATAAATCTAGAAGTGCTGGTAAACTGGGCAGATGTCCAAAGCAGGACATGCGCATGACTGTAACGCATCTGCAGAAAGGTTTAGCTGCTGCCAGTCCACAGTAAAGTGTTGCTTACAGAAACATGTCCTTTATGGAAGAAATAAAGCTTTAATACAGTCATATCACAATGACATTATCTGAAGTTTGCAAAAACAATTCTTTGATAGGCCAAAACATTTTTGGAACTGAGTGCTATGGACTGGTCAAACAAAAATGTAACTGTTTGGTAAGAATGAAGGTGGCTATAGTATACTTTAGAGTTTCGTGGCCAGGGCCATATCAGGCCCTGTATGCCTTCCCCCCCTTCAGAATATGTGGCATCATGACATCATGAAGAGGGGACCAGGTCATAGGTGCAGCCAGGAGGCTGAGTACCTCTCCAGGTGGCTGTTCTTGGAACCCCACCAGCCAGACGAAGGTTCCACTGGGGCAGCAACACTCCCTAAAGCCCTGTGCGTGGCATGTAGGAAGGAAGATCTGAGTACACTAAACATCAACTAATCCTACAAGCTAAAGTCTGATGAATACAGTAAAGCTGAAGAACAATGGCTATATCAGCACAATGATTCAGAACATGCTACAATATGAGTCATAATGTACTTGCAGGAACAAAATATGAAAGTTTTTGAGTTGCCTTTTCAGTCCGCCAAGTTGAATATTACTGCAAATCAGTGGGGAGATCTGAAACTTGCAGTGTATGCTAGAATGCTTAGAATATGTCAATGCTATGAGAGACATACAAGGAAAAGTGTAAAAAAAAATTCCCAAGCTTTGTACAACAAATATTAAGGAGTGATTTCTGCCAAAGGATGTTGACTGATCGGGTGATTAACCTTTTGCTTGTACTATATTCACTATAAAATCATAGTTTAAGTTTGTACTCTATATATAAGTTAACTCCTTATCACTTAGATATTCAGTGTGACACATGCAGTTTAACCAGGGGGCCCAACAATTTATTGCACACTACGCAGAATAGTAGTAAACAGAAATACCTCCAAACTCCCCAGTGCCTGGTATTCCCATTGTAATAGTGAGACAGAGCCTGAATATGGGGACAGTTGGCTGGCATGACTGTATCTCTATGTATCTATCATAGGGAAGTTGGTACTGGATAATGTTCTACACAGTGGCATAACTCCCGGAGGCAATGGAAGCATTGGCCTCCGGGCGCCCGCTGGCAGGGGGGCGCTGTGGAGGGAGGAAGGAGGGACAGCCACATTAAGACCGTTGGAGGCGAGCACCACGCTGCCTATGTTATTTCTCACAGACGGCTGGTACTAGTACCCGGAGTGACTTGCCAGAGGCATGACCTCCAACCTGCACCTTCTGTGCATGTACCACTCCTGCCATGTCTTTCTCCTCCATCCGTCCATACTAACGGACGTGCCCCTGAGTACCTCCCGCAGTGTGAGAGTGTATCAACACTGACTGTCTCGCTGCCCCCTCTTGGAATTCACCTCTAAGCTCCAGGTACAGCATGACAGGAGGCTGTTGGGGGTGTGAAGGGGTTGCTAGGGGGCAACACATGGAGACCTTGCCTCTGGGCGCCCTGTCGGAAGTTCCACCACTGGTTCTACAGAACTCTCATAAATTAATCCACCTATTATCACTATAACATCTTCATGTGTATATTTGTACCACTGTCTGCATACAATTATGAACTATAAATACTGGGACGTGATACAGTGATACATAGCAAGGCTTATTTATAACAAAGAGTGAAAGCAGGATGTTCATAAATGGGAAGTTTAAAAGGAAATAAAGAGTACATTTCACCCAAACCTTGAGATTTTATTTATAACAGAGTAAACTACTCGTACATCAAGGACATGTTTTCTTAGATCTATTAAAGCTTCTAAAAAGGAAAAATTGTACTGTAGCTCATAGCAAACAATCAGATTTCAGCTACTATTATTTAGTACAATCTTCCTCTTTTACTTTTCAGAAGCTTTAGTAAATCTACCCCCTTGTGTAAAAGGAAGACATGCCTACAGAATGATCCCTACCTGCGGGCTGGTCTCTCATTGAATGTTCCGTCCAGATCAATGCGCCCTTTTTGTTTTCTGCCTCCAGAAGTGCCCTGCCAGGAAGAGAATACATTGCACATGTGAAATCAGACTAAATCAGAGCAAAGTATGACAATGTATAAGAAATAAAAAGCTAGCTAAGCTTGTCATCAGGGTCGGATTAAGGCATACTTGCCTACTTTTTTTTTTTTCTTTCCGGGTAAGAAAAGCAGGAGGGTGGCGATGGGAGTGGGGCCTGATGATTTGTGTTATTAAGCCCCGCCCCCTCACTGTAAATTGCCGCGATTGGCTCAAATTTAAATAGGGTTTTGCGGGGCCAAATTACCTGATTCATGAAGCACCGCGTCTTTAAGCCCCGCCCCCTACATGGAGACCCGCGATCGCCACGGAATGCTCCCTAGGAAGTGGGCAGAATTATGGGAGAAATGCCTACCCTTCCTGGGGTGGGAGGGGTTACCCAAAAAATCGTGAGCCTCCCGCAAATTCCGGGAGGGTAGACATTTATGTATTAAGGTATGTGGGGCCCCCTGGGCAACATACATGTGGGGGCCCCTATTAAATATGGACGAAATTGGAGTATGTGCAATGGGGACCATATCGCTCGTAAGCAGTACATTGACAAACAGCGATAAGCTAAGCTTAACGCTGTTTGTTAAATACTGAATGTAGGACATTTAGCGAGTGACATAACCCCTTTAGCACTGTCTCCCCAGAGAAATCAAACTTCAAGCACACACAAGAAAAAAACACACATATAGGCACCCACATGAAATATTACTCACCAGTTGCACGATCTTATCCATATTACACCACACATACTGCCCCTAATTCACATTACACCACATATTACTAGTGCCCCTTATTCATGTTATGACACACAGTAGTGCCCCTTTTACACAATGCCCACAGTAGTGGCCCTTATACACAATGACCACATTAGTGGTGCCCCTAATCCATAATGCCCACAGTAGTAGTGCCTCTTACACAATGCCCCCAGCAGTATTGCCCCTTATGCAATGCCCCCTGTGGTAGTGCCCCCAATAGTAATGCCCCAGTAGTAATGCCCCCTGTAGTAGTGCCACCTGTATAAATGCCCCCACTAGTAATGCCCCAGTAGTAAAGCCCCCTGAGTAATGCCCCCAATAGTAATGCCCCCCGAGTATTGCCCCCAGTAGTAGTGCCCCCACTAGTGGGAAGGCAGCTGGGCTGTGGGAAGGCAGCTGGGCACCCGCTGGTAACAAAATCTCAGCGGGCGCCCAGCAAATAGAGCCTCCCTGCAGTGCCAGGTGGGCCGGCAGAGGTGGGACTGGTTCCTTTCCCGTTCCGGCCCACTTTAACCCCGGTGGGTGCGGGGGCCCTTAATGTGTGAGGGCCCAGGGACGATCGCCGCTGTCGCCTCCCCGTTAATCTGGCCCTGACTGTCATGTCTAGGCAGAGTAAAACCATGTGGCCAGACTAACCTGCACAAATACTGTAAGCGTATTTTATTATAAATTCTGAAATTACTACACTATGGGGCCTATTCATCATCACTTAATTTTTATTAAAGCAAGTGAAAATTATCATTTTCATCTGCAATTGTAAAAATGAAGTTATCGGGCCATTCATCACGAAGATAAAGCAGGAGATATCACAGATAACTCCTGCTTACCTTCCTCTACCGGAATGGCCCACTGTCTCCATACTCTAGTATGGGAACAGTGGGCCTGAGTCAGACCTGCTCGCGAGTGCACAGCGCTCGCAAGTGGGTCAATGGTCCCCCACTGCGCATGCGCAAGCCGGAGCCGGCTCCAGCGTGCGCATGCGCGAGACCCGGCCAGCGACGGGCTCTCTTTCGTTACGGGTCTCGCACCAAAGCGGGCCGGCTGTCGATTTTGATTGACAGCTTGCCTTGTTTTGGAGGTGGGCAGGGGGGGTGGCTGCCAAACGGAGCCGTTCCCGAAGGAGCGTTTGCCGTTTGGGGGCGGCCCCACTGACATCACTAGTGATGTCAGTGGTGAGCTTCCGGCTCTATTAGAGCCAAAAGCTCACTGGGGCTTGCGGGAACTAGACCCTACCACAAGGGTCTCGTCGCAAGCCCCGATGGTCGCGATGGTCATGACCATCGCGACCATCACCTGGCCGCTCACCCACAGCTTAGCAAACGGCCAGGGGCCGTCTTTACAAAAAACAGGGACGCCCTGATTCAGAGCAAGCGCTCTCAAAGAGCGTCCGGCTCTGAATCAGGCCCAGAATTCATTAAGCTCCGAAAATAATATATGTTCGGAGCTTGACTGCGGGAGCATTCGCCATCTTCAGATGGCGAATGCTCCCGATACCCGCTTCTTCCCTATGGGAAGGAGTCCCGGGTCGCGAAGAGGGATCCTCTTGGATTCCTCCGCCCCTGTCCGGCTCCTTCCGCCGGACATCGGGGCTCTTGTGCGCATGCATGACTTGTAGGTCACGCATGCGCAGTCCCGTGAGCAGTGAAAAGATTCACTGCTTCGAAAAGGAGCAGTGAAGCTAGTCGCGGGGATAGCTGATTTTGCATCAGCTGTCACTGCGCCGGAGCAATGATGAATTGCTCTGGAATCCGCGACGAATTAGAATGTTAATTATCGACCCCGATAATTAACATCATGAATAGACCCCTAGGGGCCTGATTCAGAGATGCTTGGTAATGTAGCCGCGGTCGCAGACTCTCTTACAATATGGTTGTGGGGATATGCAAATGCTAATCGGAGCTTTTCTTTTGTGTGTGAAGGTGCGATGGAGGGTCCGAGTGGTGAGACGCCCACTTTCAGGCTGCGTGGTCTGTGCAATTGCGATGAAAATTGTAAACACACTAACATCGACACAACATCGGTCACACCATCGACATTTGCGGTAGCCTGGGATCTACTCTGTCTACTCTCCTCACATCCAACTAAATGCAGCAGAGCTCCCAGACACTCCCTAACGCGCCCATGGAAAGGCCCCTTTTTGCGATCACTGTAGGTCACCTCCCAGGGATCCAAGCGACTTCTCAAGTGTTAGCGGTTCCGTACGCAATTGCGAACGGCATCGCTCACATTGCATCGGGTGTGCGCAGTAAGGGTTTTCTAAACTTTGTGCACAGTAGCAAAACATCTCCCAGCTGCGTAGATATCAGCACTGCGTCCGTCTCTGAATTAGGCGCTAAGTTTTTTGTAGCCCTACAAGCAGTTGCTATGGGCAACATCACTTGTTAAATAGAACTCCCATCTTAGTAAATGTATCCCCTAGAATCTGATAGGTTGCTATGGGAAACATCTCCACATTTATAAATCCACACTTTAGTAAATATACCCCTAAGTTTGGTAACTTTCTATATTACTGTTCTTGTCTTCCACCTACTCTAATTTATATAAACTATTGTGTGTAATGGAGCCAAGTGTTGCGTATACTTAATGCAGAGAGAACATCATAACTAAACGTTAAGTGACTGGGCAGATGGCTTGGAAGAGCTGGCTGCTGCCGTCTGTATGTTCGTGCAGCCATAGAGAATTCTAAATATATTCACCAGTGGTGCATCCCACATGTGGCAACTGAGCTACAGTACAGGAGCTCATCATTAATCTCTAGCTCAAAGTAGCGAGAATGTAGTAGACTCAAAATAAAAGCAGACTCATATTTGACCCCACCCTACGGGGACACGGAAACTGACTCACTGCTTCTCTCTCTCCGGCGATAATTATTTTTCAATATGTTAGATGTGAATATAAATGTTATTCAGCATGCCAACCGCACCCAGCAGGACAGTTATCCATGGTGTAGAATTTCGACCATGCACAGATGACAGGTGGTCATAGAAATGGGTAGATGAAGACCTGCTTCACATTTGTATCAAGCAGTTATACCACCGATAGCACATTTATGTATATTGTGATGACACAGAGGTAATTAGCTCGGTAGATGGGTGCCAGTGGTGCAGTGATTAGGTGCTCAATCAGGATCCAACACAGCTTTCAGGTAAATAAATGGAATGGTGCTTTACTTGTCAGCATAAATTGGGTGCAACACAAATGAACACAAAATAATAAACCCCTAGCCCAGTTTAGGGCCACAAATTAACTTCTTCTTCCCTAACTATCATTGTGCAGCTAATAAGCAAACACAGGGCCTGATTCAGACCCGGTCGCAAGCGCTGAGCGCTCGCAACCGGGTCGATGGGGGGCCCACAGCGCATGCGCATGACGGAGCCTGCTCCGTCGTGCGCATGCACGAGATCCGGCTTAGCGACGGGGCACTCCGTCACTCCGGGTCTCGCACCAAAGGGGGCAAGCTATCGATGTTGAGTGACAGCTCACTCCGTTTGGTGGGTGGGCCGAGGGGGTGGTTGCTCAAACGGAGGCGTCCCCATGAGAACGCCTGCCGTTTGGGGGCGGCCCCACTGACATCACAAGTTTTGTCAGTGGAGAGCTTCCGGCTCTGTTAGAGCCGAAAGCTCTCTGGGGCTTGTGATGAACGAGACCCTACCACAAGGGTCTCGTCGCAAGCCCGATGGTCGCGATGGTCTTGACCATCGCGAACATCATCATGGCAACTCGCTATAGCTGTGGGTGGTCACCCACAGCTATGCGAGCGGCCAAGAGGTCGCTCCAAAAAAATAAAGCCCGGCCCAGATTCAGAGCAAGGGTCTGCGTACACACTGCGTGTAGTCTGCGTACCATAACCTGATCGCACTGGCTAGTTCGCGCATGCGCAGTGCGATGCATATGCATGTGCAGTTCAAAAACATTGGCCAAGTGCGTGCGTTCTCTCCTTTGCGTTCCTTGCTGAATCAGGTCCACAGTCTTTCTGAGTTTTAGGGTTCTCCCTACCTTCTGTAGGTCTGAACCTGGCTTTCTAGCCACCAGTGGCTTCCCAGACCACACTGGTCTCCAACTGCAGTCCCACCTGGACTGGACACACAGGCCCCAGCCTGTCCTGACTGCAGAGTCTTGCAGACTGACTCTCACTACAGCCCATAGGTGTGGCAAAACTTAGTATTTCTACCCTGTGTGGGCGGATCTCTCCTGCCCCACACAGAATCGGCTGCTCACCAGCACCATCTCTGGTGATACTGCCACTATATATATATATATATATATATATATATATATATATATATATATATATATACTCGTATATCCCTTCTATTATGATTAGTCCAGATAACGTAAACTAGCCAGTGATTCCCTGATAACAATAACCACTGCCAAGTCCCACTGTTTCTCTCCACAGGAAACTGAAAGAAAAACAAACTATTAAAAAATATTGTCCAAGGCTTATACTGATGTCTTATTTGTTCCAGCTTTGTGACATAATGCATTTATTTTTGCCCTGTAATGTTTAGTTTTAGAGAAATGCTCCAAGAAGATGCAATTTGTATATAGTATGAACGGCGGAGATAGATAGACATGGTCCAATTATGTGTTCCTTGCACAGTGCAAGATAGAAGCAGTCAGGAGTGTAACCAGAACTTTGTGGGCCCCATAGCACCATTTTGAAGGGGCGCCTGCCCCAATGTTTCTAGGGAGACAATAATTTTATGCCCCACAGTAGTGCCTTAGATAATTGTATGAATCATAGTAGTGCCCTAATTAATGTTAAGCCCCAAAGTAGTGCCCTAGTTAATTTCATGCCACACTTTAGTGCTCCCAATTTACAATATGCCACACCATGTCCAGAGTACATATTATGCCACATTGAAATTCATCCAGTTCATATTATGCCACATTGTAGTGCACCTAATTCATATTATGCAACAATGTAGTGACCTCTGCCCTGATTCAGAGGCACTCGCAAAAAGCTGAATCAGCGCGGGCGCTTGTTTTTTTAGTTGCGGCCTCTTGGCCACTCGCAAGCCCACAGCTTATGCGAGCGGCCAGGTGATGGTCGCGATGGTCAAGACCATCGTGACCATCGGGCTTGTGACGAGACCCTTGCAGTAGGGTCTCGTTGCCGCAAGCCCCAGTGGACTTTCTGCTCTAATAGAGCAGGAAGTCCACCTACTGACATCATGAGTGATGTCAGTAGTGCCGCCCACAAGCGGCAGGCGTTCCTGCAGGAACGCCTCCGTTTGCCCAGCCACCCCCCCTTCCCGCCTTCCAAACGGGACGAGCTGTCTATCAACGTCGACAGCTGCCCCTTTTGGATGCGAGCGCCGGAGCGAGTGCTTTTTGCGCTCGCTCCAGGGCTCGCGCGTGCGCACTGCCTAACAATCGACCCACTTGCGAGCATGTCTGAATCAGGCCCTCAGTTCATACTGTACAACACTACACTTCCTCAGTTCATATTATGCCAGTGCCCCCAGTTTATATTATGACTTATTATAGCGCCCACAGTTCATATTAAACCACATTACAGTACACCAGTTCATATTATACCACTTTACAGTATGCCCAGTTCATATTATGCACAATGTAGTGTCATCAGTTCACATTGTGTCACAATACAGTGTCCTCTAGTTCATATTATGCCACAATACAGTGCCCCCAAGTACAGATTATGCCACTCCATAGTACCTCCAGTTCTTATTGTGCCACTATGATCGCATTCCTCTTGTGGGCCCTTCAAGCCCCAGTCTGACACAGGTTGCATAAGTCTGATATTTCCACCCCCCCAGTGGATTTGATGTGGATTTGTGATACAAACATTATACAGAGGTATGTAGATATTTTAATTTAATATATATATTTTTTAATAATGTCTTACAGGGTAAATTCAAAACAACCAGCATTCTCTGGCACCCACTGGCATGCTGGCACTAGTACTTCAACAAGGATCAGCTTGCCCAAGGCAGTAAAGGCTGTTAGGACTTGCTTGGGCTTCTAACTCAACAAAACTAGTTTCTTACTACAGATCCCCCTGCTCTACCAAAGATCTGCACTTCTCTTATACACTCATCACTTGCTCCCAATCCTGGGCGAGGGACATTTCGGTTGCACTCATTCTGTGGAATTCCCTCCCTCATACCACAAGTCTTTCTCTTAGACTCATTCAAACGGTCCCTAAAAATTGCTTTGTTAATCAACCGTATCAATCGTATCCAAATCCCAAACCATGAATTCGGGGGAGGCCCAAATAGGAGGTGCGGAGTACATGGTGCCTTGAATCGCATCATCACGGACAAACTCCCAAGGCCATAATCCAGAAGTGGTGTACTCTCTAGGGAGTTCAGGAGAGCTCCCAAAATTTTGCAGCATATTCTGAGAAAGTAACTAAGTATGGGGGATATTTTTCAAATCTTGGAGAGAGATAAAGTGGAGAAGTTGCTCGTAGCAACTAATCATTGGCTGCAGGGAGGGAGCCAGCAGGCGCCCACTGGTAACAAAATGTTAGCGGGCGCTTGGCAATGGAGAAGGTGGCGGCGCCTGCTGTGCAGGCCCGGCTGAGCATATCGCTCTGCCCGTCACTGTCCCTGTCTACACAATCAATTATTATTGACAGAACTATTCACAACTTGCACTGTACGAGCCACTTTAGTGTCCTAGCATCAGACGACAGGACAGTCCCAATGTTATTGATGTTACTGATGAGAAGCTTTTATAGAATAATTTGTTTCCACATGCTTATCAGCCCTGACAAACAAAATAAAGCTTGTATAACATATATTTAAAAAAGGATAGTTACCTCACTCTGCATTCCAAGGTATCACAATTTATCCAGAAGTTCTCTGTCCATATAAAGACGCACATGTGCATTGCCTGCTTACCATAAAATGTGTAACAAACACTGGGCCTAATTCAGACCCACTCGCGAGCGCTGAGCGGTCGCAAGCGGTTCGATGGTGACCTAGTGCACTCGCGCACGACGGAGGGAGCTCCCTCGTAGGCATGCGCGAGACCCGCATAGCGACAGCCAAGCTGTCGCTATGGGTCTCGCACCAAAGGGGGCGTGCTGTCGATGGTGAGGACAGCACGCCCCCTTTGGTGGGCGTGCCGGGGGCGTTGCTGCCCAGATGGAGGCGTTCCCATGGGAACGCCTACCGTCTGGGGCCGGCCCCACTGACATCACTAGTGATGTCAGTGGGAGTGCTTTTGGCTCTGATAGAGCCAAAAGCACTCCTGGGCTTGCGGCAGCGAGACCCTACCGCAGGGTCTCGTCGCAAGCCCGATGGTCGCGATGGTCTTGACCATCGCGACCATCTTTTTGGCCGCTCGCATAAGCTGTGGGTGGTCACCCACAGCTATGCGAGCGGCCAGGAGCCGCTCCAATTTTAGGTAGGAGGGCCCTGATTCAGAGCGAGCGCTCTGGTCAGAGCGTCCGGCTCTGAATCAGGCCCACTGTTCTATACATTAAAGTTATGGTAATGAGTCTTAGTGGAGGATTTCACCTAATGGTTGCAGGGCTGCAGCCCCCTAGTCAGAGCCGTAGAGAGCCCAGGGGCAGATCCAGGAGGGGGCACGATTAGTGCCTTCTATCAGGTCCAGGCATAGGAGACTGCTGCTGCGCTCAGCAGCAGCAGCCTCCTTGTCAGTGGCGTCACAAGAGAAGTGCGGGCTGCACCCGGGTGTCACCCGCCGAGGGGTGACACCAAAGTGCCGACTCCTCCCCAGTGACAGGAGCCGGGTGCTGCACCGTAGCATTATGTGCAGCACTCGGCTCTGGACACAGTGAGGGAGCCGGCACTGCATACAGAGTGGTCCCTGGGGGAAGTATGCACCTCTGGGACTCCATGATTACAACAGGGGTTCACCTATTTTTTACTGGCGCGTGGTTTAGCCACACACACTACAGCCCTCCCCACACTGGGTGTCATCGTGAAGAGGGACTGCTCCCTGTACTGACTGCAGCAAGGCATACAGTAGTGTTGTGATGGGCGCTGCTCCCGCTGACAGAACTAAGAGGGGGTAGGGAGGGAGAGCAGCGACCCCGGGTCTCCACCAAGCGCCTTGAGCAAACCCGGGTTTGGGTATTCAGTACCCGTTTTTCCCCCCTTCTTGGTGCCCCTGCCCCAGTAAAATCCAACACTCCCCTGTGAGCCCGCCTCAGTCAACCCGTATGTGAATTAGCAGTGTCTTCCCATTTTAGCGCTTTCTGCTAATCAAACGCCCGGCAGGCAGTTCCAGAGGGACATGTTTTCTCCCCCAGGGACTACCATTAGCAGAAAGTCTTTCCAATGGGAAGCAGCTTCTTCTTTTATTCAGCTTTATTTGGCTTCCTGGGGCTGCAGCCGATGTAGCCCCTAGCCAATGCCGTTTTTTCCTGCGAATATGCAAGTTTTCTTGTTTTACTTTTCTATTCTTTTTTCGTATACGCAATGTAAAGGAACCGCACTGCTCACCAAAGGGACTGCAGCCCAGGCAGCCCCCCATAGTAAAAAGGCAGGAACCGACACTGGTAATGACCCAAGACTTTTGTTTATACATGTATTAAATTCTCTCATACCACATAATTTCCAGTATATGTCCCACTAAAGAGGCTATAGGCTGCTCAGGCTGAAGCTAATGAGGCCAACTACCAGCGACAAACGTGCTGTGATCTCAACACAGAAACAGAATTTGAATTCCTTACAAATAAAAAATCTGCAAAAGAATGGACTGTGCATTGATGCCTAGTATTCCCCTAGGTACAATATGCCAAGTAATAAGCTCAACAAGTTGTAGCATGCAAATAGATATAGCCAGTCTATTTGTAATATGACAAATATGCCAAATGTTAGATTGTATATGTCCAGAACTGTGACCAGCAGAATTCTGGGGCTGATGCACTAGTTTGCATAGTGTATCTTGATGAATTCACATTACACATGCACAGAAAACAGATGCTTGTATATATGCGTCTATGCAGAAATGCGTGATTCTGGAATTCACATTCGACTGTGTCTGGACAGGTGGAAGGTGCTGAGGGAAGAGACTGTAGGTGAGTGCAGTAAGTGCTTGCAGATTGGTAACCAGATGCTTATCATACACATCTGAGAAAGCCATATTATTTGCATGTGAACTGATACAAAGGCAATTGCACTGATGATGATGGACGGCTTGTGATTGGCTAATTGCGAATGGACCTCCAATACTGATAAACTCATATATTATGCTTTTGTGTGCATGTTTTAGAAAAAAAATATCTGTACACAAGACGGGGAGTTCTTTCTGCTGTTTTAGATAGGTGTATTACATTCTATTTTTGCCTAATATCATATGCATATTTCCCAAGCAAAATAAATGGTTAAAACTTAAAAGCACGATGGGCGTACATGTACGTATATATGCTAACAAGAATGCATGTTTGAATGGCACACAGAGGAGTATGGAAACAATATACACTATAAGAGAAAAGATGTGATTTATTATGGAATAATATAGGCATATGTATCAATAAAAATTGACAATAAAAGTTAGATATAAAGTGAGCGAAGATATATTAAGAATCTGTTAAGTGAGATAGTTGAATGAATTCTATAAAAGTAAATATCAAAAATAGAAAAACAATATATTGTCTCCTCCACTTCCTCTTCCCCTTATCTCCTCTCCTCTGTTTACCTTCCTCCCCAGCTTCTCCCATTACTCCACTTTCATTCTCTTATACTCCACCGGGGTCCTACGACCTCACTGCTAATCCCTCCTCCCACCCCCCTCTCCATGTCACTTCACCCCACATCCATCCACACATCATTAATTTCCCTTCCTGTCCACCTTCTACTGGCTCCCCTTCTAGCACTGGAGACCACACCATCGCTACACTCTATTCATCTCGGTCCCCCAAATTAATCTCACCTCCACGCTACAGCAACCCTGATAATCTCATTCAAATCTCTCCAACAAACTTTGTCCCTCTATCCTGTGCCGTCTGGAATGCCAGGTCAGTCTGTAATAAACTGGTCCCAACCCATGACCTTTTCATCTCCAACTCCCTGAATCTCCTAGCCATTACTGAAACCTGGATTATACCCTCTGACACCACTTCTCCTGCAGCTCTCATTAAATTGTTTTTATATGTTTGATATTTAGTTTTATAAAATTAATTCAACTATTTCAATTAACAGATTCTCAATATATCTTCGCTCACTTTTTATCTAACTTTTATTGTCAATTTTTATTGATACACATTCCTATATTATTCCATAATAAATCACACCATTCAAACATGCATTCTTATTAGCAATATTTGGATGGTATAGGAGAGACCATCAGTGTTTTAAGGCAGCACGTGGGTATCTATAAAGAATACACCAAAACACTCTTTCCATTTCCCACCCTCCATGGGTTTGTGGGTGTTTTTTTTTTTTGTTCTCCGGCGCTCGCAAAGCTGTGGGAGACCACCCACAGCTTGTGCGAGCGGCCAGGAGACCATTGCGATAATCACGACCATCGGCCTTGCGACGAGACCCTACGGTAGGGTCTAGGCTGCCGCAAGGCCGAGTGGACTTTCTGCTCTAACAGAGCTGGAAGTCCACTACTGACATCAGTAGTGATGTCAGTAAGACCTCCCTACAAATGCCAGGTGTTCCTCAGGGAACGCCTGCGTTTGTCCAGCCACCCCCCCCCTCCCACCCGCCCACAAAACGGGGCGAGCTGTCACTCACCATCGACAGCCGTCCCGTCTTCAGTCGCTCGGCGGGGATCGAGCACGCGGACGCCGGATGCGGGGCATGCGCAGTGCATAAACATCGGGCCGCTTTCGAGCGGCTCTGAATCAGGGCCTATATGCATAAGGGACAAAGAAAAAGAGCGCAGTAGACCACACAAATACCCTGTGTACGTGTATATGCTGTAACCCTGGCGTAAACCACGTGCATATGATACCAAAGTGGAGATGTAGACAGTTCTGCACATGTACAGAAATATGTTATTTTTCCTTGTGTTCTTTTAAAGATAAATTACGGCCATTTTGCGTCCAACTCTGTCAGAGGTGAGTTTAGCAGTCACACACTCCGTCATAACTGCCCTCAGCCTCCGCAATCACAGCAGTTAAGCACAGAAAACAAAGATGGGGATCTTCTAGAAAAACAGGGATGTCTGGCCAGTTTAGTTCCTAATATACATTACCGATATGCGGCCACTTCTAGACTGAGTCCAGTCTTCACTTGCATGAGGTCATGATAATCTTTCAGGCGCTCTGTGATGGTAACTGTAATAGTCTGTCTCTCACTTTCCAGCTCCTCTATTATAATCTGCAGAGACAAATAACAGCAGAGCAATAGTCAGTAGAAGTGCATGTGTTGTACAGTATCATTAGTTTCACAATAATAAAACCCATCCTTTATGGTCTTTGTGAGACACCAGCTATACACCTACCTACAGTCTTTTTTTTCCACATGACTATCCTGGTTTTCTAAAGGCACAGAGGGTGGGAATTCCCAATATTGGTTCTGGCCACAGGAAAATGCAGACACAATTAGGTGGTAAAAAGTTTACAGACAGTGGGGTCTATGTACTAAGCCTTGGAGAGAGATAAAGTGGATGGAAATACAATCAGTTCCTGTTATTTTTCAAACACAGCTTTGAAAGTGACAGTTAGGAGCTGATTGGTTGGTACTTTATCTCCATCTATGTTATCTCTCTCCAAGGCACCCCAGTTTACTGTATGTGTGTTTATGCACAGCTGACGTTGTGCAATGCCTGGTGGTGTGTCAGGAGAAACCTTATTTATATGTGAGTGATCATATTGGTCTTTAGCAGTCATGGGGGTAATGAGCAAACAAGGACCATTTATGAGCAAAGGAAACAACATAAAATATATAATCACAGCTAACACATGTAGAATATAGAGACCACTGTGATGTAATATACTCTCATTCCCTAGGCTACTGCTGCACTAACCAATGACATGCAGTAAAACATCTGCTTAGCTCTGCACTTGATCATATATATCTCAGTCCAGTGTCGGACTGGAACATGAAGGGCCCACCGAGGGACTGCAGTGGTAGGGGCCCATGCTTAAGAGGTGTGACCAGCCAATAGAGGGAGTGTGGCCAGCCATCACAGACTCTTGGCTAAACAACAGGCAAATTGTGATGTAGTTTGTCATTGTATAGAAGGGAGCCAAGCACCCATGTTGATCAGTGGTCCTGCTACTCCAGGCAACTGACTGTATATTAGATTAATAATGTATGATTTGAGGTCTGGAACCTGATAACCAGAGTAAGGAGGCGGTCCCTCAAGCAATGTGGCCCCCCGGGGATTTCCCCTGTACCCCTGTGGGCCAGTCCAACCCTGTCTCAGTCCTGGCCAGGGAGATGTAACCCCTCCCCACTCTTGCCCTTTGCTATGTTATCTTGGCCTCAGTTATGATGATCTCATCTTGGACACTGTTGCTCATTAAACATCAACAAAGTTACCAGATTGCTCAGTACCTAAACTTCTGGGATTACAAGCACTTGTCATATTTGCGAACCACCTAAGGATGATATTAGATATTGTGATTTTCTTTAAAATGTATTAAAGAGAATATTTTAACGCTCTACTACCTCCTAGGTCAAATATTTTACTAAATCCCCCCTACCCCTTGATGGAGTCCTTGGTGCCAATCAATGAGGCTAACCAACATAACATTTCAGCGGAGACTGGATGTGAGTGGGAGTACCAATCACAAACCACAATGCCATGATTGCTGCTTTTGATTGGTCCCCCACCCTCCTGTTTATTTGGCCGCAAGAGGAGCCCCAAGTAAAATGAATGCAAGGAACCACCATTGTGGGTCCAGCCTGGAGTAAGGAGCACTTAAGGACAGAAAATCATATTACATGTATAGTATTTTCCATTTCACTCATAAGTGTAGATGTAGATATGTTGCTATCACTATCTATGTTATAACTTTTTATATATAGTAGAACTAATAAATATTGTGATGTGGCATATAAACTCCATTATATATCCCTTTTGTCTGTGGTCTATAACCCTGATGATGCTCCCAGCTGAGATGTGAAACACGAGTTGGGTGTCAGGTCCTGTTGATGACATCACCATACTGAAGCTGCTATACCTCTGGCACTAGCAGCTATTATTGCCTCTTACATTTGGCTGCTATAATCAGAGATCTCAGGTTCTCTATTTCAGAGCACGGTAATGTCAGTGTGCCAGGACTGATTTGTAAAATGACAACATTTATGTTTATCTGTTGTCACTTTGTAACCACAGTGATTCTTTTAAAGTGTTCTATATTTGCCATACACTCACTGGTATAGTTATTGTTATACTGTATATCACTTTCATTGAATTCATCATTAGCTGTCTATTGTTATATTTGCTTTATTTTTCCACATGCTAACGGCATTTTATTACTTTTCTACACTAATTAATATGGCTTTGCTTAAGCACATAAGTCATTCACATTTTGATTGTTGCAACATCTAATTGAATTGTTATATATCAGTGTTTTCATTCTTTTAGATTCAACAAATTATAATTAATGGTGGAAGTATATTATTATTACTTTGTCAGAAACTATATATTTGTTGTACAGTATATGCTAAATCCTTCACAAAGATTATCTGATGGAAAGGCTAGAGTGAACGTATCTGATGATTAGGATAGAGAGAACGTATCTGATGACTAGGATAGAGAGAACGTATCTGATGACTAGGATAGAGAGAATTTATCTGATGGAAAGGCTAGAGAGGGTTTTTTAGTGATGGAGAGTGTAGAGATAAATTATCTGATAGAGTGGCTAGAGAAAACGTACCTGATTGAGTAGCTACAGAGAATATACCTGATAGGCAGACTACAGATAACTTATTTGATGGAGATGCCAGAGAGATATTGTGTGATGTAGAGGCTAGATAGAACTTATCTGATAGAGGCTAGAGATAAATTATCTCTAGCCTCTACATCACATAAATTATGTCACGTAGAGGCTAGAGAGAACTCGCCTGATGGAGTGGCTACAGAGAATATACCTGATAGAAAAGCTACAGATAACTTTTCTGATGGAGTGGTTAGAGAGAATTTATGTGATGGAGAGGCTAGAGAGAATTTATGTGATGGAGAGGCTAAAGAGAATTTATGTGATGGAGAGGCTAAAGAGAATTTATGTGATGGAGTGGTTAGAGAGAATTTATGTGATGGAGAGGCTAAAGAGAATTTATGTGATGGAGAGGCTAGAGAGAATTTACGTGATGGAGAGGCTAAAAAGAATTTATGTGATGGAGAGGCTGGAGAGAATGTATGTGATGGAGAGGCTGGAGAGAATGTATGTGATGGAGAGGCTGGAGAGAATTTATGAGACGAATAGGCTAGAGAGAAATTATCTGAAAAATTGTCTATAGAGAACTTACCTGGTGGATTGGCTTCAGAAAATATACATGATAGAGAGGCTACAGATAATATATCTGATGGAGAAACTAGAGAAAATGTATGTACTGGAGAGGCTACAGATAAGTTATCTGATGGAGAAACTAGAGAAAATGTATGTAATGGAGAGGCTACAGATAAGTTCTCTCTAGCCTCTCTATCAGATAAGTTCTCTATAGCCTATACATTAGATAACTTATCTCAGGCTAGAGAGAATATATGCGATAATATATGCGATGTATAGGCTAGAGAAATCTTATCTGATGGAGAGGCTAGAGAGAATATATGTGATGTTTAGGCTAGAGTGAACTTATCTCAGGCTAGAGAGAATATATGCAATGTATAGGATAGAGAGAACTTATCTGATGAAGAGGCTAGAGAGAACATCTAATGTATAGGCTAGAGAGAACTTATCTGATGAAGAGGCTAGAGAGAACATCTAATGTATAGGCTAGAGAGAACTTATCTGATGGAGAGGCTAGAGCAGTGTTGGCTAACCTTGACACTCCAGCTGTTGTGGAACTATATATCCCAGCATGCCCTGCCACAGTTTTAGCATGCCCTAATAGCAAAACTGTAGCAGTGCATGCTGGGTTATGTAGTTCCATAACAGCTGGAGTGTCAAGGTTAGCCAACACTGGGCTAGAGAGTACTTATTTAATGTATAGGCTAGAGAGAACTTATCTCAGGCTAGAGAGAATATATGCGATGTATAGGCTAGAGTGAACTTATCTGATGTAGAGGCTAGAGAGTACTTATCTAATGTATAGGCAAGAGAGAACTTATCTCAGACTAGAGAGAATATATGAGATGTATAGGCTAGAGAGAACTTATCTGATGAAGAGGCTAGAGAGAATACATGTGATGAAGAGGCTACAAAGAAGTTATCTGATGGAGAGGCTAGAGAGAATTTATGTGATGGAGAGGCTAGAGATAACTTAGCTAATGTATAGGCTAGAGAGAACTGATCTGATGGAGAGACTAGAGAGAACTTATCTGATGGAGAGGATAGACAGAACTGATGTGATGGAAAGGCTAGAGAGAATAAATGTGATATATAGGCTAGAGAGAACTTATATGACGGAGAGGCTAGAGAGAATTTATGTAATGGAAAGGCTACAGAGTATAGTGTTCACCTGTCATAACCCGTGCAGTTCCTCTTTCCTGCCTAGGGTGTCACTCTCTGCTCTGGTGATTTTAGTGCATTCAGCTGATGCAAAAAAGTGTGATAGAAGCACCAGAACAGACAGTGAGACCACAGGCATGATGTGCACAGGTTGTGACAGGTGCAGGGTGCTAGAATGAATACTAGAGAACTTATCTGATAGAGAGGATATAGAGAATTTGTGATGGAAAGGCTAGAGTTAACTTATCTAATGTACAGACTACAGAGAACGTATCTAATGTATAGGCTAGAGTTAACTTATCTAATATATAGGCTAGAGAGAACTTATCTGATGGAGAGGATCTGATGTAGAGGCTAGAAAGAACTTATCTGATGTAGATGGTCTGATGTAGAGGCTAGAAAGAACTTATCTGATGGAGAGGATCTGATGTAGAGGCTAGAAAGAACTTATCTGATGTAGAGGATCTGATGTAGAGGCTAGAGAGAACTTATCTGATGGAGAGGATCTGATGTAGAGGCTAGAGAGAACTTATCTGATGTAGATGATCTGATGTAGAGGCTAGAGAGAACTTATCTGATGGAGAGGATCTGATGTAGAGGCTAGAGAGAACTTATCTGATGTAGAGGATTTGATGTAGAGACTAGGGAGAACTTATCTGATGTAGAGGATTTGATGTAGAGACTAGAGAGAACTTATCTGATGTAGAGGATTTGATGTAGAGACTAGAGAGAACTTATCTGATGTAGAGGATAGACGGAACTAATGTGATGGAGAGGCTAGAGAGAATAAGGCCCTCATTCAGAGTCTGTCGTAAGCGGCCGCTCGGTCGTATGACTAACGACCGCGAAACTGAAAAAGGAAGCAATCGCACGGCCGGTCGATCGCAACCAAAGTGACGCCCATACATGAACAATGCACCTCCTCTAGCTAGCGAGTGATAGCAGCTAGCGATTGAGTCAATCGTTGTCAGTCATTGTCAGTCGCTGTATGTTCATTTTCTTCTGATGGTTGTGGCCGCTTGTGTTGTGTGCAAATTACACCAAAAATTAACAAAAAAACGCATAGAATAAGCCATCCACATGAAATATATTAATTCTTATTATTCGCTAATGCAAACACAGCTGAATCAATTACAAGCCAATTAGCAGTGTTATTAGCTACAACAAACGATTAGCTGCTTGCATTGTGTGGCTCAAAATAGAAACATCACTCCTAACATCAGTAACATTCGATAGTATCGATTGCACTCTGGGACTTGAGAGAGCACATACCCAACCTCAAGCTGTACGATCAGCCAGGCCTCGAACCTGCTCGCAGAGTGACGTTTTACTACTTCCGGCCTTCTATGTCGGTCGTAGCAGGTAAATTATGTATGCCCCTAAAACGCCCTGAAAACGGTGAGAAACGCCTGCGTTTTCAGACCACCACCCCCGTCAACACCAACAAACGGCCTTTCATGTCAATCAACTCTTGGAAACCACTTCCTGCTCGTAAGCCGTATGATCGACAGCATTTTGGATCGCAAGGTCTCGTATGCACATGCGCACAAACGTACGCATGTGTGGTTTGGAAACATCAGATGCGTACAACCAAGCGGCCGCTTACGACCGACTCCAAATGAGGTCCACAATGTGATATATAGGCTAGAGAGAACTTATATTACGGAAAGGCTAGAGAGAATTTGTGATGGAAAGGCTACAGAGAATAGTGTTCAGTCTAGCACCCTGCACCTGTCATAACCCGTGCAGTTCCTCTTTCCTGCCTAGGGTGTCACTTTCTGCTCTGGTGATTCTAGTGCATTCAGCTGATGCAAAAAAGTGTGATAGAAGCACCAGAACAGACAGTGACACCACAGGCAGGATGTGCACAGGTTGTGACAGGTGCAGGGTGCTAGAATGAATACTAGAGAACTTATCTGATGGAGAGGATATAAGAGAATTTATGTGATGGAAAGGCTATAGTTAACTTATCTAATGTATAGCCTACAGATAACTTATCTAATGTATAGGCTAGAGTAAACTTATCTAATGTATAGGCTAGAGAGAACTTATCTGATGTAGATGATCTAATGTAGAGGCTAGAGAGAACTTATCTGATGTAGATGATCTAATGTAGAGGCTAGAGAGAACTTATCTGATGTAGTGGATCTGATGTAGAGGCTAGAGAGAACTTATCTGATGTAGATGATCTGATGTAGAGGTTAGAAAGAACTTATCTGATGTAGAGGATCTGATGTAGAGGCTAGAGAGAACTTATCTGATGTAGAGGATCTGATGTAGAGGCTACAGATAACTTATCTGATGGAGAGGATCTGATGTAGAGGCTAGAGAGAACTTATCTGATGGAGAGGATAGAGAGAACTTATCTGCTGTAGAGGATCTGATGTAGAGGCTAGAGAGAACTTATCTGATAGAGAGGATCTGATGTAGAGGCTAGAGAGAACTTATCTGATGGAGAGATATGTCAGTTGCAATCAATCAGGTCTACTAGATAAATTCTCATAAATTTGGCTTTCCTGGCATATTTATTGAGTAAGCAACGGAAAGGATTTGAAATTATTATATGATAAATTCCAATTATCTAATATATATGTGTTGAATTGACATATTTTGGGTCTGTGTTAAATTGACATATTTTGGAAGCAGTGGTGTCCGTGTCTGTATCTTTTGCTGGTTGCACATCTGCAGCTTTATACTAATACCACTACAAGCCCTGGTGTACAGCTGTGTGTCTCAGGGCCTGATTCAGAGCCGGACGCTAAAATTGGAGCGGCCTCCTGGCCACTCGCATAGCTGTGGGTGACCGCCCACAGCTTATGCGAGCGGCCAAAAAGATGGTCGCGATGGTCAAGACCATCGCAACCATCGGGCTTGCGATGAGACCCTGCGGTAGGGTCTCGCTGCCGCAAGCCCAGGAGTGCTTTTGGCTCTGTCAGAGCCAAAAGCACTCCCACTGACATCACCAAAGGGAGCGTGCTGTCACTCACCATCGACAGCACGCCCCCTTTGGTGCGAGACCCATAGCGATGGCTTGGCCGTCGCTATTCGGGTCTCATGTATGCGCACGACGGAGCTCCCTCCGTCGTGCGCATGCACACTAGGGCACCATCGGCCCGCTTGCGAGCGCTCACGAGTGGGTCTGAATCAGGTCCTCAGTGTGCAAAGACTGAGACGCCAACTTTGAGCTTCTCTAAATGCCTAAATATCGCTTGGTGCATCTTTAGACTCAACCATCCGTCGCACCATCGAAACTTGCGCCAGCCCATGGTAGGTTCATATTCTCTGTCAGAGTGTAGCCTCCAATGTGCGTCTGAATAGCCACCTCCCAGTCATTGCCCAAGAACGCCCAGCACTTTCCCAACACATTTCTGATGCTATGCGTCTCCGGTACATCTCGATCACAATTGCGTCTCTGTGCGCATGGACTCTGGACACATGCGCAGTGCGACTTACATGCATGTGCAGAGGAAAACATTTGCTGAACTGCGTACGGCAGTGTGTCTGGCTCAGGATAAACCCTTTATCTTTAATGATCAATTTCCTAAATTCTTTTTTTATTTATGCTATATAAAGTATGATATTGTTTTTAAATAGAATCCTCTGTTAAACATAATTCTATGTTGTTTATTATAAAAGTTTACTATTATTCAGTGGTGTTAAAAATATTTTTAAAAAGAAACTGTCCTGGATTTCAGTCTTATCTGTGCACTAAGATAATGGTTTATTAAATCATAAATACAGAGAACACTTATGTTCTTTCCTTCGGTGGCACAGTCAAAATTTCTAAGTCGCTGGCGTAGAATCTGATCCGAGGTCATCCTGGCACATCGGCAACATTAACCACATTTACTACTACTAGCATCCCAACAAGCCCACCTATCACAGCATGTGCCCACATTGACTGTTTTTCTTTTGGGGTCTCTGAAAGCTTTCTCCCATCTGTCCTCCCTACATAATGTCCCTCAGCCTTGCCCCTTGTGTTGGCTTCTCTATTTCTACACCTCCCTTTTATTCCATGTGTGATTCCACCTCCACTTCCACCTTCCCTGCAACTGCAGAAACACCAACGTGGCCTGTTTTATAAGTTATTGGGGAATTTTTAGTTTACATCTATTGAGCAGGTTTTGCTGCTGCTTTCATGGTTAAAAGATTAGTAAATAAACAATGACCCCTGAGCCTGCATTACACAAAGGGGTCATAGTTGTTGACTTACTACTCATATCATTAGCCATTGTATTACTATATATGACTTATTCCCGTTCAAGGTTACTCCCTGGAATGAGTTTATTTGTATGCAATAATGCAGATATGTACAAAAATGATTCTGTCGGCAGAATATAGAATTCTGTGACATTCTATTGATCTTCTTTATTTATTATAGATTTATTGCATATTCTAATTTTACTGTAATGGGCTCCAAAACTTGCAGGGTGTTAAAATATTTTGGCATAAACAAATGTTTATTAACAGACAAAATATTTACTGGCAGACCAGTGTCATGACAAGCTGGGGCAGGCTGATAAGAACATTTTATAAATGATATGTAACAGGACATCATGTGACCGTGTTCCTTACTTGCAGCACAACGGACACATAATGATATAATGAGGAAGCAAGAATGTTACCAAGACCCATTTCAGCCGTAAGACAATGTCCTGCTCCCTAGTTTCCAACTTATCTTCCAGTTATAATAGTGTGCTAAATTCTGAAGGGGGATGTTTTAATCAGTTAGTACTGAAATTAAGCCTAGTAAAATTAACATGCAAAATGAATGACATTAATGATAGTACAGTAGAATGTTGTCCTCAGGTTTCTGGATGCTGCACCTGTTTCCTACCAACACTGCTTCCAGAGCAATGTACACGCTGCAGCAAAGTGCATATAAAAATGGGCAAGTACTTGCACCCAACTCCCCAGCTTCCATCCCCTCCCATTAAAAGACCTTTGAATTGCCAGATGCTCCAATGACAGGAGCACATAGCACCCACTCACCATGATGAGCGTGGACACACCAGCTTCCCAGTAAATGGGACAAAGGTGCCAACTGGTGTGGCTGAGACTTGTGAGAGTGCAGCCTATCAATAGGAACATGTCACTTCATTAATAATGACTAAGGCTGGTGTCAAACTGGCACTAGAACACCACTAGTGTTCATAGGTCTTGTGTCCATTGGGGCTGAGCAGTAACATTATTTAGGAATAATGCTAAGAAAGGGCTGCGTGCAATGACTTAAGGACATATGTGACAGAGGATGAGCATACCCCATGCACTTTAATGAAGTGAACAAGTGGAGAAGTTACCCATAACAACCAATTAGCTTCTAGCTAACATTTAACAAGTAGATTCTATAAAATTATAGGTTTAAGCTGATTGGTTGCTATGGGCAGGGCAGTGGAGACATCAGCAGACGTGGGAGATATAAAGGGATCATGGACAATCCGGGAGGCATGGTCACGCACTCCTCAGAAAAAATACTATGTGCCACCGCCAAGTGGCTGTGCGCACTCCGAAGAGGGTATTTGTCCTCCTCAACAGGTGGCCCAGGCCCACGTTTGGCCTCTTGGGCAAGCCCGGGCAGGGTAAATAGTAACTGCCCAGCCCCCCACCCCTCTCAGCGCTACTGGTTAGGGGTAACTTCTCCACTTGTCCAGTTCTCCACTCTTTTAGAAGTTTAGATACAATTCTCCATTGGTAACATAATTTATTTAAGATCTCCAATGGGTCATGTGTATCCCCCATGTGTTTGGTTACAAGCAGCTTTCCTATTGACTCTAGTGACAACTGTATAATATGTCAGGGGTATGCTCATTGGCGTTTCTACAGTATAATGGTATAATGGGTGCACCCATATTATATTATACTTACCTCTTTGCAGTTCCATGTCGGCAAGCGCTACAGACAGAAACCACCGGGAATATGTTGTGTGAGCCATTTTCCTGAAAACTTGTGCATGCGCAATAGAGAATTCTCTGTGAATATAGCGCTGCGCCATGTTCCCGGAGACCAGCGCATATACAGTAGCCTCTGACACAAAGCCAGTCTACTGCACTGCCAGAGAGATAAGGGCCCACACAGACGCTGCACACGGACCTTCTCCTTTATAAAACAGCCCCTGGGCATGCTCTCTTAAAATGTAAGCAAAACTAAAAGTGTGGATATGTCAGAATAGCTTTGTTTACTCATAGTTCTAGCTATCAAAGTTATGTATCCGGATTTTGAATGTACTGTAAAATTAGGTATACTCAATTTTGACATAAATTTACAGCTTAGGAAAATCAAAGTGTCAACTTCTGTTTTGTAGATTTTCCATGGTACTTCTCACTTGTTGAAACGGAAAACACATCTGAATAATCAATGTTAGAGGAAATTACAACATTAATTACTTATCCAGGTGATGTCATTCCCTGTGGAGATTACCGCTTGAAAAATTAGTTTGCATTAACTATCTCACAGGAGTTTTAACCTAGAAGTTCTGCATAGTGAACAGGCACATTTTACAGAGGACCCATCACATCTGGGATACAGAAAGTTGGCACAAAGTCATGAAATGAGAGGAAATGGTGCTATTGAACTTCAAACTCCATTTAGCACATAAACATTATATAGAAGAGCTAATATTTATCACATAAACAATATATAGAAGAGCTAATAAAAGGGGGAAACAAGCTTTTCAAGTAAAACTAATAATATTATATTAGGAACATTTGTGCAAAATTCATGCATTGAACTTGCAATGCATTCCACGAGGTTTCCAGTCAGTTATATTGCGCATCAGCTGGATGTGTTAGTAAATATGCAGTAGTATTTCCAGTCTATTCTCTATAGAGATGCTCTGCCATGGCATTTTCTAGAAATTATGGAGAAGATTTCCCTGTAGTTTCTTATTTTTTATTTATTATTAGTTATTTATACAGCGCAGACATATGCAGCAGCGCTTTGCAGAAAATATTTAGCCATTCATATCAGTCCCTGGCCCAGGTGATCTTACAATCTAAGGGCCTGATTTCAGTGAAGTGCGGTGAGGTCAATGGCTGGGAAGGCACACATTGAGATGGGTCTGAGTGCTGGGAGCCTGTCTTACCCCTACTCACTGTAGCTCTCATTACACTAAGCATCAGTGTCCACTGATTCTCCTATCTGCATCACTGTGTCTTCTCTTGCTGCTACTGACAGCTCAAACACTGCAGTGCACTTCCTGGTCACATGACAAATCCAAGGTGTCCATCAGTGCTCAAGGCACGCCCCCTCATACTCAGAGGCATGCCTCTATTAGCTCTCTTTCTGTGCAGCTTATTGCCTATGGTGTGGCCCTGTCAGTGGCGTAACTAGGGTAGGGCAACCGGGACTCGTGTCCTGGGCGCTGTGACACTGGCGGCACCTCCGGCCATGGTACTGGTCCCAGAGGTCCGCCCTAGTTAGTCAGTGTAGTGCAGACCGCAGTGAATGCGGTCCGCACTACACAGTTACACACACATCGCCGCCAGTGCTGGGTGGTACACTCGTACTACCCGGCGGCGATGTGTGTGTTCCAGCAGCCAATGAGAGCCAGACAGACTCTCAATGGTGCCGCGCCCACTGCCAGAGCCGGGCTGGAGCTCACTGATGAGCTCCGCCTTCCGGCTCCTGCAGTGGGTGATGGTAGAGACGTCATGACGTCTCTCCCATAGTACCAAGCGGGAGAACGGAGGAGCAGACAGCGGCGGGCACATCATGAGCGGGGATTCAGGTAAGGTAAGTCAGTGTTTTGTGTGTGTATGTATGTCTGTGTGTGTTATGTAAGGGGCACTACTGGGGCACTGAATAGGGAGGACCACTACGGAGGGCACTGCATAGGGGGGATTACTACTGGGGGCCTGCATAAGGGGGACCACTACTGGGGGCACTGTATAAGGGGCACTACTGGGGGCCTGCATAAGGGGGACCACTACTGGGGGTACTGTAAAAGGGGCACTACTGGGGGCCTGCATAAGAGGGACCACTACTGGGGGCATTGCATACTGGGGGTACTGTATAAGGGGCACTACTGGGGGCCTGCATAAGGGGGACCACTACTGGGGGCACTGTATAAGGAGCACTACAGGGGGTCTGCATAAGTGGGACTACTACTGGGGGCCTGCATAAGAGGGACCACTACTGGGGGCATTGCATACTGGGGGTACTGTATAAAGGACACTACTGGGGGCCTGTATAAGGGGGACCACTACTGAGGGCACTGCATAGGGAGGACTGTATAAGGGGCATTGCATAGGGGGACACAGTATAAGGGTGCATTACTGGAGGCACTTCATAAAGGGCAATGTAGAAGGGTGCACAACTGGAGGCACTATATAAAGGGCACTACTGGGGGCACTGTATAAGGGTGCACTACTGGGGGCACTGTATAAAGGGCACTGTTACTGGGGACATTGCATAAGGGGCATTACTACAGTGGACATTGCAATAGGGGCAGTGCTACTGGGGGCATTAAGGTGCATATGCAATGGAAAGGAATGTTCCCAGAGTGACGAGAAAGGTGTGTGTCATGTTGACATGCCCCATTTTTCAGTGGCCACGCCCCTTGTGCTAGTGACCTCACCCATTTTTCAGTGCGCGCACATAGAGGGGGAGGGGGCTCCATTTTTCAACTTCCCCTGGGCTCCATATACCCTAGTTACGCCACTGGGCCCTACTCCCTACTCTCTGCAGGCAGTGTCTGACTATACAGAAGCAAAGCAGAGCAGCCTCATCTCTCGTCTCCCTGCAGTCCCAGAGAGACGAGAGACATTTACCACAAAGCTGGTGAATGTTAACTATAAAAATGATTACAATAAACAAATTTACAAGTATAAATATCTTTTTTGTATTATTTTAATCATTTTTATATCAAATCTCAGGAGTATGAAAGGTGAGGCTCTGCACATCCCTGCCTGATTCAGCAGTGCTGACAGATTCCCGACTATGGAATCTGTGCATGTGCAGAACAGGTCCTGTTTGATCGCACACAGGCTCCCGTATGCATCTGCCTGATTGAAGGCCTGCGTTTCTGGAAACGAGGGTGCATCATCTCTGAATTCCTGGAGTGGCAAGGCCAGGATCTGCGTCCATGGACGCAGATTCCTGGCCTTGCATGCTGGGCAGCCTGCGCAAGTTAAGGCTTACTCAGCTAGCTGACGCTGTCCAACATCCGGACCTCGGCCGCGGCGCTGAGATCGCAGATGCAGCAGACACCCCATGCTGCATTTGCAAGGATGGAATTGCAAAGCTGCTTGTGTGCGGCTTTACAATGCCTTCCTCTGCTGAAGCTGTCACTAAGTTCCCTACCACATGCACACCCACACTATGGTTAATTTTTATTTGTTGGGAAACAATTAACGCACCAGTATATTTTTGGGGTGTGGGAGGAAACCATAATACCCTAAACCTAAGAAACCCATACAAGCACAAGATCATATATAAACTCCATACAGTTAGGGACGTGGTGGGAATCAAACCCAAGACCTCAGTACTGTGAGGCAGTAATGTTAACCATTCAAATTACAGATTTATTTTTTTACATCTTCAGGATTACAAAGTTTAGTAAGACTGTAACATGTATGAACGGTGTGATACAATCTGCTAGTTCTTTATTTTCAAACATGTCAAATGACCAAATGGAGACAATTAATATTTGTTTAATACAGAGGCACTTTATTGCACTAATAGACACCTTTGTGTACCTCAAATGATGTTGGGATGCACTGTTCTAATCCTTAGGGGAACACTACTATATAATATATACATTTTTTTTGTGCCAAATAAAGTAGTTTCTGCATACAGATGAGTACATTACATATAAAAGAGGGACAATTAACAGGGACAAGAGGATTTGATTCCAGAGGATGGAGAGTTAGAAGCTCTAGGGAATGTGATTGGCTATACCGTAGGCATACAGTATATGTACACTGTTAGTGTGATTTGCTTTGTTAACTTACCCATGCTTTGTACTATATAGTAACTGTATAGCATTTAGTAATTGTTATTATTATTGTTTATTTTTATTACTTAGAATTATAACACAGTATTGTAAGTCTATTTCAACAGAAGGGACAACTGTATAAACTATGAACGCACTGAGGAATAAGAAATCAGATATACATTCTAGATAACAGGCCCATAACAAGGGTGTGTAAGTGGTGCTGTTGCAAAGGCACCCTGCAATTGGCTCAATGCATCGTGTAGCCAGAAAAGCTATGCAAGTTCCTGGTGTTGGAGGCCCTGCACCCTCGGCAGGGCCGTAACTAGAGGTGTGCGAGAGGTGCCGCCACACAGAGAGCAGAGTCCTAAGGACGGCACCGCCGCTCACCCACGGCCTCTGCATCTGGCTAGCAGGATACCTAGAACGGCACCCTGCAACCAGAATTGCTGCAGTAGTGCCACCTGGAGCGTTTCCAGGAAGCTTCAGACGTGCAAACCACTGCCCTTACAGCCCCTCCGAGAATCCTGAGGATGATCCAGGCATTGCTGCCATTACAAGCAATTGTGGCCCCGCCCCTTCCGCATGGCATCACGCAGAGGGGACGTGGCCTGCCCTGGGATCCCTCGACATGATATCATGATGTCACCTATCCAGGGGGGGGCGCACAGGGCATCACAGAGCCCTGCTCAGGCACTGCTCATAACTTTTCATAATATATTAAACAAATATATGTAAATGGTTTCCAACACTTAATAATTTTTTAAGAACACTTTGCTGCTGGACATCAGTGCTGATCCAGAGCTGGGAGCAAAGTAAAAAGAGAAACTTTGCACCTGGTAAAACCATGCTGTACTGCAATTGGAGCAGATTCATATATGTTACAAAAGAAAAAGGTTCCCAGAGGCTGGCGCTACAAATCACAAAATGTAGCAAATATGATAACTCTCAATGTTCAGAATATGACGGTGTTCTTCCAGAGAATCTTCTTGGATTTAGTTTTTCTCGTCACCGTGGATATGTGATGAAAAGAAGACAAGAAAATGTTGTGTCTTCTTTATAACGAGGGGTCAGA
>JAUIMM010000555.1:13935000-14252500 GCA_031769625.1 Taudactylus pleione | reverse complement strand
AGACAGACGCACGCTTGTCGCTGCTGCTTTGAGGATGCAAGTGCGGCTACAGCCCACACAATTCACAAAGACAGAAAAAAGAAGAAGAATATTTTTATTCTTTGTGTAGCACACTTTGAGGGTGTCACCACCCTTTAACAGACAGACGCACGCTTGTCGCTGCTGCTTTAAGGATGCAGGTGCGGCTACAGCCCACACATTTCACAAAGACCGAAAAAAAAAGAACAATATTTTAATTGTTTGTGTAGCACACTTTGAGGGTGTCACCACCCTTTAACAGACAGACACACGCTTGTCGCTGCTGCTTTAAGGATGCAGGTGCGGCTACAGCCCACACAATTCACAAAGACAGAAAAAAGAAGAATATTTTTATTGTTTGTGTAGCACACTTTGAGGGTGTCACCACCCTTTAACAGACAGACGCACGCTTGTCGCTGCTGCTTTGAGGATGCAAGTGCGGCTACATCGCACACAAGTCACAAACACATAAAAAAATAGTTTTTTATTTTTTGGAGCACTTTGAGAGTTACACCACCCTTTAACAGACAGACGCACGCTTGTCGCTGCTGCTTTAAGGATGCAGGTGCGGCTACAGCCCACACATTTCACAAAGACCGAAAAAAAAGAATAATATTTTAATTGTTTGTGTAGAACACTTTGAGGGTGTCACCACCCTTTAACAGACAGACGCACGCTTGTCGCTGCTGCTTTAAGGATGCAGGTGCGGCTACAGCCCACACAATTCACATAGACAGATAAAAGAAGAAGAATATTTTTATTGTTTGTGTAGCACACTTTGAGGGTGTCACCACCCTTTAACAGACAGACGCACGCTTGTCGCTGCTGCTTTAAGGATGCAGGTGCGGCTACAGCCCACACATTTCACAAAGACCGAAAAAAAAAGAACAATATTTTAATTGTTTGTGTAGCACACTTTGAGGGTGTCACCACCCTTTAACAGACAGACGCACGCTTGTCGCAGCTGCTTTAAGGATGCAGGTGCGGCTACAGCCCACACAATTCACAAAGACAGAAAAAAGAACAATATTTTAATTGTTTGTGTAGCACACTTTGAGGGTGTCACCACCCTTTAACAGACAGACGCACGCTTGTCGCTGCTGCTTTAAGGATGCAGGTGCGGCTACAGCCCACACAATTCACAAAGACAGAAAAAAGAAGAATATTTTTATTGTTTGTGTAGCACACTTTGAGGGTGTCACCACCCTTTAACAGACAGACGCACGCTTGTCGCTGCTGCTTTGAGGATGCAAGTGCGGCTACATCGCACACATGTCACAAACACATTAAAAAAATAGTTTTTTATTTTTTGGAGCACTTCGTGAGTTACACCACCCTTTAACAGACAGACGCACGCTTGTCGCTGCTGCTTTAAGGATGCAGGTGCGTCTACAGCCCACACAATTCACAAAGACAGAAAAAAGAAGAAGAATATTTTTATTGTTTGTGTAGCACACTTTGAGGGTGTCACCACCCTTTAACAGACAGACGCACGCTTGTCGCTGCTGCTTTGAGGATGCAAGTGTGGCTACATCGCACACAAGTCACAAACACATTAAAAAAATTTTTTTGATTTTTGGAGCACTTTGAGAGTTACAACACCCTTTAACAGACAGACGCATGCTTGTCGCTGCTGCTTTGAGGATGCAAGTGCGGCTACAGCCCACACAATTCACAAAGACAGAAAAAAAAGAACAATATTTTAATTGTTTGTGTAGCACACTTTGAGAGTGTCACCACCCTTTAACAGACAGACGCACGCTTGTCGCTGCTGCTTTAAGGATGCAGGTGCAGCTACAGCCCACACATTTCACAAAGACAGAAAAAAAAAGAACAATATTTTAATTGTTTGTGTAGCACACTTTGAGGGTGTCACCACCCTTTAACAGACAGACGCACGCTTGTCGCTGCTGCTTTGAGGATGCAGGTGGAATCTAGACGGGATTTGGAACCGAGGACACACTACCTCCATCAATTGTCTAAATCCCACTGCACTAATGTTGGATACCGAACGCACGTCTAACACCAACATAGCAGTCAAGGCCTCAGTTATACGTTTTGCTTCAGGATGACTGCTGTCGTACTTCATCCTCATCGCTAGGGACTTTTGGAAGGTCAATTGTTTAGTAAAAGTAGTGATGTTCCTACTTCCTCTCTGGGATGATGAACAACTCCCAGCAGCAGCAACAGCACTAGTAGGAAGTGGTTCTTGATCTTTCCCTATTTTATTTTTATCAGAGAAAGTTTGGTCCAACATTTATGTTATATTGATATATATACGTGCGGCTAAAGCGCACACAAACACAGAAAATATTTTTTTATTTTTGCTGGAGAGTAGTGCACTTTGTGGGTTACACCACCCTTTAAGAAATGAGCCAGCCGGCTCTTTACTTATGGGACACAGGCGCACGCTTGGCGCTGCTCCTTTGTTGATGCACGTGCAGCCACAGTGCACACAAGTCACAAACACAGAAAATATATATTTTTTTGGTTTGGAGTGTACTTTGGGGGTTACAGAACCCTTTAACGGTCAAGCCAGCCGGCCCTTTACTTATGACACAGGCGCACGCTTGGCACTACTTTGTTGATGCACGTGCGGCTACTGCGCACACAATTCACAAACACAGAAAATAATTTTTTTTTTGGTTTGGACTGGAGTGTACTTTCGGGGGTTACAGCACCCTTTAACGGTCAAGCCAGCCGGCCCTTTACTTATGACACAGGCGCACACTTGGCACTACTTTGTTGATGCACGTGCGGCTACTGCGCACACAATTCACAAACACAGAAAATAATTTTTTTTCGGTTTGGACAGGAGTGTACTTTGGGGGTTACAGCACCCTTTAACGGTCAAGCCAGCCGGCCCTTTACTTATGACACAGGCGCACGCTTGGCACTACTTTGTTGATGCACGTGCGGCTACTGCGCACACAATTCACAAACACAGAAAATAATTTTTTTTTTGGTTTGGACTGGAGTGTACTTTCGGGGGTTACAGCACCCTTTAACGGTCAAGCCAGCCGGCCCTTTACTTATGACACAGGCGCACGCTTGGCACTACTTTGTTGATGCACGTGCGGCTACTGCGCGCACAATTCACAAACACAGAAAATAAATTTTTTTTTGGTTTGGACTGGAGTGTACTTTGGGGGTTACAGCACCCTTTAACGGTCAAGCCAGCCGGCCCTTTACTTATGACACAGGCGCACGCTTGGCACTACTTTGTTGATGCACGTGCGGCTACTGCGCACACAATTCACAAACACAGAAAATAAATTTTTTTTTGGTTTGGACTGGAGTGTACTTTGGGGGTTACAGCACCCTTTAACAGTCAAGCCAGCCGGCCCTTTACTTATGACACAGGCGCACGCTTGGCACTACTTTGTTGATGCACGTGCGGCTACTGCGCACACAATTCACAAACACAGAAAATAATTTTTTTTTGGTTTGGACTGGAGTGTACTTTGGGGGTTACAGCACCCTTTAACGGTCAAGCCAGCCGGCCCTTTTACTTATGACACAGGCGCACGCTTGGCACTACTTTGTTGATGCACGTGCGGCTACTGCGCACACAATTCACAAACACAGAAAATAATTTTTTTTTTGGTTTGGACTGGAGTGTACTTTCGGGGGTTACAGCACCCTTAACGGTCAAGCCAGCCGGCCCTTTACTTATGACACAGGCGCACGCTTGGCACTACTTTGTTGATGCACGTGCGGCTACTGCGCACACAATTCACAAACACAGAAAATAATTTTTTTTTTGGTTTGGACTGGAGTGTACTTTCGGGGGTTACAGCACCCTTAACGGTCAAGCCAGCCGGCCCTTTACTTATGACACAGGCGCACGCTTGGCACTACTTTGTTGATGCACGTGCGGCTACTGCGCACACAATTCACAAACACAGAAAATAATTTTTTTTTTTGTTTGGACTGGAGTGTACTTTCGGGGGTTACAGCACCCTTAACGGTCAAGCCAGCCTGCCCTTTACTTATGACACAGGCGCACGCTTGGCACTACTTTGTTGATGCACGTGCGGCTACTGCGCACACAATTCACAAACACAGAAAATAATTTTTTTTTGGTTTGGACTGGAGTGTACTTTCGGGGGTTACAGCACCCTTTAACGGTCAAGCCAGCCGGCCCTTTACTTATGACACAGGCGCACGCTTGGCACTACTTTGTTGATGCCCGTGCGGCTACTGCACACACAATTCACAAACACAGAAAATATATTATTTTTTTAGCACTTGGGGGGAGCACCCCTGATGGACAGAGCACCCCCTGGACAACACTAAAGCACCTCTTTAGGACTGGGACACTGCACAGGACTTTGGAGTGGACACAGCCCCTATGGAGAACTGACTGCACAACACAGTCCAGCCAGCCCCTATGGACTTTGAAGTAGTGGACACAGCCCCTATTAACAACAGCAGCACAGCACAACACAGCCAGCCCCTATGGACTTTGAAGTAGTGGACAACAGCAGCACTACACTACACTACACAGCCCTAACTCCCACCCTCCCTCTTCACTGTCCACAGCCGAGTGAGAAAATGGCGCCGACGTGGGTACCTTATATAGGATCCAAAACCCGCGAGACTCGGAAGGCGGGATGATGACGTTTTGCCTCGATTTCAGATCCGAGTCAGGCGGGAAAAGTCGAGCCTGATTCGGATCGGGCTCGGATCGGGGGGGCTCGGGGGGGTTCGGATTTCAGAAATCCGAACCCGCTCACCCCTAATATATATATATATATATAATTATATATATAATGTGTGTGTATATATATATATATATATATATATAATGTGTGTGTATGTATGTATATATATATATATATATACACACACACATGTGAAAATAACGGCGACATTGAGTCTTTAGAAAAACAATACTATGAATCCGTCTAGCCAACGTTTCAAGACCTTCCGGTCCTTTTGTCAAGGCAACACATATATATGTATATATGGTGCGGCACTCCTCCCAAAAGACTCCTCCGAGTCAGGTATAAAGTTATCGACGTTTCAGTGTTTTTTATACACTATCTTCAGGATACAAAAGAAATAACAAGCCATCTTACCTTATAAATACTTCACCCCTTCAGGGGTAAAGTGTTTATAAGGTAAGATGGCTTGTTATCGATAACTTTGTACCTGACTCGGATGATTCTTTTGGGATGAGTGCCGCACCTTACATATGTATACTGGACTCTTTGTGGTGGCACCGCCTGCAGATACTCCTGTTGTTTTTCGGAGTGCTGGTCTGTACATTGTCATATATATATATATATATATATATATAGTATAAAGGGCGGCACTCCCAGGACTTCCAGACGGTAGTATAATAAAGGACAATTAGACCATCATGTAGCCGACCTTTCAATCTCCTTTATTTTCCTCATTCCAAGTGAGTTGGGATGAACGTCAGTGTGCTGAATGAGTGATCGCTGTGAGAGGCAGTGAGTCAGTGTGATATGGACTGGCAGTGAGAGCTATAGAGGGGGCAATCAGTGGGGCCAAACTCTGAAAAGCTTAGCAAAAATCAAGTGTATTTAAGGCCTTGGCGCACCAGGGTCCTGTACAGCAGCATGAATTTGGAATGAAAATATAGTGCTATGGATTGCTTGGTGGAGGGGGGGGGGCAAAACCGGTATCTTGCCTAGGGCCCTATGAGGTCTAAATCCGGCTCTGCTCCTGCATATAAATAAGCTGTAATGTCCTATCAGTTAACTATTAGTGACTTTTTCCTGAAGTACTTATACTCCTATGGGTTCACAACTCTGTTACTAAATTATATTACTTTGTTTCATGCTGAACAAAATAGTCTGTTCTAAAGCCCCCTTACTTAAGCTGCTAAAGTCTTGTTGCTGTGTCTTTTGTTTTTTCTTCCAACTCTAAGTATCCATTTATGATGTCACATAAACTTTTGAAAATGTCATTGTTTATGCTGGTTACTATCACCTATCCCTATTTGGCTCCCCAACTCATTTTATAGGATCTGATATGGGAAATCAAGCTTCACTCCATTATAGTTAACAAACTGGCCCTTATAACTGTTATAAGTTGGCTATTAAAGTGCACTGTCCAAGGACGCTCCAGGCGGCACTGCTGCATAGATTCTGGCTGCAGGGTGCCATTCTAGGCACCCTGCTATCCAGATGTGGCTAACAGAAAAAAGTTCAAAGGGCCAGACCAAATGATTCCGGGGGCCTTATATGGCCCCCAGGCCTGAGGTTACCCATCCCTGCTGTATGTGAATGTGCCTTAGGATGCAGAGCAACAGTATATATGTAATGATCAGGCCCTGTATAACTAAGCAGAAGTAAAGCTTAACCACATATGACTGAACAAATGGCCAAGTAAAACTGTAATAAACATTTTTATTTAATAATATACAGTATTATTTAAGATGAAAAGTGTCTTACTATTTATTTAGCAAAACTGAATTTGCTTATTGTAATAGTCATCCTATGTTCATCATTTAATGTTAACTTTGAAAATGAATTGCTCTATTATGTTGTTCTTAAAGTAAACACATTACCGAGGTGGCATTTAATTGCTCTATAATACAAAAGAATTCAAAAAATTAACTCCAGTAAATTTTATGTTAGTTAAAAAAAAATATATAAAAATGGTTAGAGGTCATTGCTCACTTTATCGCAATTATCAATTACTTTACTACAAATATACAGTATGTTACAAGTGTGATTCTAACTCAGTTTCTAAGTTACTTTCTCTGTTGAAAATTGAAATGATAAATAAAATAAAAAATCACCAGAAATTAAATATTGGTTCAATCTAACATAATCTGTACATCTGGGGATGTAGTCAGAATCCTGGTCTAACTACCGCTGCTGGAATCCCAAAGTTAAGTATCGGGGGTTAGGGGAGGGTTATGTTAAAGGTTAAGGTTAGTCACTAATGGGAGGGTTAGGCAATAAGAGCCTAATTTACTAACGAGTTTTATCACCACAACGAGTGATAAATGTCACTGTGTATGATAATGGTGCTCCAGCCAATCAGCTCCCAACTGTCAACTGTTAGAAAAATGACAGTTGAGCGCTAATTGGCTGGAGCACCATTTATCATACACAGTGACATTTATCACTTATTTTGGTTATAAAACTTGTTAGTAAATAAGGGACTAAGAGGGGAGGGTTAGGTTTATGGTGAAGGGAAGGGGAGTTTAGGTTTAGGTACTAGGGGGGAGGTTAGGTTTGGGCACCAGGGAGGGGCAGTTAGGGTTAGGGGAGGGGTAGAGGTTAGCAATAGTAGTACTTACCTACGGGTGTCAGTATTCTAACTGCAGGGATACCGTTGTCTGTATTATGACCATCGGCATCCCGAGCGCCGGGATCCCATACACCCAACCCATCTGGTGAACTGATGTTATACACAAAAGTAATGTTACAAAAAGCAAATAAAAAACATACTTTCTATTGTTCCAAAACTAGAGATGAGATGTTTTTGCTTTGCTGAAAATGGAACACATCTAACTTTGGGTGCCAAGTCAAACCAAGTCCTGACTAAAATCTTCTTGCCAATTTCAGAACTGAGATGTAAATACCAATCTCACATACTTTGGATTGCATTTATGTCCCTCTTTCATGATTTCAGGTGCTGTGAGGTGGCCAAAATTGACTGGAAATGACTGAAAATTAATGTTTTTGATGTTAATAATACTGTGTACAAGATGCCAGTGCTCAGGATCCCTGTGGTCAAAATCACGAAGCCGGCATCCCAACAGAGTTAGGATACTGACAGCTGTCAGTAGGTATCCAAACCCTTCCCCTCTCCCTACCCTAACCCTAACCCTTCCTTCCCGATGCCTGAACTTAACCTCCCCCCTAGTGCCTGAACCTAACCTCCCCCTCCATGTACCCTAAAACTAGCCATCCCCCCTTAGTGCCTAACACTAATCCACCCCCTAGTGCCTAAATCTAAGCCCTAACCCTAATGCTAACCCTCCCCCTAGCCCTGCTCCTTAACTTCGGGTTTCCGGCAGTCGGGATGCCGACGCAGGGATTCTGATAAGTGTCAGGATTCTGGCGCCGGCATTCTTACCGTCAGAATCCCTGTGGTCAGGATATTGACCGCATTCCCAAAAACACGTCCAAGTTACATGATTTTAGTGGTTTCTATAATTTTTTAAAGAAATCCGAAACCAAAACATTTGAGGATGGTTTTTCCAAAACCAAAACACAACGATGATTTAGAACCAAAACCAAAACACAGCGGTCTGTGCACATCTCTAACCAAAAACTAATTTTATTTTAGGTGAAGATACCTGTATAGGAAGAAAGGTGCACAAATTGTCCCTTAGATATGTTCTTGCTCAATGTTCAGACAGATTTACAGGAATTCTAATTGTACAGCATATCGGAGGAATTGGAGGGATTTAGAAAAAGTTGAGTTAGCAAAGGTTCTTTCATTAAATAAAGCACTTCCAATTTATTCTTAAAATATTGCCTCATATATGGCCTTAATTAATCAGTAGAGTTATGGCACATTGCTTCAGTTTATATCACATTCTCTCCTTTTGTGTTTGCAAAACAAGGTGTAACCGTGTGCAAGAATTGCTGACAATGCGCCTGATGCAGAGTCTGAAGGAAATTGGGCATACAGTATACTGCTCCCAAAATGCATGAGTCGGTATAAAAGAGTATATTCAAATATTTGAATAGTTCAGTGATGTGCGGTCAGGTGAGGCGGTGCCTCACCTGTCATACTTAGGTATACTCCAGAGTTTTGACTATAGAAATTCTAAGAAAAATTTTAAGAAATATCTTCTTTGTATTATTCTAATAATTTTTATAGTCAAAACCCTGGAGTAAAAAGTGTATGGCAGGTGAGGCACTGACTCCCTTGTCCACCTTTTCCGCACATCCCTGATCAAAGCACACCAAATTTCCAGCACTATATACTGCTGCACCTTTGTATAAAGCCCACATGAACCCTCAAGTTCAAATATGTATCTGTAATTCTAGCTCAGATACAAGCCAGTGCCTCCCCAGCCATTTACCTCACCGCACATCACTGGAATAGTTCTATGCATCTTGCAATATGCCTGGCCCCTATGTGTACGTTTGGTTTTGTACTAGACATCATCATCAGTGCTCATTTGCACCTATTAAAAGATACACCTCCAAACAGGCGCATTTGCAGTTAGGCCCCTGTCTCTATAGCCCGTGGTTCTGTGGATATACATTCAATGAACTTTACCTAAATGAGAATGTCCTGCTACAATCCAATTGGTCTTTGGTTTGAATCATGAAGGATCTTATGTATAAAAGTACATACATAGGAAGCAGTCCTGCGAGCATCCCCAATGTTTATGCGGTCACTAAGCTCATGCATGGCATTTTTCAGTTGTATGGGAAACAGAGGTTCAAGTGATCACTGCTAATAATTGAAAAAGTTCTACTATGCTAGTATATTAATATTTTAGTAGAAGTAAAGCAGGGATCCATCCAGTCACATTCCTGTGCTTACTCCTAAGCAGTCTCACAGTTATTAAATCATACAATTGTAAAGGATAATGATAATTGTAATAAGTACAAAAACAAAAACAATAAAAATATATATATATATATATACACACATACATACATATATATATATATATATATATATATATATATATAAAGTTTGTGGAACAGTAAAATAAACACTGTATAACTATTTTGAGTTGTTTGATTCCGCCCGATGTTTTAATAGCAGAGAAATGCAAGGGTTAAAGAAACACTGATTGCTTTGCCTGTGATGAAGCTTTGTACATTCCACAGAGATGTTCCTGGCATGCAGGTCCTTTTATTTATTGCATTTCTTTGTTCTTTAGCACTCTCCTGTAGCACAAGACAAATGCAGAAACAATTTTGAAAAAGGAATATGGAAATGTCGCCTACTTAGGAAATATAACATATGATAATAGGAATTAAATTGCTCCATTTTCTCTTTACTGTCCTGCAGTAAATGTTCTGAGATTGTTATGAGGCATTACTCTAACAACCAGAAAAGTGACTCCTACTGATTATTGAAACCCGGAACACTGACTGATCGTTAGTACAGCAGAAGACGGGAGCTCGACGAAGACAATTATATGACCGCCTGAACTCGTCTGTAGACAATGCCTCCATGAACACCCGATGATACAGAAATAATTGAAGTCTTGTTCTTTAAAGATATTCAATGTATACTCCAGAAAATACATATCTAAATGTATATTGCTCCTTCTCATTTAATTGTGCTTATTTATTAAAGAAAAATAGCACAATGTGTGCCTGATACACTGTTTCAAACCCCTGCCAAGTAAGATCTCTTTTATTTTTATTTTTTGTATTTTTTTATTTTACAATGTGGCTGCTTGTATAAACTATATCAGGACTTTCATCTTGTGATGAGTTTGAATGCTTGTTATGGTTAGGGAGTGTCTGACCATTCCACTGCCTGAGATGTCAACTGAAGCGGGGAGCCAGCACAACCCTTAACTCAGCTGGCTCTTCCCCTGCACAGGGCGCATCAACAAGCAAAAAGTAAAGAACACCAAAACACCTGAGAGCTACTTATGTTAAGAAACTATTTAAAATAGCTTGTGCTGACATTTTGTTCTATTTACTAATAGTTATAATTTTAACTGACACATTGCTATACATCTATATTGTACAGTATACAGGATATTCTCTTTATATAATAAAATATCATGGCTTCATGACCTCCCACTTCCACTCTGCCGGGAGGAACAAAGCTCCACTTATGTAATAAGTCCCTGCCATCACCTGTGCTCTATCTACAAATATCATTATGTAAATGTCCCTGGAGCTTATCAGATGAAAGCAAAAATTTGAAAAGTTGCAATTGTGGTGCAATATTTTTCCCTACTATTTTTCCACCAATCTGTAACCTGACCTATTGTCTTCAGACAAGTACAGCTCCTGAGTTTCCCCAAAGATACATCACAGTTTATCAGTCTTCTAAAGATCTGCTACTGCTGATGCGAATAGTGAACTATGGAAGTTTGGAAACAGTGGCGTAACTAGGGCAGGACGAGCGGGGTGCGTTCCCTGGGCGCCGTTGGACCGCAATGAGTGCGGTCAGCGCTACACATTTACACAGGACCGGCGCTAGGCTTCCAGCGCCGGTCCTGTGCTGCACACCTGAGCCCGTTCCCTCCCCCTGAGTGCTTGCCCAATAGCGCTAGGAGGCGGGCTCAGGCTGTGCATAACACATGCATCGCCGCCACCGCTGGCGGCGATGCGTGTGTTAAACAGCAGCCAATGAGAGTCAGATAGACTCTCATTGACTGCTGCAGCACCCACTGCAAGAGCCGGGCTTCCGTCCGGCTCCTGCAGTGGGTAATGGGACAGATGTCATGACGTCTGTCCCATAATGCTGAGCGCGCCAGCCCGGGAGGCGGCGGCGGCGCGGACCGGTGCAGCAGCAGCATGAATTCAGTTAAGTATATTTTTATATTTATATATATATTTTTTTAACCTATCTGCACTACTGGGGGCACAACGGGGGAGGGGGGTGGCTACTACTGGGGGTGGGGGCACAACGGGGGAGGGGTGGCTACTACTGGGGGCACCATTATTGGGTGGACCTCTACTGGGGGGGGGGCTACTACTGTGGGCATTTAATCGGGAGGGGGAACCTCTACTGGGGACTACTACTTGGGGAGGGGAACTACCACTGGGGGCATTATAAAAGGGGCCTACTACTAGAGGCACTGCACTCAGGGGTCCACTACTGGGGGCAATAATAGGAAGGGCCACTACAAGGGGCACTGGATAGGGGGGATCACTACTGGGTGCCTGCATAAGGGGACCACTACTGGGAAAACTGCATGGGGGGGACTGCTGCTGGGGGCTCTATATAAAGGGCACTGCATAGGGGGGAACTACTACTGGGGGCACCATATAAAGGGCACTGCATAAGGGGATACCGCTACTGGGCGCACTGCATTGTGGGGACTGCTACTGGGGGCACTGCATAAGGGGGAACACTACATGGGGCACTGCATTTGGGGGGGCCACTACTGGGGGTACTGAGTAAGGGGAACTAATTGGGGGCTATATAAGGGGGACCACTACTGGGGATACTGTATAAGGGGCACTACTATGGGCCTGAATAAGAGGGACCACAACTGCATACTGGGGGTACTGTATAAGGGGTACTACTGGGGTTAAGGTGCATATGGATAGGAATGTTCAATGCGAAAATAAATCATGTTGACACGCCCCATTTGTAAGTGACCACGCCCATCTTTGTACGTGCGCGCCGAAGGTGCGCACACATCGGGAGGGGGGGCTCCCTTTTCAAATTTGCCCTGGGCTCCAAATACCCTAGTTACGCCACTGTTTGGAAACCACATTTTTTTGTGTGTTTCTGTTACAGAAAGAAAAATTATGCTAAACAAACAATGCTTTGCTCATGGTAATTAGAATATTTGCTTCAAAGACTCTATATTCTGTAAAAACACTAAAATGTTTGCACACAGGCCCTAATGTTTATCTGCTTCGAATGTCAAGAAAAGACGACTCCTGGCCTTATGCAAGGCGAGCAGTGATGGACTGGGGCTGTAGAACAGCACCGGTATTCCTCTGTGCGTGTGCACAGAAAAGAGGTGTGGTCACACCGTGCAGGAGGCGTGGGGAAGAGCCCCGGGCTTCAGACTATGCCTGGGGTGCTCAGTCAGAGGGTGGCCCCTTTATTGGGCGGGTCCCCACCTCTCCTGAGATCCCCGGCTTGCTGTGATAATGCTTTGGCCGGGGAGACCCGGTGATAGGGTCCCCTGGCTGTGGCATTACACCCATGCTGGATTTGAGTCCGGTGCTGGTTTTAAAAATAGGGGGACCCCTACACAATTCTCCCCCCTATTTTTAAAACCAGGACAGGCTCAGAAGCCCAGTGCTGGTTCCTAAAATACGGGGTAACCATACTCGTTTTTCCCTCACGTATTTTTAGGAACCAGGACTGGCTGAGCAGCCCGGGGCTGGTTATGCTTTTTGAAGGGGACCCTATGTCACTTTTTTTTTACATTTCACTCTTTTTTGACAATTTACAGGCAGAAGCATACATGGATCACAGTGATCTGTGTATGTTTCTGCAGAACTCGCAGCTCACAGGCAGGTGATTCATTTCACGAATATGGACATGAGTTTTGTCCGTTCTCCTGAGAGTTTTGAAACTCATCTTGGTAAATTCCCGAATCCTATCTTCACTAGTGAAAAGTTACTCAAGTTTGGCTGAATTGAAGAGAGTTTGCTAACTCTCCAAACTTTACCTGTAGCAAAGGAGATTTCTCTCCCGAGTTTGACATTGGCCATTTTTTGCCACTCACAAATTTACTAAACTCTCCAGGGATTGCTAACTTAGCCAAACTCAATGTTTAGTAAATTTACCCCCTAGAGGCATGTTTATTAAACACATTTTGCATGAAATCCTCACAAAAAGTATCCCCTGAATGGATTGTAATAGCTTTTGCTACTACGATCAGAGGGGCTGATTCAGCATTGCACGTATTTGTGCAATGCTGAACGCAGATTCCCATTTATCGGGAATCTGCACGTGCGTGGGACCCATTCTGCGTATGTGCACAACGTGCTCCTCTTTGACAGGCAGAGGCATTTAAAGGGCAGTGCAGGGGCAGGGATGGAGTGGCAAGGCCAGGGGCTACATTCACGGACGCAGTCTCCTGGCCTCGCAAGCCAGCCAGCCTGAGTAAGCTGAGGCATACTCAGCTGGCCGGCAGCTTGGCGGGTCCACCATCGTGAACGATGGTCACGATGTTGTTCCCAACCTGCGACCTCGATCGCAGAGCTGGAATTGCAAATGCAGCAGGGGGTTTGATACACCTCCTGCTGCATTTGCATATTAGCAAGGACAGAATTCCGTCCTGAGTCACCTACAGAAACAGGAGAGCTGCAGCATCTCTTCTATAGGGGCTGCTTTATTCCTATATTGAAAAAAATCTGGAATGTGAAGCATTCTGGAGCTTGGCCCCATTAGCTAACACCAGCTTACGATGGCATTAGCCATTGTAGCCTGTAAGCTACATATCGCATATCGCATAGTGATCCTCCGGAATAGCCACTCGCGCATGAGCTGTTTGATGACAGGGCATGCTCATTAGGTCCTCTAGCATAAAATAAAAGTTACCACTGATATGATCACTTTACTTTACACATCACAGGATGGGCTCCTAATGGAGCCCTGTACCTGGATGTGATTTTTGATACATCCCTACGGTACAGAATTTCTTATTGCCACAAACAGCGATGATAATAAATTCTAATCAGGTTTAGCAGAACTAAAGTAACAAGAAAAAACAGCAGAACATAATAATGACTAATTGTTTGGACCTTCTACTAACTTTTTGGTGAAGGCAACCATGACATTGCCATACCAAATGTATTTCTAATGATTATGATTATGATTTTCGGAGCTTGACTGTGGAAGTATTCGCCATCTTCATATGGCGAATGCTCCTGCTCCGGCATCGCAACCCGCTCCTTCCCTATGGGAAGAAGGTCTGAGTTTTGAAGAGGGATCCTTTTGGATCCCTCCGCCCCTGTCTGGTTCCTTCTGCCGGACGTCGGGGCTCTTGTGTGCATGCGTGATCTGTAGGTCGCACATGCGCACTACAATCACTGCTCCGACAGAAGCAGTGAACGGATTCACTGCTCCGAAAATGAGCAGTGAAGTCGCTTGCGGGGGCAGCTGATTTCGCATCAGCTGTCACCGCGCCGGAGCAATGATGAATTGCTCCGGCAGCCGCGGCGAGTTAGGATTAGGGGTCAGTTCGGACCCCGATAATTAACATGATGAATAGGCCTCTAAATGCCTTTGTCTTCTCTTTCACAAATAGATAGATACTCATGTAGACAAATACTTTTGCATTTTTTTATTTAATTAGTTTAATTAAAGCTACCTGTTATGTTCAACACATGACTCACAACTCACTCTCTATCTAAGACTGGAAGGCAACCTGTAGCACTCCATCTGCTATGGAACTACACCTTCCAGCATGCCTTGACACAGTTTTACTGTTAGGGCATGATAAAACTGTGTCAGGGCATCCTGGGACGTGTAGTTCCACAAAACCTGGAGTGCCATAGGTTGCCTACCCCTGATCTAAGACTCCAAATTGCCTACTAAAGATTTGAGGAATAGCATGATTTAAGTAAGCAGGTGTAATTGATTCAAATATGGGTTTTTGGTGTGACAAGACGAGTGCGCTACTGAGCATTCTTTCTGTTTTCCGCAGAGGCTTCATGCAATATTCCAAGATGGCCGTCAAGATCACTGCTGATCATGTGCAGGGTCCATCTTGTCTTTACTGTGAAGAGTGACATGGTGGGAGACAGAATTATCCTACTTAGCTCCTATAGAGAACCTGATTACTAACTAGGGGTGTGCACCGGCCACTTTTCGTGTTTTGTGTTTTTCTTTTGGATCAGGATCTTTCTTCGTGTTTTGGATCTGGATTGGTTTTGCCAAAACCACCCTTCCGTGTTTTGGGTTCAGGGTTTTGTGTTCTGGATCTGTATTTTTCTGAAAAAAAAGCTTAAAAACAGCTAAAATTACAGAATTTGTGGGTTTTTCTGCTCCTATGCTATTATTAACCTCAATAACCTAAATTTCCACTCAGTTTCATTCTATTCTGAACACCTCACACCTCACAATAGTGTTTTTATGTCCAAAAGATTGTGCCGAGGTAGCTGGATGACTATGCTAAGCGACACCAGTGGGCGGCACAAACATGTGGCCCATCTAGGAGTGACACTGCAGTGGCAGACAGGATGGCAGTTTGAAAAACTAGGCCCCAAACAGTACATAATGCAAAGAAAAAAAAGAGGTGCAAGATGGAATTGTCCTTTGGCCCTCCCACCCACCCTTATGTTGTATAAACAGGACATGCACACTTTAACAAACCAATCATTTCAGTGCCAGAGTCTGCCGCATGACTGTGGCTGAAATGATTGGTTCGTTTGGGCCCCCACAAAACAAGCTGGCAATTAATCTGTCCCTGCACAAACTGGCTCTACAGAGGCAAGTTGTCGTCCTCATCCTCCTCATCCACTGATTCCTCACCCTCTTCAGTGTTGTGTACATCCTCATCCTCATAGAGTATTAATTCATCCCCACTGGAATCCACTACCACAGTTCCCTCTGTACGTTCTGGAGGCTGGTCTCCCTGGAAGAGTTGATAATTAATTTTTCTGAACATCATCTTCTCCACATGTTGTGGAAGCAAACTCCTACGCCTTTTGCTGACAAGGTTCCTGGCTGCACTAAACACTCTTTTGGAGTACACACTGGAGGGGGGGCAATTCAGTTAAAATAGTGCCAGTTTGTACAGGGGCCTCCAAATTGCCTCTTTTTCCTGCCAGTACAGGTACGGACTGTCTGACATGCCTACTTGGATGCTGTCACCGATGTAATCCTCCACCATTTTGTCAATGGTGACAGTATCATATGCAGTGACAGTAGACATGTCAGAAATTGTTGCCAGGTCCTTCAGTCTGGCCAGATGTCCAAACTTGGTCCTGCCTGCCCTGCATCACCGCCAGCGGGTTGCTTAGGATACCTAAGTTTTTTCCTGGCAGCCCCAGTTGCGGGAGAAAATGAAGAAGGAGCTGTTGACGAGTCACGTTCCGCTTCAGCTGACAGTGTTTTCACCAGAAGGTCTTTGTACCTCTGCAGGCTTGTGTCAGCTGGAAAGAGAGACACCACATAGGCTTTAAAACTAGGATCGAGCATGGTGGCCAAAATGTAGTGGTCTGATTTCAACAGATTGACCACCCTGGAATCCTGGCAAAGTGAATGAAGGGCTTCATCCACAAGTCCCACATGCCAAGCGAATCGCTCCGTCTTAGCTCCTCCTTCACTTTCTCCAGCTGCTTCTGCAAAAGCCTGATGAGGGGAAAGACCTGACTCAAGCTGGCAGTGTCTGAACTGACTTCACGTGTGGCAAGTTCGAAGGGCTGGAGAACCTTGCACAACACGGAAATCATTCTCCACTGTGCTTGAGTCAGGTGCATACCCCCTCCTTTGCCTATAGGTGGATGTATAGGCTTGAATGGCCTTTTGCTGCTCCTCCACTCTCTGAAGCATATAGAGGGTTGAGTTCCACCGCGTCACAACCTCTTGCTTCAAGTGATGGTGGGGCAGGTTCAAGAGTGTTTGCTGGCGATCCAGTCTTCAGCACGCAGTCGCTGAATTGCAAAAGTGGGCAGAAATTTTTCAGGCAACCCAAAGAGTCTCCTGCACGCCCCTGTCGCTTTTCAGAAAGTTCTGCACCACCAAATTTATTGTGTGAGCAAAACATGGGATGTGCTGGAATTTGCCCAGATGTAATGCCCGCACAATATTGGTGGCGTTGTCAGATATCACAAATCCCCAGGAGAGTCTAAGTGGGGTAAGCCACTGGGTGATGATTTCCCTCAGTTTCTCTAAACGGTTGTCGGCGGTGTGCCTCTTACTGAAACCGGTGATACACAGTGAAGCCTGCCTTGGAACGAGCTGGCATTTCTGAGATGCTGCTACTGGTGATGCTGCTGTTGTTGCTGCGTAAGGTGATACATCTACCCAGGGGGCTGTCACAGTCATATAGTACTTAGTCTGCCCTGTTCCACTTGTCCACATGTCCGTGGTTAAATGGACATTGGGTACAACCGCATTTTTCAGGACACTGAGGACACTTTTCTGACGTTTCTGTAGAGTCTCGGTATCGCCTGCCTAGTGAAGTGGAATCTAGATGGGATTTGGAACTGGGTACACACTACCTCCATCAATTGTCTAAATCCCACTCCACTAATGGCGGATACCGGATGCACGTCTAACACCAACATAGCAGTCAAGGCCTCAGTTATACGTTTTGCTTCAGGATGACTGATGTCGTACTTCATCCTCCTCACTAAGGACTGTTGGAGGGTCAATTGTTAAGTAAAAGTAGTGGTGTTCCTACTTCCTCTCTGGGATGATGAACGACTCCCAGCAGCAACAGCAGCAGCGGCAGCAGTAGGCGTAGCAATGCAGTATCCTCCGGAGGAATCCCGGATAGGAGAGTCAGTCATGCAAGTGACATGGCCTGCAGGACTACTTCCGATCCTGACTAAGGAGGAAAATGACAAGGAGGGAGTTGACGGTGTGGTTTGCAGGCGCTTGGATACAACAGGACGAATGGATTTATGTGTACCTGGACTGCTTAAAGTCTTAGCCAAAGTTTCCGAACTTGACAGTAACTCTTTATGAACACGCTGCACGTGACGTATAAGGGAAGATGTTCCTAGGTGGTTAACGTCCCTACCCCTACTTATTTCACCTTTACATATGGTACATATGGCAAGACAGTTGTTGTCCGGATTTGGATAGAAATATTGCCAGACCAAAGAGGTGGAATGTTTGGTCTTCTGCCCAGGCTTGACCGTGATGGGCTTTTTCATCCCACGCACATCAACTGTCTCCCCCGGAGCCTGATTTAAACAAACCACATCACCTTAGAATCCTCCTCGCCAACTTCCTCCTCAGCACCAGCTACACCAGTATCCTCATCCTGTTGTACTTCAACAGTGACATCTTCAATTTGCATATCAGCAAGTGGACTGTGGGTGCTCCTTTCAGCGCTTGCAGAGGGCATGCAAATGGTGGAAAGAGCCACCTCTTCCCGTCCAGTGCTGGGAAGGTCAGGCATCGCAACCGCCACCACACTTGGACTCTCCTTGGGGATTTGTGATATCTTCTTAGAATGCACAGTTCTTCGCTGTGCTTTTGCCAGCTTCTCGAGTGATTTTTGTAGTGGGAGGAGGGCTTCCATCGTTATGTGAAGCTGAACCACTTGTCATGAACATGGGAAAAGACCTTAGCCGTTCCTTGCCACTCTGTGTCGTAAATGGCATATTGGCAAGTTTATGTTTCTCCTCAGATGATTTAAATGTTTTTTTTAAGGTAATTTTCCTGAACTTTGTCATTTGGGATTGTATATGCCCTCTGCTATGACATTGGGCATCAGCCTTGGCAGATGACGTTGATGGCATGTTATCGTCTATGTCATGACTAGTGGCAGCAGCTTTAGCACTAGGAGGAAGTGGTTCTTGATCTCTCTCTATTTTATTTTTATCAGGGAAAGTTTGGTCCTCCATTTATGTTATATTGATATATATGTGCGGTTAAGGCGCACACAAGAACAGAAAATAATTTTTTATTTTTGTTGGAGACTAGTGCACTTTGTGGGTTACACCACCCTTTAAGAAATGAGCCAGCTGGCTCTTTACTTATGGGACACAGACGCACGCTTGGCGCTGCTCCTTTGTTGATGCACGTGCAGCCGCAGTGCACACAATTCACAAACACAGAAAATTATTTTTTATTTTTGTTGGAGTGCACTTTGGGGGCTTTCACCACCCTTTAAGAGATGAGCCAGCCGGCCCTTTACTTATAGGACACAGGTGCACGCTTGGTGCTACTCCTTTGTTGATGCCCATGCAGCCGCAGTGCACACAATTCACAAACACAGAAAATATTTTTTTATTTTGTTTGGAGTGTACTTTGGGGGTTACAGCACCCTTTAACAGTCAAGCCAGCTGGCCCTTTACTTATGACACAGGCGCACACTTGGCGCTGCTCCTTTGTTGATGCACGTGCAGCTACTGTGCACACAATTCACAAAGACAGAAAAAAAAGAAGTATTTTTAATTTTTTGTGGAGCGCACTTTAAGGGTTACACCACCCTTTAACAGACATACGCATGCTTGGCACTTCTGCTTTGAGGATGCACGTACAGTGCACACAATTCACAAACACAGAAGAAAATGTTTTATTTTTGTTTTAGTGCACTTTGGGGATTGCACCACCCTTTAACAGACAGACGCATGCTTGGTGCTGCTGCTTTGAGGATGCTCGTACAGTGCACACAATTCACAACACAGAAAAGAAGAATTTTTTATTTTTGTTGGAGTGCACTTTGAGGGTTACACCACCCTTTAACAGACAGACACATGCTTGGCGCTGCTGCTTTGAGGATGCACGTACAGTGCAGACAATTAACAAACACAGAAAAAAAAAATATTTTTTGGAGTGCACTTTGTGGGTTACAGCAACCTTTAACGGATGAGCCAACCAGCCCTTTACTTATGACACAGGTGCACGCTTGGCGCTGCTCCTTTGTTGATGCACGTGTGGCTACAGCGCACACAATTCACAAACACAGAAAAAAAATTTTTATTTTTGTTGGAGTGCACTTTGGGGGCTTTCACCACCCTTTAAGAGATGAGCCAGCCGGCCCTTTACTTATAGGACACAGGTGCACGCTTGGTGCTACTCCTTTGTTGATGCCCATGCAGCCGCAGTGCACACAATTCACAAACACAGAAAATATTTTTTTATTTTGTTTGGAGTGCACTTTGGGGGTTACAGCACCCTTTAATGGTCAAGCCAGCTGGCCCTTTACTTATGACACAGACGCACGCTTGACGCTACCATGTTGATGCACGTGCGGCTACAGTGCACACAATTCACAAACACAGAAAATAATTTTTTATTTTGTTTGGAGTGCACTTTGGGGGTTACAGCACCCTTTAATGGTCAAGCCAGCTGGCCCTTTACTTATGACACAGGCGCACGCTTGACGCTACCATGTTGATGCAAGTGCATCTACTGTGCACACAATTCACAAACACAAAAAAATATATATTTTTATTTTTGTTGGAGTGCACTTTGGGGGTTACAGCACCCTTTAACGGACAAGCCAACTGGCCCTTTACTTATAGGACACAGGTGCACGCTTGGCGCTGATCCTTTGTTGATGCAATTGCGGCCACAGTGCACACAATTCACAAACACAGAAAATTATTTTTTATTTTGTTTGGAGTGCACTTTGGGGCTTACAGCATCCTTTAACGGTCAAGCCAGCCGGTCCTTTACTTATAGGACACAGGTGCACGCTTGGCGCTGCTCCTTTGTTGATGCACGTGCAGCCACAGTGCACACAATTCACAAACACAGAAAATTATTTTTTATTTTGTTTGGAGTGCTCTTTGGGGGTTACAGCACCCTTTAATGGTCAAGCCAGCTGGCCCTTTACTTGACACAGGCGCACGCTTGGCATTACTTTGCTGATGCACGTGCAGCTACTGCGCACACCATTCACAAACATACTAAAAAAAAAAATTTTTTTGGAGTGCACTTTGGGGGTTACAGCACTCTTTAATGGACAAGCCAGCTGGCCCTTGATTTATGACACAGGCACACGCTTGGCGCTACTTTGTTGATGCTCGTGCGGCTACTTCGCACACAATTCACAAACACAGAAAAAAAATAATAATTTTTTTTGGAGTGCACTTTGGGGGAGCACCCCTGATGCACAGATCACCCCCTGCACAACACTACAGAACCCCTCTAGGACTACAGCCTTTATGGGACACTGCACAACACAGTCCAGCCAGCCCCTATAGACTTTTGAGTGGACACAGCCCCTATGGACAACTGACTGCACAACACAGCCCAGCCAGCCCCTATGACAGCAGCACAACACAGCCCAGCCAGCCCCTTTGGACAACAGCAGCACAACACAGCCCAGTCAGCCCCTATGGACTGAGTGGAAACAGCCCTTATGGACAACAGCAGAACAACACAGCCCAGCCAGCCCTAGCTCCCACCCTCCCTCTTCACTGTCCACAGCCGGAGTGAGAAATGGCGCAGATGCGGGGACCTTTTATAGAATCCAAAAGCCGCGAGATCCAGAAGGCGGGATGATGATGTTTTGCCTCGATTTCAGATCCGAGTCAGGCGGGAAAAGTCGAGCCTGACTCGGATATGACTTGGATCGGGGGGGGTTCGGGTTTCTGAAATCCGAACCCGCTCATCCCTATTATTAACTGCTATAAAACTCCAGCAATCCTGCACCACTACCCGCAAGCAGCATATACTCTCTGGCTGGGGAGCTGTATGGAACCTTGTTCTGCTCAAGATCCACTCCAACATCAGTACAGCTGTACCTGCTATATCTATCAATAAACCAACACCACTTGTTAAGTGACTGGGCTGTTCAGTTGTTCAGTTTGATTTATCTGTTGGTGTGTGCCTACATAATTCTACAGTATAAACACCTGCACACACATCTTTTCCAACATTTGGCTGAGAGCTTATAATAAATTCATGTCACTGGTATATTTTATGCCAGGCAGAAAATAACAAACATACATAAATACGCATATTAACACTTTAATGTTGCAAAAATTCAATGTGGGAAAAAGAACATGCTTCACCGTAGGATTTGGAAGTGAATACACCCTACAGTTCATTGTGTACCCAATATAGGGCCTGATTCATATTTGCATGCAAATGGAGATATTCTCACAGATTAAGCAATTGTTAGCAATTGCGCATGCGTGTAAGCCACCTGCGCACGCACAGTGATTGTATTCCGATTACGCTCGCACAGAGAAGTGACTGGTGGAACATTTGTGGGAGGTAACGGGGGGGGGGGGGTGACTCACCCCTATTTTAAACACTGTATTCTGGGCATGCATAAATTAGCCACTGCACTCTTGCTTGCAGCAAGAGAACCCTGCACCTGTCTGGAGACCCGCTGTGTCTGTTGCAGCCTAGACTTACTCAGAAGCTGCGTGGCTGCCAGATCTGCGTCGATGTTCACGTTATTGCACGTCTTCGGACAGATATGAGAAGGCAGCAGTGAGCATCTCTATGCTTGGCTAAGCTTTTCAAGACATTAGCATATTTTCTCAGTTGCGATCCATGAGAGATGGCAGCTGCGATGGCATTTGTGTGCGAATCTGAATTAGGCCCTTAGTCATATCCTTCTATTCTACATCCAAATCAACCTAAATATTTAGTTAAGACTAGACCAAAATAGTGCAAGTTCGGCTTAGTTTCGGATTTATCTTATTGGCTATCCAAAACTAGAGATGTGCGCCGACCCCTGTGTTTTGGTTTTGGTTTTGGATCTATATCTCCTCTTGTTTTGGATCTGGATTGGTTTTGCCGAAAACCGCCCTTGCGTGTTTTGTTTTTTGGTTTTGGATCTGTATTTTTTTAAAAAATATATAAAAACAGCTAAAATCCCATAATTTGGGCCTCTTTTTGTTCCTACAGTATTATTAACCTCAATAACATTTATTTTCACTTGTTTCTAGTCAATTTTGACAACATCACAGCTCACAATATTGTTTTCATCCAGTTTAGGCCTAAAATTTGCACCAAGCTAGCTGGCTGACTAAACTAAGCTAAGTGGGTGGCACAAACACATGGCAGTTCAACTTTCAACACGGCACATCAGGAAACAAATGTTTTTATTATTCAAGAGGCCTGAGGGAGTTAGAGTATGTATGTAGTTGAAGGCAGGGACAGGAAGGGTTGATTGGTACTAAATTTAAATTATTTTTTTGATTCTGAAGTAAATTTATGAGGGAGAAGGGGATGGGAGCAGGGGAGGCATTTACAAAAAAAATTTTACTCATTCACATCAGTCCTTGCCCCAGGAGAATCTTTGAGCGCCATGCCTGCTGCTGGGAGTGGATTTTCATCCCAGAAGGGGACCAGGAAGACTTTTAGTAGTGCTTTTAAAAACAATTAACTGTTAAATAATCTTATTCAAAGATTCAACTTGAAAAACATTTCCCAAAGTGTACAGGGACATTAAAAAAAACATAGTTAGTTAATGGCCTCCAAACTGCTGTTGTACCCACTGTCACTTAACCAGCACAGATGGACAAGTGGAACAGAGCAAATGCAAGATTTCAGATTTAAGGTTTAAGTCTTATGTTGTGTCTTTCTTGAGAATCCTTGAGCGCCATGCCTGCTGCTGGGACTGGATTTTCATCCCAGAATGGATGAAGACATTGTTTCTTCTTCCCAATGGACACAGATCTGAAGAGATATAAAGAGCTGTTGATAAGCAAATTGTCAGCTCAAGTGGCACGTGATGCAGTGATGGCTTCTTCAGTTTCTCTAGCAAGTGCATCTGCTGAGGAAAAACTAAACTTTCAAAACACCCACTGGTGATGCAGTTGAGTCAACACAAACAAGTTTTGGCATCTGGTCGGGCCAGGGAATTGCCTACAATTAATGACACCTCTAACGTGATTCCATATGATACAGTCACCATTCAAAGAATGGTTGAGGACTATTTAAAACATTTTAATGATAGCATCCAAATAGGCTTGTCAGGCAGTCAGTTTGACAACTGGCAGGAAAAAAGGCAATTTGGAGGCCCTTGCACAAACTGCCCACTCTCCAGATTGCCCCCCCTCGGTGTGTACTCAGAAAGAGTTTTCAGCACAGCCGGGAACCTTGTCAGTGATCGGCCTATGAGACTACTTCCCCAAAATGTGGAAAAGATGATGTCCATCAAAATGAACTACAAATTCTACGACCTTTACCATCAATTACGTGCAAAAATTACAGAGGCATCTGTAATGGTTGATTCCGGCGGGGACAAATTAATATTGTGCGAAGATGATGTAGACATCACCCCAGATTATACCACCACCCAATGTCCACTTTAGTGGATGTGAGCTCCATTTTAGTCCATATCACCACACCCCCTACACATCTTCTGACCTGAGCTACAGGAGGAGCAGCTGCACTCTGGAATATGGTTGCATGGATTTGCCCCTCTGACTCGCTGAAATTCAGGTAGAGGGGCCATGGGTGAGGAGTAGGGACAGTATAATTAAAGAACGCAGTTTTAGTTGCTTAATTCCATTTTTTAAACCATATCCTCTATTTTCACCTTTTGAAAATATGTTTATGTGAATCTCAGCTGAGGCATTTGTGATGTCATTATGTTTAATATATTATGCATGTTATTCAGCACTTTGTTGTGGACCTGTAGTCTGCGTGCAGACTAATCATTTATTCATGATTGAGGAATGAAGTAAAAAGTAGCATTTTTTATTGCTAACTTTGTTATTAAATTGTAAAATTGTGAAGTATCCACTTACAGTGTCACAAGATTTTTTTCTGAATAAGAAAAGAATAACACACTGCGCTACCACTTACAATGTCACAATATTTTTTTCGAATACTGTACACTGCATTTTCCACTTAGTGTTACAATATTTTTTACGAATACACTGCGTTTTCCACTAACAGTGTGACAATATTTTTTACGAATACACTGCGTTTCCACTTAGTGTCATAATATTTTTTACAAATACAGTGCATTTTCCACTAACAGTGTCACAATATTTTTATGAATACACTGCCTTTTCCATTTATAGGGTGACAATATTTTTTATGAATACACTCCATTTTCCACTAACAGTGTCACTATATTTTTTACAAATACACTGCGCTACCACTAACAGTTTGACAATATTTTTTACGAATACACGCCATTTTCCACTTACAGTGTGACAATATTTTTTACAAATATGCTGCATTTCCACTTAGAGTCACAATATTTTTTATGAATACACTGCGTTTCCACTTAGTGTCACAATAATTTTTATGAATATACTGCCTTTTCCTCTAACAGTGTGACAATAGTTTTTATGAATACACTGCATGTTCCACTAACAGTGTCACAATATTTTTTATGAAAACACTGCGTTTGCACTAACAGTATGCAATATTTTTTACGAATACACTGTGTTTTCACTAACAGTGTGACAAATTTTTTTTTACAAATACACTGCATTTTCCGTTTACAGTGTGACAATATTTTTATGACTACACTGCATTTTCCATTTAGTGTCACAACATTTTTTCTGAATACATTGCGTATTCCACTTACAGTGTGACAATATTTTTATGAATACACTCTGTTTCTCCTTAGTGCCACAATATCTTTTATGAATACACTGCGTTTCCACTTAGTGTTACAATATTTTTTACGAATACACTGCATTTCCAATTAGTGTCATAATATTTTTTATGAATACACTGCGTTTTCCACTTACAGTGTCACAATATTTTTTACAAATACACTGCATTTCCACTTAGCGTCACAATATTTTTTACAAATACACTGCTTTTCCCATTAACAGTGTGATAATATTTTTTATGAATACACTGTGTTTTCCACAGTGTCACAATATTTTTACGAATACACTGTTCTACCACTAACAGTGTGACAATATTTATTACAAATACGCTGCGTTTCCACTTAGTGTCACAATATTTTTTATGAATACACTGCGTTTTCCACTTTAGTGGATGTGAGCTCCATTTTAGTCCATATCACCACACCCCCTACACATCTTCTGACCTGAGCTACAGTAGGAGCAGCTGCACTCTGGAATATGGTTGCATGGATTTGCCCCTCTGACTCACTGAAATTCACGTAGAGGAGCCATAGGTGAGGAGTGGGGACAGTATAATTAGAGAACGTAGTTTTAGCTGCTTAATTCCATTTTTTAAACCATATCCTCTATTTTTACCTTTTGAAAATATGTTTATATGAATCTCAGCTGAGGCATTTGTGATGTCATTATGTTTAATATGTTATGCATGTTATTCAGCACTTTGTTGTGGACTTGTAGTCTGTGTGTAGACTAATCATTTATTCATGATTGAGGAATGAAGTAAAAAGTAGCATTTTTTATTGCTAACTTTGTTATTAAATTGTAAAATTGTGAAGTATCCACTTACAGTGTCACAAGATTTTTTTCTGAATAAGAAAAGAATAACACACTGCACTACCACTTACAATGTCACAATATTTTTTACGAATACTGTACACTGCATTTTCCACTTAGTGTTACAATATTTTTTACGAATACACTGCGTTTTCCACTAACAGTGTGACAATATTTTTTACGAATACACTGCGTTTCCACTTAGTGTCACAATATTTTTTACAAATACAGTGCATTTTCCGCTAACAGTGTCACAATATTTTTATGAATACACTGCCTTTTTCACTTACAGTGTGACAATAGTTTTTATGAATACACTGCATGTTCCACTAACAGTGTCACAATATTTTTTATGAAAACACTGCGTTTGCACTAACAGTATGCAATATTTTTTACGAATACACTGTGTTTTCACTAACAGTGTGACAAATTTTTTTTACAAATACACTGCATTTTCCGTTTACAGTGTGACAATATTTTTATGACTACACTGCATTTTCCATTTAGTGTCACAACATTTTTTCTGAATACATTGCGTATTCCACTTACAGTGTGACAATATTTTTACGAATACACTGCATTTTCCACTAACAGTGTCACTATATTTTTTACGAATACACTGCGCTACCACTAACGGTTTGATAATATTTTTTCTGAATACACACCGTTTTCCACTTACAGTGTGACAATATTTTTTACAAATATGCTGCATTTCCACTTAGTGTCACAATATTTTTAACGAATACACTGCCTTTTCCACTTACAGTGTGACAATAGTTTTTATGAATACACTGCATGTTCCACTAACAGTGTGACAATATTTTTTATGAATACACTGCGTTATCCACTTACAGTGTTACAATACTGTTTATGAATAAACTGCGTTTGCACTAACAGTATGCAATATTTTTTACAAATACACTTTGTTTCCAGTAACAGTGTGACAACATTTTTTTTACAAATACACTGCATTTTCCATTTACAATGTGACAATATTTTTATGACTACACTGCATTTTCCATTTACAGTGTCACAACATTTTTTCTGAATACATTGCGTATTCCACTTACAGGATGACAATATTTTTACGAATACACTGTGTTTCTCCTTAGTGCCACAATATTTTTTATGAATACACTGCATTTCCACTTAGTGTTACAATATTTTTTACGAATACACTGCATTTCCAATTAGTGTCACAATATTTTTTATGAATACACTGTGTTTTCCACAAACAGTCACAATATTTTTACGAATACACTGTTCTACCACTAACAGTGTGACAATATTTATTACAAATATGCTGCGTTTCCACTTAGTGTCACAATATTTTTTACGAATACACTGCGTTTCCACTTAGTGTCACAATATTTTTTCTGAATACATTGCGTATTCCACTTACATTGTGACAATATTTTTATGAATACACTGTGTTTCTCCTTAGTGCCACAATATTTTTTATGAATACACTGCATTTCCACTTAGTGTTACAATATTTTTATGAATACACTGCATTTTCCACTTACAGTGTGACAATATTTTTTACAAATACACTGCATTTCTACTTAGTGTCACAATATTTTATACGAATACACTGCCTTTCCCATTAACAGTGTGAGAATATTTTTTGTGAATACACTGCGTTTTCCAGTGTCACAATATTTTTACAAATACACTGTTCTACCACTAACAGTGACAATATTTTTTACAAATACGCTGTGTTTCCACTTAGTGTCACAATATTTTTTACGAATACACTGTGCTTTCCACTAAGTTTCACAATATTTTTTACGAATACACTGCATTTTCCACTCACAGTGTGACAATATTTTTTACAAATAAACTGCGGTTTCCACTTAGTGTCACAATATTTTTTACGAATACACTGCCTTTTCCACTTACAGTGTGACAATATTTTTTACGAATACACTGCGTTTTCCACTTACAGTGTCACAATATTGTTTATGAATACACTGTGTTAACACTAACAGTGTGCAATATTTTTTATGAATACACTGCATTTCCACTAACAGTTTGACAATATTTTTTTTATGAATAGACTGCGTTTTCCATTTAGAATGTGACAATATTTTTTACGAATACACTACGTTCCCATTAGTGTCACAATATTTTTTATGAATACACTACGTTTTCCACTAAGTGTGACAATATTTTAACAATATACGTTTTAACTACCAGTGTGACAATATTTTTTATGAATACACTGCGTTTCCACTAACAGTGTGACAATATTTTTTACGAATAAACTGCAGTTTCCACTTACAGGGTCATAATATTTTTTGCGAATACACTGCATTTTCCACTTACAGTGTGACAATTTCTTTTACAAATACACTGCATTTTCCACTTACAATGTGACAGTATTTGTTATACACTGTGCTACCACTTACAGTGTCATAAACAATATGTGTATGAATATTACACTGCAGTCTGACAGGCAGCCTCACATTAAAAAAATAAATAAATATAGTACACTCTGGTACAGCACAAAAAATATACATAATATATTATTTTTGTATTAATTATATTATTTTTTAGCTTTTATTTTTTTATACACTGGGCACCCTTGGATGGACAGAACATCCCTGGTGGGACACAGCAGCCACTGCCCCTAGATGGACACAGAAACCCCTTGATGGACACAGCAGCCCTTCCCTAGATGGACACAACAACCCCTGGATGGACACAGCAGCCTGGATGGACACAGCAGACCCTGGATAGACACAGAAGCCCCTGCCCTTGATGGACACAGCAACCCCTGGATGGACACAGCAGACCCACAGCAGCCCTTGGATGGACACAGCAGCCCTGGCCTGGATGGACACAGCAGCCCCTCTTGGATGAAGCACAGCCCTGACAGCCCGGGACTCAGTAAGCAAATTGCGCCAATCACCATGGCGGAGGGGCTTTTATATGATACAAAACCCGTGGGAATCCGACAAAGCGGGATGATGACGTTTTGCCTTGCTTTGAGATCTGAGCCAGACAGGAAAACCTGAGCCGGTCTCAGATCTCGCCTTGGTTCTGCAAGTTTGGGTGGGTTCGGTTCTCAGGGATTTGGACCCGCTCATCTCTATCCAAAACATGTTTGAGCCGGATAGCTAATATGAATCCTCTTTTAATATCCGGTTATATAACTAAGTAAAACTGAAATGCTCATCTCTAGTTAAGACTAGAGATGAGCGGGTTTGGCTCCCTGAGAACCGTACCCACCCAAATTATGGGGATCCGAGGCAGATAGGAGTTGGCTCGGGTTTTACTGCCTGACTCGGATCTGAAAACGAGGCAAAACATCATCATCCCGCTGTCGGATTCTTGCGGGTTTTGGATTCTATAAAGGTCCCGCGATTCACCGCCATTTTTCATTCTGTCTGTGGAGAGTGGACAGAGAGGGAACTGTGAGCTGTGCTGTTAATACTTAATACAGTACTTGTTATTGTTAATTGGATGCTGATGCTGTACATAGGGGCTGGCTGCTGTTCTACATAAGGGCTGGCTGGCTATTGTCTATAGAGGAGCTGGCTGGCTGTTGTCATGTCCATAGGGGCTGGCTGGCTGGCTGTCATTGTCCTGTCCATAGGGGCTGGCTGGCTGTCATTGTCCTGTCCATAGGGGCTGGCTGTTGTACTTGTCCTGTCCATACAGGCTGGCTGTAGTCTGTGTTGTCCAGGGGGTGCTCTGTCCTTCAGGGGTGCTCTTCACCCACCCCCAGTATGAAATTTTTTTTAAAAAATAGTGTTAGCTTAGCCACACTCGTCATCAGTGCAGGGGTGCTGTACTGCTGTCTGTTAAGGGGCTGCTGCCTCTTTTCAGGGATTCACCCCAGTGTTAAAAAAAATAAAATAAACAATTTTTTTGTGTGGCGAATTAGCCACACCTGTCATCGGCATAGGTGCACAGGGGTGCTGTGCTGCTGTCTGTCAAGGGACTGCTGGCCCAAAATAAAAAAATAATAACTCATGTGTATGTCAGCCACGTCTGGCTGTCACTGTCATCGGCGTAGCTGTGCAGGGGTGCTGTGCAGCTGTCTGTCAAGGGCTGCAGCCCAAAAAATAAATAAGCTAATTTTTTTGTGTGCATGTCAGCTACACCTGGCTGTCACTGTCATCAACGTAGCTGCGCAGGGGAGCTGTGCTCCTTTCTGTGGAGAGGATGCTGCCAAAAATAATAAATAAACAATTTTTTTTGTGTGCATGTCAGCCACACCTGGCTGTCACTGTTATCGGCGTAGCTGTGCAGGTGTGCTGTGCTGCTGTCTGTCAAGGGGCTGCATATTGCAATGAAAACTTTTTTTTCTCAGTTATTGGGTTACAAAAAGTTGTTTTTTTTATCTTAAACATAGCAGAAATGTTATCCTAACAGCTTATAAAGTTATATGCTCTAAAAAACTAAAGCCTATATTTATTTACAAACCTATATAGAGTGGACATCCTAAATTCTAAAACTGTTCTATTCAAAAACATAAACAAAAGCAAAGATTATAAGTCTAGTGTGTTATAGTGTGTTATTATGATGTTAGAATGTGGAAGGCCAAAAATTTGCTGTCCAAAATAATAAAAATAAAACCAACAATATTTTTTGTGTGCGGTTGCATGCGTAATGAGTATGGAGGACAGTCACATGACCGGAGAGCAGGATCCACATACCAGTCTTGTAGCTGCTGGCAGTAGTCATGATGATGATGCAAGGCCACCAATGTCATCTATGAAGGCCGATGTACCAGGGCTTAAGTCAGGCCAAAATGTCAGGCTAAAAGAATCAACTTTTACCATGTTAAAGCAAAAAAAAGTCAGCTTTAGAGAAACAAAAAATTTCCAATATGCCATTCACTACACGAAGTGGCAAGGAAAGGATAAGGCATTGGCCTGTATTTATGACTGATGGTTCTAGTGATAATTTAAACCCCTCTGCTTGTAGAAGAGGTACAAAAAAAAATTAAAATTGTCAAGACGAGTAAGACACTGGAACCAACTGTATGCTCTGAAAAATCACAAAACCCTGAGGAGAGTCCAAGTGTGTCCGCTGTTGCCATGTGTGAGCCTGACCTTTCTAGTAATACTGTACTTGAAGATGATCCTCCTTCTACCATTTGTGTGCCTTCTTTGAGGATGCTTCTGTGAAATTGCACGAGGAGGATGAGGAAGATATTTATGTAGTTGGCGATAACAACAAGGATGATGAGGATGTTGATGATGATGAGGATGTTGATGGCGAGGATGTTTGTGTAAAAACTGTAAATCAGGCAACAGTTGTTGGCCATGGTGGGAAAAATCCCATTGTTGGCATGCCTGGGCAAAGGACCAAAAAATCTACTTCTTATGTGTGGAATTATATCCACCCAAATCCGCACAACCTTTGCCAAGCCATTTGTAACCATTGCCAAGTAACAGTGAGTAGAGGTAAGGACCTTAACCATCTTGGAACATCCTCTTGTTACTTCACTTGCAGCGCATTCATCAAATTGGAAAGTGTATTTCAAATTCTAAAACTTTCGGGACAAGAAATTAACAACAATCAGTCCAGTGTCACCAAGCTGCTCCCATCTATCTGTATCCAAGCGCCTGCAGTCTGCCACTGCTGTGTGGCAATGGTTCATAGATGTCCTATATTTTTTTAAACTGCCGTGCGATTGTGCTGCTGCTCTGTCACTTACTTTAGCCAGCCAGCTCGCTGCAGTTTTTGGCCTATATTGGTTGAAAAATAGTGAAATCAATATTGTGAGCTGTGAGGTGGTTAAAAATTTACTAGAAATGCCTGAAAATGATTGTTATTAAGGTTAATATTACTGTAGGAACAAAAACAGGCCCAAAATATGTGGTTTTAGCTGTTTATATCATTTTTTAAAAAAAAATACAGATCCAAAACCAAAACCGAAAAACAAAACGCCAAGGAAAAAAATCCAAAACCAGATTCAGATCCAAAACCAGGGGAGATCCAAAACTAAACCAAAACACGGGGGTCAATGCACATCTCTAGTTAAGACAAAGTAGAAAACATACAGAATGGATAAAGTAAAAACAAACTGCTGTCTCCATAGATGGTCCTGTCTAGGCATGAACTTAGAATCCTGAGTGAACAAATTGGTACTTATGGCAACAGTTAAATAGAATAGAACACCAATATAAACTGCCTAAAACTTTCAGTGGTAAAAGTAAGAGGGAACAATTTTGAGCCATATTTATTTTAATATAACAATATTAGCTTATACTGAGCTACATATAATTCCAAAGTCCCATTTATACCTATGCTTATATGTAGTGATAGGAAATTTTAGTAATCACTTGCCCATGATAAATAGATCCCTAAATGTTGTATCCATAAGCATGCAGTAAGGGAAAAGGAATGCTGTCCATTGGTTGGCTAAATCTATAATACTTGGATATTTGAATAGTCTTTTTCTTCTTCTCATTGGCTTATATTTTAAGTTAATTGATCCTGATGGTCAAAAGTAATTAGCTGACTGACTCCAAGTCATTACTGAAAAGTTATGGGTTTGACTGGTTTACAAAAGACCCTTAGTGTACCTTAATTGCCAAAGACTGATACATTGCACAATTAGATATATTTTCTTGTCAATTAAAGCCAGTTCTCGTAGGAGCCAGTTTGCACTGGTTTAAGTCATGCAAACGATTAGGATATAAACATGGGGAGTCATACTCATGGGCTGACCATCTGTGCAGTGGTGTAGGGGTAGAGAATTCCATGGAACCTACCTCTGAAACTCATCATACTCACCAACACTTAGCTTCTGTACCGTTAGGTTTAGTAACAAGGTGGCTAGGTGTGGAGCTGGCACAAGCATGGTAGTAAAGTTCAGATGCAGTTTACAAAATTAATGTAAAAAGTGAATGAAACAAAGGGTCACTTTTATCACATTTTTTCTCTCTTACATAGGGGCCTATTCATTAAAACATAACATTTGATGGAGGTAATTAGGTTTAGAACGCGCATGGAGTTCTACCTAATTACAGGAGGAATTCATCATTCCTCCTCTCCATAACTATCTATTCTGAAAAGCTGTAATTTCTGCAATGACAGCTTTTCGGGAAGTAGATAGTTTTCCCTACCTAGTCCTACCTTACCGCAGCTGGAATCCGTGCTGCGCATGCACTGTTACATTCGTAAACCCAGCGCATGCGCAGCACTACTCAGAGCTGCGGTCATTTTGTGTACCCCCCAACGCCCCCTTCCGCTCACCTCCAACCTGTTCCGCACTTACCTGTCCGCGCAACAGCCTCCGGCTCCGTCCTGCTGGTCTGTCATGTGGTCTCCCAGTAGACCACAGTACAGATTAGAAAAAAAAAATATATATATTTTTTTCTAATCTTTATTGTGTTCTGCTGGGAGAACACAATGTCCGACCAGCCTCCAGAGCCAGAGGATGCACCAGAGCGCCGGAGGGAGACGTCAGGGGACCTGTCCAGCTGGACGCAGGTAAGTGTCACCTGCTATTCGCCACCTCACAGTGGCGGATAGTACCTCCATCAAATTCCGAAAATACATAATTTTCGGACTTTGATGAATGCCATAATTTCCACATCCCCATACTAATGTATGGGGAGTGTGGAAATTAACGCAGGGGAACTTAACCAGGAGATATCAGTGATATCTCCTGCGTTAAGATACTTCATGAATACTAAAATAACGTTATTTAAGGAAAATGTCCTTAAAAACGTTAATTTAGTGTTGATGAAGAGGCCCCATAGTCCCTAGTTGCATAAATCCCAGTTGTAACATATCATATTTTTGTCCCCAGAACTTACACTCTTGTTAATTGGGATGGTTACTCTTTCTCTCAATCTCTGGCTTCTTCATTACTCGTCTCATTTTAATCATCCTCATCTCTTCACAATACATCATATCTCTCCCTTTAACCTTCTACACCCTGTTTATATGGATTAGACAGGGTAGACAGGCTCTTATCATACTCATACTCTTACAGCACCTGTCTTGACTGTGCCACTGAATTTTCACCCATACTAGATAAAGGGGCAGACAAAAGGGCAGAATAAATTAACCACAGGTCTTTCCGCAACTGCAGCTCCTGGGTTTATCGGCCTATTTAATTACTTTCCAATCTCCACACACGGCAAGCCCGGGGCTAATGCGCGTTAACTCATAGCTCCCCGGTTAAGGGCTTGGAGCTATGGAATGACCTCTCGCAGTAAACCCCAGAGGGTGCACTTAATGCAGACTTTTCCTTGCAGCATCAGGAGCTGCAAGGAAATGTCTGCTGTAGGTGCACATTCTGGGGCTTACCATGCGGGGTAGCAGCAGTTATTGAATAGCTCAGGGCCCCGCGGCTAACTTATTCTGCCCCAATGGTGTCATTAACTTTTTTCTGCCTCTCACTGGGTTGCAGAGACTGTGTCTCAGAACTCATGGTCGTTGTGTGATATTAAGGGCTGTCACAGTGCGCCGGACTCCGGCACTCACTTGCCGGGTCCGGCAGCGCTGGTCTGCGGAGGGACAGCAGGTGGTGCATCATGGGCATTCCCCGCTAGTCTCTGCCTCTCCTTCCTCTGTCAGATGCAGGAGGCCACGGCTACCTACGGGCATGCGCGCCGACCGTTTTAAAATTTAAAGGGCCATACACACTCCCTTAGTGATGTCACAGGAAGTGACTGGGGTAGCCCTGCATATATAAAGAAGACTCTGGGAGCACTCCAGTGCCAGAGTATAGGCTTATTACCATACTCCAGCGTTCCGTGCATACCCTGATTATTGATCCAGACCTTGACTTTGTTCATGACTCCTATTCTGTTTGATCCCTGGCTGGCGTTGATATCTGATTCTGACCTCGGCTATTCCCTGTGACCCATGTACGCCTGCTCCCTGGAACCGTCTCGTCTGTTTGGTTTTGACCCGGCTTGTTGACTACACGAAAGTCTCCTGCACTCCGTCCAAAGTTCACCAGCACCTGTATAGGGAAACCTAACCTGAGGGCCGTGACCTGTGTGTCGGATGCAGCCAAGTCCATACCTTCTTGAGAGGGTCCCTGGTGAATACCGCCGGCACATTAGACTCCACGCCTCAGGAATAGGTCTCGCCAATTCCCTGCATATGGGTTGCATCGACAATCCATCCGAGAGCTGTGACAGGGGCATGTCTTGTCATGACTAAGGCCCTGACTCAGACCTGCTCGAAGGGTCTGATGGGCGTGGTTTTTTCTTTTCTCTGGCAGCTCACTAAGCCTTGTGCGAGCCAGCAGGAGGCTGTCAAGATAATCGCGACCATCGGCCTTGCGACGAGACCCTGTGGTAGGGTCTCAGCTACCGCAAGGCCGAGTGGACTCCCTGCTCTAATAGAGCAGGAAGTCTACTACTGACATCACTAGTGATGTCAGTAGGGCCTCCCACAAATGCCAGGCGTTCCTAAGGGAATGCCTGTGTTTGTGCAGCCACCCCCCCTCCCGCCCACAAAATGGGGCGAGCTGTCACTCACCATCGACAGGGCTCGTGTACGCACACGCCAGACGTGGCGCGTGCGCAGTGGGGCACCATCGATCCACTTGCGAGCGGTGTGCGCTCGCAAGCGGCTCTGAATCAGGTCCTAAGTTCCAGAACTCCCTTTCAGAAATCAAGGTGGACACTGACAATTGGTGGTTGTCACTAACTGTCACCTCACCTATTAGAAGGTCATTGAAATAGTGGGGACATTAAGACTACTTTTGTCAGATTAAGAAATAAACTCAAAATGAAGAGCTTGGGCTCTTGCAAGAAAATACTACTGGAAGTTTATCTGGAAATCTGTGTTCTTACCAGGGCACTGTAGATGCTCTGTTCCTACCACTGCGCTAATGGCCCTGCCAGAGGTGGTTCAATTCATCCACAAAACCTAGGTAAATCACACAGGCACATCCTTTAGTAAGTGTACACAGTGTGGATGATTGCTGCCAGAATACTGTAAATTTCAAGTTAAATATATCATTTTGTGATGCAGCTAAAAACAGTATTAAATAGTGCAGACATGGGCATCAATGCTTATGAGATAATTAAATATATCCAATCCTTTAAGTAGAATTATTTTTAGCTTAAAAAAAAATCTGGTGAATTCAGTACTGCACATGCACAGATCTTCAGAAAAATGGTGCCTGCGCCATTTTCCCAGTGATTTCTGCAGCACAGATAGAGAAGTAATGTGTATGGGTGCAGTGCGGTGTGGGTTCCTCTGGACCAAGGAGCCCATGTGCATACCATGCATCCATTATAGATTTGCCCATGAAGATACCCAAATATAGCCTATACAAGTATTTTGCTAATTTTATCAGCACGCTTCATTTAACTGTCCCCTACCACTTATCAATCACTGTAAAACTTTCTATGCTTTGTGCTTTTGAACCAAACAAGCATCCTACAACCTTTAAATGTATTTACGTTGCCCTAAGGTACCTTTTCATTATTAGATTACATACTGTACTCCTGTAATTTAATCACATCCCTGTAGTAAGCACATACAGTTCAACTCATACATTGCCTGAATACTAAGTAGAGATGTGCAGTTTGGTTTTGCTGACAACCGAACATACCAAGTCCTGGCTTAGGTCTTCCCATAAGTTTGGATCACTATTGGACTTCCGAGTAACAGTAAATCCTGGCTCGGGTTTTACCATAAATTCAGATCACTATTGGGCTTCCAAGTAGAACTAAGTCCTGGCTCGGGTCTTACCATAAGTTCAGATCACTATTGGGCTTCCGAGTAACAGTAAATCCTGGCTCGGGTTTTACCATAAATTCAGATCACTATTGGGCTTCCAAGTAGAACTAAGTCCTGGCTCAGGTCTTACCATAAGTTCAGAACTCGGGTCTAAAAACCGGATCTCTGGTTTTGGATTGCATGTAAACAGGTCCAAATTACGTGGTTTTAGCTGTTTTTATTAATTTTAAAGACTTCCAAAACCAAAACTGAACCAAAACACTTGAGGGTGGTTTTGCCAAAACCATAACATTTGAGGGTGGTTTTGCCAAAACCAAAACACGGGAACCCGATCATATTTCTATTACTAATGTGTAACGCCATCTGATATGAGATAAATCTCCCCCTTCTCTAACACCTTGTAGAACCATTTAGAAGAACCCCATGTCTGATGAACCAGCTCATCGGAATACTGATAATAATACAATAACAACAAGGTTTTCTCATATACGAAATATAAAGTGAGGATACACAATGAAGGGTTCAGAAAGCTAGGCTTCCATTTCAGCTAGATACAAAGGTCTTCACAACTGGGATATGAAGAACTTCAGTGGCATTGTTCACACTGCATTAACATGTATTGTACAGTCAATTGGTGTCCAGATTACTAAAGCTTTGCTTTGCAACGCATCGCTTGCCTAACCATGGCGGGGAAAGAGTTACCCCATCTTCTTTCATGTTGGTGGTAGGCAATCAGCAGTGGGTGGCTTCTCACAAGAGAAAGCAGTAGTAAAAGAATGTATTAATTAAGAAAAAAACATGAAAGCACTAAAGAAGGAATCGAGGGCCGCTTACAGAACTTTGTATACATTATTTTGTTTTTCTCTTACACAAATTGAGAGATTAACCGGCAGTCAATTGAAATGGCAGCCTGTATCATACCTTCCCTTGGTCTCACAGCATGGATAATAAGTGCTGGGCTCTAGCCAACCAGCCTTCTTTCTTTCTCCACTCATTGTTCCGGGCCACACATCCGTGAACCTTCAGTGTGTTATGTACTTAACCACGGTCAGGTTGATGTCATTATTTTCTTATTGTTGCCCAGCTCCCTGGGTGCTGCTCTCACATTCACATGGAGAAGAGCTTGTGTGCTCTTTGTAGGTTAACCTTTTGAAAAGAAGATGCACGACCACCTGCAAATTTAGCCCAAGGCTTTGACATTGCACTAGGCCGATTGGTACGCTTGAAAAAACACATTAGCCCCATCTTGTGCTATTTCATCTTTCTTTTTTTTTTAATTCTAAGTCAGTGCTGTAAGATAAATCTTATCTGTGCCATAAGCAACTGCCTGATAGAAGAACAGTTTTTAAGAGGTCTCTGGGTGCAGTTGCTTGGTATGGTGGGTCAATGTCTGCTTTGTCTGAGTGTATGTCTCTGGTATGTGCCAGTTTATCTTTCGGCTGATCCATCTGTCTGCATTGCTACATAACAGCAAGCTAGCAGCGGGCACTAAAGTGAGATGTCAGAGCTATGGGGGAAAGTGGTTCTCTGCATGATGCTCATTCACATTTAGCGTGTACCAACAACATTGTGTAAAAAAAAATTGGTCTACATGAGGTTAGATGAAACTAGAAACCAAGCTACATCCTTCCCTATTCCTCATTGCTCAGATGGGAGATCCACAAAAGCTTCTCTTTAATCCATAACTGACAGAATACATCTAAGAAAATGTTAATTAACTCCTCTTGACACCAGATGCAGTTAATTTTCTACCTGCCAGTCCAGAATGTCTGCTGTGTTATTAGGTAAGGTGATATTTACTGCTTGCTATCATTAACATTCAAATTCTACAATCTTATTTAACAAGTAGCATCTCTCAATGTGTGTTTTTTTATGTGTAAACAATATCCTAATATAATATGAGGAGCCCTGTATATGGGAAAGTGTTCATTAGGATATTTTTGTAACAAAACATGGCATCTAATTAAATAACATTGGTGAATATCAGAATGTCAGCAGCGTACTAATCACTAACTTGCTTGTAGACGGCAGATGGAATAAGATATCAGATATACATTATTTCTACATAAGTGTTGATAGCACATTACTCACCATAAGTATCTAATTGGATAGAACCTTTATTTGATAAGATTTGCCAAAAGCCAATCGAGTTACATTGAGTTTACATTTTCCATATGATTTAAAAATACTTAATGAAATATAATTGATATAATTTGGCCATCTTGAACATTCTTTCTCTTCCAATATGTAAACACTTCACACAGTGTCATGTTAATAACAGAGTGTTTATCATACAAAGAAAAGAGATGTACTGACATTTCAAAAAGTGCAAAAAAATTGACTAAACATGAACTTAATCACTTACTATGATGGCTCAATGTAAAAGCAATCAAACAAAAATATCAGCAATAAAGGTTTATTCCACCAAAACATACACATACCGTACACATGCTGAGTTGAGTTTTGCATTGAGTAGCCCCTACTATACATTTATTTTTTCTAGTTTCTGTGCTCTGATATAATTACTCTAATACTGAGTAACTGCAAGCATATCAAATAACCTGACAAACCGATAATAGGCTGACATGAATTGGATTATTAGTTTGTCAACAAATATTGTGTAGTGGCATATTGCCAAGATGTTATCAGCCCCCGTATGTTGTGTATGAGCTACAGCATGCAGTATACTGTATATTGTGCAATTACTTGTAACATGCAGTGTTTACAAATATGAATTCCCCCAAATGCTAGATTATCTGTCTATAGTAGGTTCAAGTTACTGCAAAGGTATTACTGTTATGCCATATTAATGTGGCGATATGATATATGGCATATATATATATATATATATATATATATTTATTTTAAGTAAAGACTAACAACATTTTCCATTGAAGAATCTAATTATTCCAACCTCTCGCATACGCATAAGCTACATACAATTTGAAAACCTTTTCATCTGTGATAGATGTTTGTGTAATAACATTCAACATTTATTTTGACATGTGTAATATAGTAGCATCCTGTACTATACTATGTATAATGTATGGGTAAATACTAAATAGATAAATATTTAATATAAAATCATGTGTGCGCTTATTTGGGAGTGGTTTCGATTACCTCAACAAGTGAACCAAAAAGTTTATTTTTTCTCTTAATTCTTTTATTTTAATTCCTTTAAAACTGGTACAGTATGTTTGTAGAAATGTTGGAGCCCGTCTGGGTGTTCCAATCCAGCTGCTAGCAATTTGACTGTGAATGTTCAGCCCCCATATATTTTTTTTTTCTTGCATCATTTAATGGCTTGTGTAAAATAATAAGCCCATCTGTTTGGACAATAGGAAATGCTGGTGAATAATAAAAATCTCATTCATGGATTCTTTTTATTTTGCGACTAATGACAACTGTTTATTCATTGTGACAACGTTTGATTTGGTAGGCCTGTGGTTTATTTGATGGTGGCCCACTGAAAGACGTTATCAAATCTTGCAAATGGGAACCGAAGTGACTGTTTAATTTTGTCAGAGAGATCAAATATAAAAAACAATGTTCACAACGCACCCTGCACCCCAGCGTCAGTCCTGGTTTTACATTTTCATTGTGAGGGGCCCAGCTCAGGTCCTCTGCATATTGTCATGCATAAACTGAATCATGTATTGAAGGGGAGTTGTATAATTGTTAATGGTATAAGAAGAGTTCATTTTTCTTGGAATTTTAGGAATACGGTTGAGAAATATGCCTGTACATCTCTTTAAAATTAAAAAAAATAGACAAAAAAAATATATATTATTTGAACTCTTTTAACAAGAGTATTACACTGAACACAAAAGCAGTCCAATTTCTCCCAACCTTTTACTCCTTTTTAAACCATAGTCATTTTGTTAGACACTGAAAATGTCTTGATTCAGTTGTCTTGCTGTGTTGGGCCTGTCCTGCCCCCTGCCGAGGTAATAAGGATGAGGTTCCCTGCTGAGGCCTGAAGAATACCATTTCAAGGCTGCCACATAGCTGGCAGCTTTTATTTATAGAACCAGGAAAATGAACGGGTATTAGTGTCCAAACATTTCAGAATGCTCCTGTGGCCATGCACAAAAGAGACTGATTTACAGCAAATTTCCACTTATTTTCCAGAAGTATTTACCTTGTAGAAGCTTTGGATGATCACCGTAATGGCGGGGAGAAGGGGAAAAAAGTAACCATTTCATTTTTAAATGTGTATAAGTCTTAACCCATCTGCTACCAAATATAACCAGAATCCCATTTCACAGTAGGCCCCAATTTGGTGAGATAATGCGTTAAACATACCTCTCAGGAGGCCAAGCTTAGTACAGGCTGCCTCTTGTCCCCCCTCTCTTTCCCCAGGTGGATGGCTATGTGGTTATAATAGACATCTATGTAGAGTCTATGTTCTACTGCAGCTAAGATTGATATAGTATCATTTTACTGTATATTTAAGGGTCTATTTATCTTCTAGCCCCAAAAGATGTTCCCATTGCTGTCATTGTGGCAATAAAAAATATTTGGGGGGGCTATTAATGAAAATAATTTTCAGAGCAATACTGGAAGACAACACTAAGCAGTGTTTTACTACACCCTTTCTCTGCATGCAAGACTTATCATTGCTGAGTTACACAGGCGCACAGGCGCACTACACCTGGAAGCCTGGAGTTGGGATTGATAAATAGGCAGAAACTCTAAATCCTGGAAAAAAAATAAATTTTTGCAGGAATGAAGGGCTAATGTCCTTGTTAAATAGACACCTTAGTAAAGTAAAGGATTGGCCACATTTTTATACGGGATAATGTACACCCTACTGAATATTATATAGATATATGAAATCAAAGAGGAGTCATGTGACCTAATAGAATAAAGAGGTGCATTTTTAGGACCACAGAAATCATATATAAACAATTGACAATTTGCAGTAAGTGACAACTCCTAATATGGTAAGCCTGTGTTTTATTTGTTATAGCGTATTATACAAGGCTTCCTAATGCTGGACATACACTCTGCAATTATCTGTCCGATATCTGTCCAATCTGGCTGGTTGGAATGAAAATCTGGCAATGTATGGGAGCCAATGACAATTGACCATATGGTCTTAAACACTAGAAAATGGGCAAAAATAGTTGGTCAAATTGGTTAAATTAAATTGATTTAACCAATTTGTCTGGATGACCATTTTTGTCTGTTTTTCAGTGTTTGTGAGCAAATGGTCGATTATCATTGGCTCCCATATATTACCAGGTTTTCATTCCAACCAGCCAGATTGGACAGATATCGGACAGATAATTGTATAGTGTATGCCCAGAATAAGGAACACTCATATGATGAAATCAGAATTTAATGTTTGTACAGATTATTTACAAATGTTTTAAATATATTAACATCACTATGATGATGGATAGATGGATAGGTAGACAGACAGACAGCTTTTTTGTAATTTCTAAAGCTGCGCATCCACTATGCAATTATCTGATAGATATCTGTCCAATTTGGCTGGTTGGAATGAAAACCTGGTAATGTATGGGAGCAAATGACAGTCGATCATATGGTTTTAAACACTGAAAAAAGAACAAAAAAATTTGTTCAAATTGATTAAATTTGTGTGTTTTAAGTTGTTTTAACCAATTTGTCTGAACAACCATTTTTTGCTATTTTCCAGTGTTTGTGAGCAAATGGACGATTGTCTATTGCTCCCATACATTACCAGGTTTTCACTCCAACCAGCTAGAATGGACAGATATCTGACAGATAATTGTATAGTGGATGGCCATCTTAAGTTCATATGCCATCACACCAAAACTAGAATTAGCTACATATGACTCAATTCAATCTCTAGGTCCTTTTCACACCTCCCATTATAGTGAATGAGCACTGCTTGAAAACCAGATGAAAAACCAATAAAAATATATTGCGGTACATTTGGTGCATTATTTCAACAGATCTAGTTTGGTTTCACAACTTCTTAATTGTTACTTCAGCTCCATCCCCTGTATGCCATTTGCTCAGTCACAACCCTCCTCACAAAGCAGATAAGAACATAAGTATATCACAGAGTTATAAGGTAAGTGAGGTGAGAAGTGAACCTCATCTCTGTCTCCCCAGGAATAGGGCTTCCATCGATGACAAGAGGACTGGCCCTGTAGATAGTACTGTGCCAGTTAAAACTCCCCATGTTATCAGTGCTCTAATACTACAGAACTTTCTTCTTTGCTGAATCCTGTCATCGGTCAGTTACTCTTAATTTCTGAGGACATTGTTATGCGTTGTGGCAAACATTTCCTCTGCCAACAACGGCCCTAGTGTTGTAGCTTTCTCTCAAGGTGCGTATCCACTAGACAATTAAAATGAGCGTTTGAACGATTACGACATCGTTATTGTTCAATCGCTCAATAGTCGTTCAAGAAAAAGTGCAGCAAAATGTTTAAAACGACCAGCGATGCGTGCTACTGCTGGTCGTTTTCAACATCTATCATCACCTGAACATGCAGGCTAACCTGCCGATATTGACAAGTTGAGCATGTTCAAGGATGAGGGAAGGTACCTGCACTGAACGACATATAGTTCAGTGTGGGCACAATATCCACTGCACAGGGTGATGAACGATTGCACGATTACAATGTTGTATTCGTACAGTCGTTCCACTCTCGTGTTGTGGAGATACGCACCTTTACTACTGTAGACATCATGATTCTTCTCCCAATGCTATTGATAGCAGAGGGAAACTGCATGAGTTACTCGTAATCTGTTTGTGTAAGAAGCTGCTAAATGAAGCGCTGAAACCTTCAAGTTAAAGTACCTGAGAGCTAATATCTCAGTAATCTAAGTAATGTTTAGAATCCTTGGTTTGGGTGCCCATTTACTGTGTCCTCTACTGATTAAGGGGCCTATTCATTATCCTTAAAATTAGATGAAACTATTAATTTTCACCTACTTTTGTAAACCTACGTTTTGGCCCTATTCATTAAACAGGTAACGCAGGAGATTTCACTGATATCTCTGCTTATCAGTCATCCCCAAAATGAGCCCCATACACTAGTATGGAGATCTCCTTATTTCAAAATTCAACACACTCTGAAAATACATATTATTTTCAGAATTTGATTGTGAGAACGAACTCCAACTTCAGATGGCATCAAATTAGCACTGCCAAACTGCAATGCTCAATGTATAGAGCCCTAAGGGAGGGATATACTAATTACTAAAATAGGTAAATCCTCCGAAAACTGCAGTTTTTCGAGGTTTTCCGCAATCCCCATATGTATTAAGTTCCGGAAAGTGATACTTTCCGGATGATGCTGCCTACAGAAGCCTATGGGCTTCTTTATGCAGAAGTCCCCCAGAGAGGGATCCAAAAGATCTCTCTCCTTCCTCCCTGCAGCTTGTGCATGCACCGACTGATGGCTGTGCATGTGCAATAGGACTCCTAGGCAGTGGCGTAAGTTTATCACAGATGCCCGGAGGCAAGTTATCATTTGGTGTCCCCCAAACCCCCATATTTACAGCCCTAAGTTGGGTGAAGTGAATATATTGTGGGTGATTGAGGAGGAGCCCCTTCAGTGCTGGCGCCTAGCGCCTCCATTGTCTCCCATAGTTCTGCCCCTGTCTTATCACTCTGTCATGTGGGGGTGATATATTTAAAGAGCATATATTTTATCATTCTGTCATGTTAAATTATTTAACATGGCAGAATGACAATATCTGTGCTCTTTAAATATAGCACCCCCCTAACATGACTGAGTAATAAAATGTGTGCTCTTCAAATATATCACCACCCCCAGCACCAACCCCCACCCTCATAGCCTAGGGCTTGGCTTGCACTTGACAGACTAACTATAATGTTTTTTACTGCCAGTCTGCCACAGCCAGTACCACTGTTATCTGCTGAGCTGGCTCTGGTAGCTCTTCTCCCGCCCACTCTCCCCGTAGTGACAGCCGCCACGCCGGCGCAGGTTCCCATCTTCCACAGCATGGTGAGGATGTCCACTCCACTGCCAGCTGCCGACGCTATGCAGTCTCTGAATCCTGGCTCCTCATGCGGGCAGCCACAGGGTCGCGAGTGGTCACAGGCTACGTGATGTCTGCGACCAGAGACCACAGAGTCCAGATATGGAGGAGGAGTGCCGCTAATGCTGATCGGTGCTCAATTCAGCGGCTCCTGTTTTAGAAGCAGGCAAGGTAGGACATGGAATGGCCGGGTGACAATGGAGGAGGCGCCCCTTTCAGGGCTGGCGCCCGACGGCAACTGACTCCATTGTATCCGGCAGTTACGCCACTGCTCCTGGGTCATAAACCTGGAAGTCCTCACACCGTGAGGAACAGCTCTTTATCAGAAGTGCTGTCCCTGCGTAATTATTCATGCATATGGCATTAATAAACGCTGCTATGCATGCGATAAGGGGTGGGATGAATCGCATAGAATACACAGTACATGATACATTCCGCCCTAACTACCATGTGTAAGTTTACTACAGGTTGACTTATAACTAGCATAAAATATCAGTCTTTGCAGACTGTCTAGCTGCCCATAGACATTCTTAGTGCCTGTATTCTCCCGATGCCTAGTGTCAGGAACTTATTACTATGGGCCTGATTGAGAAGCGCACACAAATCCCATTGCATCTGCGAATCCGTACGCAGCAGATCTGTGAAAATATGCTAATGAGTTAGCTGATGTCTTGTGCAAAGAGACGCCCACCTCCGGCTTCTCGCATCCGCTGCTTGAGTACAAAAGATGGATTATTAGTTGCACATCGAACATCTGAGCAACTATGTGATGTCTCAAATTTGCATGGGATCAGTAAGCACAGCCTGAAAACCGTCCCGACATGCCAGTATTCTTGTAGCCACACCCCATTACCTCCCCCAGATACTGACAATCTGTCACCCACTTTGCAAAAAAATCCTCAGTGCATCCACCATCTCAAACTCACAGCTGCGCGTGCTTCTTGCGGATTTGGCGCAAGCGCAATAGTCACAAATTGCTCCACTGCTGCCGTTTCCACCTCTGAATCAAGCTCAGGGTCCCCACCAATAGCAACACAACTCTTAGGTTAGAGGCCATGTCACATACAGTCCGCTATAGTCATTTTTTGTATCCCTCCCCCTTCCCCTCATGTGGGGTGCGGTGTAAGATGTTGGTGTTTTATAAATAAAAGCTAGTGATAGTAAATGAGAAATTGCCAGCATGGAGTGAGAGAGGAAAATAATTTTGGATGTTCACTTTAATAAGTCGCTGTAATGTAGTGGAACTAACGAATGTCGACAAGTAGACAGGGACATCCCGTTACATAATTTACCCTATTGGTCTGTTAAACTTTGTTTAGGAAAAATAAAAACTACGGGAAAGTGGACTCTGCATCCATCATCCTTGTAACCGTAGTTTAGAAGTCACCACCTGTAGCGTAACACTGGTATATACAGTATATACATAAATTGCATATCTCTCTTCACCTTACAAAATCCAATAGTTGGCCAGTAATACACTTTAACTCTGGAAAATAGTTGATCCTGAGGTCTTTCAGTATGCTACAAAATCAGGTGAGTCCAAAGACATCTCTTTCATACAGTTATTGTCTGATTTGTACAGTCTGACCTCAGAGAAATGGAATTAGACAGCTGATTAAAACCACATTGCCTCACCAATCAATATATATGACTTTTTCTTCCCCAAGCTGCTTTAAAAACATTCCCTATATAATTCTTGGCATTGTATTAATTAAAGAGGAAATGTAATAGAGATGTAATTACGGCTGGGATTCCTACCTTTCACATGTAATTTCTGGGTCCTGAGCCAATATGTCAGACTCCTCTGTCAATAGATTGGTCCAACTTTAGAACCAAATTGCTGTGTTTGATCACTAGTAGGCACATTTACAAAAGTTGTGAGAAGTGCAGTTTATGTGCAAGACGTCTCTTTTACTGAATTAGGAAAAGTGTTGCTAAAAATCCGGTTTGGGGATATAACAATTAGTATTTTATCAAAAATATTTTAAATGGTGAAAATAACATTATGGGCATTAATGGTAATGGAATGGTAATGTCAGAGTGAAAATGCCAAATAACTTCTCAGGTACTTAGAAACTCAGGGCCTCATTCAGAGGCCGCTTGCATCCTGACCGCCCGCCTCTGTTGACGCCGGCGCCGTCGTGCGCATGCTCTGTGGGGGGCCATCGACCCGGTCCGAGCGCATCGGCGCTAACGACCGGGTCTGAATGACCCCCTCAATGAGGCTCCTGAATACGGATACTGAATTGAGATTGCTGCTTGCCGGTAAGAGCCGGTAAGAGACATGTGTAAACTTTATTTTACCATTAGCCTGTGTTTGATTATTGCAAATATTAACTGTAGGTAACAATACAATTGTATTTCAGCTCCTCCAATGTGTTCCTGCAAAAAAAAAAAATATATATATATATATATATATAATTCCAAGAGAGCCGGCACTCCCCAATCCAAGAATCAATAGCCGCAGGTGCTACACTCCAAAATAGTAGAAAAAGCAGCGCAGTGAGTGGCACTCAAACGGATTTGGCAATAAGGTAACAACATACAGGGGTTCAGCGGTTAACATTTCGGATTTTACTCCGTCTTCGGGACAATATAAGAACATGTGATACACGCAATACATGTATAAATACATACAGTGCCGGCCCTAGCCAATTCGGTGCCCTAGGCAAAATTTTGGCTGATGTCCCCTAACATGTATTTAAATATATATATATATATATATATATATATATACATACACATAATAAAAGGCCGGCACCCCACCTTGCAGTTCCACCAGCCCCATTCCCCCAGACCTAGTGAGATTCTCAGCCCCATTCCCCCAGACCTAGTGTGTGTCTCAGCCCCATTCCCCCACAGTGTCAGCCTCATTCTCCCCCCAGCCCCAGGGTGTGTCAGCATCATTCTCCTCTCCAGCATGTTTCCCAGCCCCAGTATGTCAGCCTCTTTCCCCCCACCCCCAGCGTGTCAGCTCTTTCTCCTCCCAAGCCCCAGAGTGTGTCTCAGCCTTGCCTTCCCCCTCCAGCCCCAGTGTGTCTCAGCCTTCTCCCCCAGCCCCAGTGCATGTCTCAGCCTTCCCCCCCAGCCCCAGTGCATGTCTCAGCCCTCCCCCCAGCCCCAGTGCATGTCTCAGCCTTCCCCCCAGCCCCAGTGCATGTCTCAGCCTCCCCCCAGCCCCAGTGTGTCTCAGCCTTCTCCCCCCAGCCCCAATGCATGTCTCAGCCTTCCCCCCCAGCCCCAATGCATGTCTCAGCCTTCTCCCTCCAGCCCCAGTGCATGTCTCAGCCTCCCCCCAGGCCCCGATGCATGTCTCAGCCTTCCCCCCAGCCCCAGTGCATGTCTCTGCCTCCCCCCCAGGCCCCGATGCATGTCTCAGCCTTCCCCCCCAGCCCCAGTGCATGTCTCAGCCTCCCCCCCAGCCTCAGTGCATGTCTCAGCCCTCCCCCCCAGCCCCAGTGTGTGTCTCAGCCTTCCCCCCCAGCCCCTGTGCGTGTCACACCCTCCCCCCCAGGCCCCAATGCATGTATCAGCCTTCCCCCCAGCCCCAGTGCATGTCTCAGCCTCCCCCCCAGCCCCAGTGCATGTCTCAGCCCCCCCATCCCCAGTGCGTGTCTCAGCCTTCACCCTATAGCCCCAGTGCATGTCTCAGCCTCCCCCCAGGCCCCAGTGTGTGTCTCAGCCCCCCCATCCCCAGTGCATGTCTCAGCCTTCCCCCCCAGCCCCAGTGCGTGTCTCAGCCTTCTCCCACCAGCCTCAGTGCATGTCTCAGCCTTCTCCCCCCAGCCCCAGTGCATGTCTCAGCCTTCCCCCCCAGCCTCAGTGCATGTCTCAGCCTCCCCCCCAGCCCCAGTGTGTCTCAGCCTTCTCCCCCCAGCCCCAATGCATGTCTCAGCCTTCCCCCCAGCCCCAATGCATGTCTCAGCCTTCTCCCTCCAGCCCCAGTGCATGTCTCAGCCTCCCCCCAGGCCCCGATGCATGTCTCAGCCTTCCCCCAAGCCCCAGTGCATGTCTCAGCCTCCCCCCCAGCCCCAGTGCGTGTCTCAGCCTCCCCCCCAGCCCCAGTGCGTGTCTCAGCCTTCTCCCTCCAGCCCCAGTGCATGTCTCAGCCTCCCCCCCAGGCCCCAGTGTGTGTCTCAGCTCCCCCCCAGCCCCAGTGCATGTCTCAGCCTTCCCCCCCAGCCCCAGTGCGTGTCTCAGCCTTCTCCCCCCAGCCTCAGTGCATGTCTCAGCCTTCTCCCCCCAGCCCCAGTGCATGTCTCAGCCTTCCCCCCCAGCCTCAGTGCATGTCTCAGCCTTCCCCCTCCAGCCCCAGTGTGTCTCAGTCTTCTCCCCCTAGCCCCCGTGTGTGTCTCATCCTTGCCCCCCACAGCCCCAGTGTGTGTCTCAGCCTCCCCCTCCAGCCCCAGTGCGTGTCTCAGCCTTCTCTCCCCAGCCAAAGTGCATGTCTCAGCCTCCCCCCCAGCCCCGGTGCATGTCTCAGCCTTCTCCTCCTAGCCCCAGTGCATGTCTCAGTCTCCCCCCCAGCCCCGGTGCATTTCTCCGCCTCCTCCCCAGCCCCGGTGCATGTCTCAGCCTTCCCAGCCCCAGTGCGTGTCTCAGCCTCCCCCCCAGCCCCAGTGCGTGTCTCAACCTCCCCCCCAAGCCCCAGTGTGTGTCTCAACATTCCTCCCCCCAGCCCCAGTGTGTGTCTCAACCTCCCCCCCCCAGCCCCAGTGTGTGTCTCAACCTTCCCCCCCCCAGAGCCGCCACTTACCTTGGCTGCTTCTTCTCCGCGGCTCCTCTCGATCCTCTCCTTCCAGCAGCCCGGCCCCTTGTTATGACACGGCGTGCATGACGTCACGTGCGCCGTGTCATAACAAGGAGCTGGGCCGAAGTGGGGGGGTGGCTGTTATGTTGGTGGAGCCGGAGCGGCCGAAGCTGGTCCGCTCCAACTCCAACCATTTAAATAATGGGGACCGGGTCGGAATGTACTTCTGTGCAGAAGCTCATTCTGTCCGGTCAAAGTCACCTGACTGGCTGACAGGTGCGCTGCCAGGTCGGAGCGGAGCTCCGATCGCGGCAGCGGCAGAGCCTTGAATGCCCCTAGACATTCAAGTCGCCCCTTATTATGCCTATGCCTAGGGCCGGCTCTGAATACATAAGTGAAAACTCACCATAGCAAATCCTGCTTGACCAGGAGACCTGGGCCTGGCGGCGGCGCTGGTCGTGCGGGATTCGCTATGGTGAGTTTTCACTTATGTATTTATACATGTATTGTGTGTATCACATGTTCTTACATTGTCCTGAAGACGGAGTAAAATCCGAAATGATGACCGCTGGACCCCTATGTGGTGTTGCCTTATTGCCAAGTCCGTTTGAGTGCCACTCACTGCGCTGCTTTATATATATATATATATATATATATATATATATATATAAATATATTGTGGGAGTATCACCAGAGATGGCACTAGTGAGCAGCAGATTCTGTGTGGGGCAGGAGAGATCCGCCGACACAGAGAAGAAGAGGAATCTAGGAAGATGGGTAAGGGCTGCCTTGTTGAGAGAGCTCAGGTGTGGGCTGATGAGGAGGCAGACCAGTCAGGCTGCTGTTGGAGACAGTCTACATGTAGGACTGTGGCAGCCAGAGAGCCCAGTGAAGCTGAGCAAGCCATTTGGAGCCAAGGTAGATCCTATGGACCCTGGGCCTATATCTGTAGGATACAGGGAAGGCCATCAAGACTGACTGTTTGTGTAGCTGTGGCAGTCAAGCCAAGCCAGGCTGGAGCTGGTGATAGACCTGCAGAGAAGCAGGCAGAGACTGTGTTGTCAGATTAGCTGCACCACAATAGAGAGGGTTCAAGAAGTGAGTTAGATGCCCTAAATAGGAGCTAGGTTGTTTATTATGTTCTATTTCTATTCCCTGGTTTGCATGCTGGAGGTAAAAGCACCATTTACATTTATTTTACTGGAATGCCATGTGTGGACTCTAAGGGCCTGATTCAGACCTGTTCACTGTATACATGCGCTTGCAAGTGACCCGATGTTCTGCGTACGCGCATGCGCACAATTCATTCTGCGCATGTGCGTACTGCTCACTGCGAACACATACCGCTCGCTCACCCTGCAAAGACAGCCCAGTGTAATGAGTGACAGGAGAGGCCATTTGTGGGTGGTAACAGGGTCTGTTCTGTAATAACGGGGGGTTGGAGATGCGAACGCAGGCGTGCCTGAGTGTTTCAACGCCGTTTCAGAGGCGTGCATAATTAACAGGCAGCGTCATAGTACACGTCACTTGGCTTTTTTTTACACTGAAATGCTCACAGAGTTTGCGGTAGGGTAAGGCTACCACAAGCACTGCGTTCGCATCCGATGGTCCTCAATGTACCAATGTTTTAATACACTTCCCGGAGATGACGTGTGCCAGTGGGCGTCTCTACATACGCTAAGGGGTGTCTGCATACGCAGAGCGATCGCTCGCACAGCCAAAGTGGGTGTGCTTATGCCTTGGTGAGCGATCGCATCCCATGACGTTAATTTGGAAAATTTGCATACGCTCAGTGCGAGCGTATGCATCTAGCAACCGGGTCTGAATCAGGCCCTAATTCTGCACCTAATCACTGCACCACTGACCCCAATCTACCAAGCTAATTACCCCAAGTTATCACAATATATATATATATATATATATACATATATATATATATATATATATATACATATATATATATATATATATATATATATATATGAAAAAAGATGTAGCATCAAATGATATCATATAGCTAATACAACATAAATCCATAATATTCTACACAGGTGAACTTTATGGGATGACGGATACAAATGGTAAATTACTTCCTATGTTTGTTTGCCTAAAGCTACGTGCACACGATAAGGGGTAAATTTACTAAGAATCGAGTCTGGGAGAGTTTGCTTTTTTTTAAACTTGAATACCTCCGCCGAAACTCGGGTGATTTGAGGCTCCTGAAACTCTCAAATTTACCAAGAAGTGATTCTAGCTGAGAGTGAGATGTCCGATGGTGAAGCAGAATGAGATTTCTCCCCCGAGAAGCAGGTTTTGCAGGAGATTACTCACCCGAGATTGCAATGTCTTCTCTCTGCAAAACTCTCCCGAGCAAGCAGCCTGCACATATCAGTGAGACATGTGTATTCTATTGTATTTTACAGTGGGACTACAGGTGCCAGCATGCCTTTGGAGGCCGCTGATTGGCTTAGGCTACTGACAGTTCCCACGTGGCAGTCCCGTCAGCTGGCATTCGCGAGCTATCTGTATGTCTCATTTTGTTTTTTTGCCAAGTCCCTGGGATGCTGCAGAGACCAGCACCAGGATGAAGGTGCGTATAGATTCTTTTTTGCAGGGCCAGTCATTATGGATTCTACATGGGACAAGTGGACAGACCGGCAAGTATAGGTAAGTATGTGTAAGTGGGTAGGTGTATGCAATAAAGTTTTACTTGTCACGGTATGTGTGTTTTATCTTTTTTTAACTATTTATTTTACAGTGGGGGTACAGGTGTGCAGCCCGGGTGCATTACAGCCCGGCCATTTTGGGTCCAGTGCTGGTTTTAAATATAGGGGGTACCCAAGCAATTTTTTCCCCCCTATATTTAAAACTAGGATTGGCCCTGCAGCCTGGTGTTGGTTTCTAAATTATGGTGGAACCCTACTAATTTTGTTCCCCATAATTTTAGAAACCAGGACTGGCTGATAAGTTCAGGGCTGGTTAAGCTTTTTTTGGGGGGGTGCCCTATGTCATTTTTAAAAAAAACTTTTAACCTTTTTTTCACAATTTACAGGCAAAAACATACATGGGTCATAGTGATCTGTGTATATTTCTGCCAAACTCGCAGATCACAGACAGGTGTATTTACTGTATTCCACAAGTTTTTACAGGAGAGTTTTTCCATCTCATGAGAGTTTAGAAACTCTCTCCTTGGTAATTTCCCGAATCCTATCTTCACAAGTGAAAAGAGTTTTGCCGATGGTGAATTGTTTGCTAACTCTCCAGTATTTTCCTTAGCAAAGAAGATCTCTCTCCCGAGTTTTACATTAGTAAATTTGCGAGTGGGAAAAAATGCCCGAACTCTCCAGAGTTTGCAAACTCTCCCAAACTCGATTCTTAGTAAATTTACCCCTAATGCTGGGCATACACGATGCAATTATCTGTTAGATATTTGTCCAATCTGGTTGGTTGGAATGAAAACCTGGTAATGTATGGGAGCAAATAATAATAGGAATTTTCTCCCAAACACTAAAAAACGGAAAAGATTTTCCTTCCCACCAGACAGACTGGACAGATATCTGACAGATAATTGTAGAGTGTATGCCCATCATAAGAATCATCTGTCCAATCTGGATGGTTGGAAAAAAAATCTGGTAATCTGGTAATGTTTGGGGGCAAAAAGCAATCTACCATTTGTTCTCAAACACTGTAAAACAGACAAAAATAGTCATGCAGACAAAATTGGTTAAATCAGTTTTCCCAACACTCAAGTTCTCCCAACAAATCATGTTTTGAGGATTTCTGTCTGTGGGAGCAGACCCAGCAAAATACATAACCTCACCTGGCATGATTAAAGAAATTTACAAACCATGGCCTGTACTTAGGGACTGGAGAGCCTTACCGAATTGGTTACTGTTGGTTGCGTGTGAATGTTGCTTACTTTAAATTGGCCTTTTTGCAATAATGTTTTATTCACTTTTTATTTGCGTTACCCAGAATGGTAATTGTATCAAAATGTATGCAACTTTTTTATGAAAATGCTAATCGCTGTATTTACCACATATTAGTGCTTTTCGCAATTCATTTGCACAGAAAAAAGCCACTTTACTCGTGGATTGCCCTTTACAATATTATTATGATTCCATGTAAGTGCTCAAACTCCTCTTTTAACCCTCTCATGTAATGAGACTGACAGAAATCCTGCACGGCAGATGCCTGGCCTAGAACTGATCTTGCCCTATTCAGGTCCAAATCAAGCCAAGTTCTCGGGTGTATTTGCTCATCTCTTGTTATATATATAGAATTGCAAACACCAGCATTCTGTGTGTTTTATAATACTTTATTAGAGTAAGCCAACACATGTTTTTGATCTTCATTAATTGAGGGCGTATGTCTAATCAATGTGCATGTTGTAGAATGGGCAGAGAGAGATCATTCATCTTCTAGCAGAATACAAAGTTTCAGAGAGTGCAATCATGTACCTAGTAATCAGGCAATTGTGCACCTAATTACCCAGTCTTACAGCTATGTTCCCATTTTAGTTTATCGCTGCCAAGATGCTGCTTTTGTCTCATCCACATACTAGCGTATGCCGCGAATACAACATTCCTAGTTCTATTCACTGAAACTGAAGTCTTCCTATGCATTCTGTGTGGAACTTTCTCCAGTTTTTAAGTTCCATAAGTATAGAGGAAGCCATTTCATAAGTAAAGGAACACTCGTTCCTATTTATTTTAGAGAGCACATATAACTGAGCATTAAGGTATAGCAGTGAGAGTCATTCTGGAAGCAAATATGACAGTGAGTAGGCATAAATGGAGTCCACCTCGATCAAGTACATACATATCTATAATGTGTGCAGGGTGTGCAGTGCACAAGGGGCCCTGGCACATTAAGAGGGGCTCCGTACTGCCCACCCTGCACCCAAAAAAACCCCACTGTCCAAGCAGGGGGCCCCTTGTACCAGCTGCCGGTAGGCATCTTTCTGGTAATATATTCAGAAAGATGGTGACAGTGTAATGTGCCAGAGTCTTTGCAATCTTCTGCACATGTTCCATCTTTCTGAAAATATCACATGAAAGATGGCCGCCGGCAGAACGCTGTTAATGCCCTTCTGCTTCCAGCCAGTGCCGGACTGGGCCACAGGGGTACAGGGGAAATCCCCAATGGGCTCCACTGCCTGAGGACCCCACCCCCTCCTCTAGGGGTGGAGCAGGGTCATGGATGAACTAGGATGCTCGATTTCTTTCTATGGAAACAACACTAAGATTAGCTCTCCTGCCAATCAAAATGATGATGCTGACACACCACTGTACCCTCTTTTATAAAGGGGCCCTGTTCTCTGCATGTCCTTTCTAATAGTTAGTCAAGTCCCTCTGTTTTGGCTGGCCACACCCTCTCTGGTGGCTGGCCACACCCCTTAAGCTTGGGCCCCTACCATTGCATTCTCTGGTTGGCCCTTCATGCCCCAGTCTGACACTGCTTCCAGGAGATCATTTAAAGTTTTACTGCTATACAGCAGCTTCATGATCACATTGTGGTGACTCTAGTCAATTATACAGACCATAGATAGCCTTGATGGTCTATTGGACAAAACATCTTGGGCTACCCCTCACTGACCTCATGCACCAAATAAGATAACGGACTTTCTTAGTCTTGTGCTACTGTGAATTTTTATGAGTTTCGCTGAACTTTTATGGTTTTTACTCTTTTTTTTGTGCCTGTTGAGTGTTATGCTAATACTTGTTTTTGTATAAACATTACTGCTGTGGCTTACCACTGCTAATATATTTGGGGAGAAGCTGACACCCTTGTGAATGGAGTGCTACCATAGTCGTAACAGTGGTTAACCATGTGCTAAGAATCAATTTTCACATTTGGCGCTGTATTCATCATGTATATACTTTATATATAGCAGCACAAGAACTCTTTATACACCTGCTTTAGCAAAGAAATGTCTCCCCAAAGCAGATCTAGGGGTCTATTTACTAAGCAGTGTTAGGAGACAGAGTGAAAAGTGATAAGTCTGTGATAAGGTGCCAGCCAATCAGCTCCCAACTGTCATCTCACAGGCTGTGTTTGAAAAATGCAGTTAGGAGCTGATTGGCTGGTACCTTATCACTTTTCACTCTGTCTCCTAACACTGCTTAGTAAATAGACTCCTTAAACTTATGCATGTAACTCCAATTCCAGTATATACTGACTATTCTATATACACTAACATTTTTTTTGTTTACAATTACAGCTTTGTAAATATATTTGATATCATGGTTGTTTATGAGACAATGTTGTTGGACCTGGGAAGAGATTTATCAAACCATCCTAAAGATGACAAATGAAGGTGTTTCCCATTGCAAACAATCCGCTTCTAGCTATCTTTCTATAGATTGTACTAGATCAGGGGTGGGGAACCTTTTTCTTGCCGAGGGCCATTTTGATTTATAAAATATTATTTGCGGGGCTGGAGCAGGCCACGACTCCTCTGTGTGATGTCACACGGGGCGGGGCCACAATTGCCGGTGGTGGCCGGAGCATCCTCAGGATGCTCCGGGGAGCTGTAAGGGCAGCGGTGTGACCATCTGAAGCTTCCTAAAGATGCTCCAGGGGGCATTGCTGCATAGATTCTGGCTGCAGGGTGTCATTCTAAGCACCCTGCTAGCCAGATGAGGCTAGCAGAATAAAGCTCAGAGGGCCTGACCAAATGATTCCGGGGGCCTTATACGGCCCCCGGGCCTGAGGTTCCCCATCCCTGTACTAGATACATGATAGCTAGAATCTGATGGGGTACTATGGGAAACACCTCTACTTGTACTTTTTAGAAGGTTTGATAAATCTTCCCCCAAAGTCTTATAAAGGACTAAATTCCTTCATTTGCAGGTTTAAACAAATTCAATGCAGCTCAAACATTGGGGGTCAACAATAATATGAAAGTGAAGAAAAATGTTGTGAGTGGCATGTGTCTGTCTCCCATTTCTGCACCTCCTTTCCCTCCCGGGGTCTCTCTCTTTCATCTCTGTCCCCCACACCCTTCTCTTTCATCTTTGCCCCCTTCTCTTTCATATCTGTCTCCCTCCGCCACCTCCTTCTATGTCCTTTCTGCCCCCTCCCCCTCTCTTTCATCTCAGCCCCCTTCTCTTTCATCTCTATCTGCTTCTCCCTCTCTATCATCTCTGTCCTCCTCCCTCATCTCTATATCTTTCCTCTCTTTCCCCCTCCTCCCTCTCTGTCATGTCTGATCCCTTTGCCGCTCCCTTTGTAATATGATACGTACGGAAAATAAATAAATCCACATGTTTGTTCATCTTGCCCAAGACAGAACCATCTGAGGCAGCCATCTGGGGCGCACTGTGTAGGTTACATCTGGCAGGGTGTGTAAGTAGCGGAAGTATAACGTCCAGGTGGAGAGAACAAAAAAACTGAATGAGCGGCTGAATACAAAGGTATAAAAGGCCGTACTAAAAGAATGGTGACAGCATTATAAGTTAAAAACCATGTAAAAGTTAATCAGAAATTAAAAACGATGGAGTAAACTGCAACAAGCCACATAACTCAGCCTGTGCCTAGTGTCTCCCTCGCTCGAGTGTGCGGTTTTGTTGCATCCAACAGTTTGTTGAGAACGATTTGGCTGCAGTATGAGACAGCTCCCGAACCCAGTCTCTGGGGAGTTGAATTGAAGGTGGAGTGGTAGCATTTCTGAGCTGCAGTGTTTGAGAAATTGTTTAATTTTGGGTTAGAAAGTAGTCCAAAGTCTAAATCCAGTTCAAACTCCGGCTCTAACTCCATACTTCAGATGACATGCTTCAGATGACATGCTAAGGAGGCAGGCCAAGCCTGTGTGTGCAGGCTTTCAAATGATTCCCTTTTGTAGGACATGCTGGGTCATCTGGTACAGGGGGAGGGAGTGTTTGAGCAGTTTGCTCAACAAGCTAATTAATGGTGGGAGAAATTGCAGCCTCAACTCTGCAAAACAAACTTTCAATACAGACTATTCTTGCAATAAAGGATCGCTGTTGCGTCACAACTGCAAATTTGCATGGAACACAGTTGCGAATGTACGCTAATGCCTGCCACATCTCAGCCCACTGTTGCTTTATCACATCCGTACTACCTAACGCTCCTGCATATACATCACTACCATCGACGGACATCAGCCCAGCATGCACAAATTACACCAGGTCTGACCTGCTGCAGAAACTGCAAGTCTCATCGCATACAGTGAGTACTCCAGCTGCGTATGCAATCGCAGTGGCTAATTTATGCAAGTACATGCAACGACGTTCCAATGGACAGGCACGCCTGCGTTTATCTGACCACTCCCCCGTCACCACCCCAAACGCTCACAGCCTGTCAATAACTCTGTGATGGGTTCCTCTGTGTGTGCAAAATCGCAGTGCACTCGCAGTGCAGCTTATACGCATACTCATTTGTGAACAATCAACCGATGTGTGTACGTAATTGCGATTGCACACGCTGCTGAATCAGGCCCCCAGTCCCTAACAAAAACTTTCCATTTTCCTTAGACACCATTTCTCATATATATCCTGGACAGAGGGGACACACTCCTTTGCAAAACATAACATATACTATTTCATTTGTATATTGCAGCTAATTTTAGATAGGGGAAAAAAATAAGAAACACAATATAGATTATGTCAAAAAGAGACAACAGAAATGAAAAAAATCTATTACTTTTGTACTGTACATAAAATATATGTGCAACATTAGCATACAAGTGAATGGTTCAGATGCAGAGCAATATATGTTTATCATGATTTACAGTACCAATTCTTATCAGGCATGAATTAGTAGTGATTTTGTGTAGTCCCAGACACCTAATACCACATCGCAGAACGCAGTGTCATCTTAATGGCAGTACATAAGACCTGGAAACTGAAGAGGATAAAAAAAATAAACACAAATGACTGATATCCATGCTAGTTACATTTGGCAACATTTCTGACAAAAGACAGATTTTCCGGGAGAAGCTACTGATGCATTTATACCACTGAGGGCTAATTGAGTCTTTAACATCTTGAAGTAATGTAAAGGGGCCTATCCATTAGCAGATAAATTGAACGATACAACGATATATCCTTCAATCATTCAACTTATCTGCTATGGATAGGCCCTGAACGATGACAGATGCGCACTCCCACGACCGATAAATTGAATCTTTCATCTCTCCAAGATGTTGGTCAATTATCGCATATCACTGCCAGATATTAGAAATATCGTGCAGTTTATATGCGGTAAACGACGAACGATGAAAGATATTAGCAGCAGCTACAGAGCGCTACAGAGAAAAAATCCACTCCCTGAATGATGTCATGCAATATCGTTCATCGTTCGTCTTTTGCCAAAATCTGTCATGTACATGACAGATATCTTTCAGCACAGCCACCGGAATTTTCAAGGGATATCTTTTGTCTTTCATCATTCAGAAAAACATCTGCTAATGGATAGGCCCCTTTAATCTCATACTGTAATATCCATTTCATAATTCAGTCTAAAAATTAATTTCCAGATATGCTATTTCCACATTTTTTTCAGGACTATACTTATATATGGAGCATTGGGCAATGAAGCAAGATAATACTTTGAAGAGCCTTTTTACCTCTACTAGTCCCACTCAACTAGCAGACCCCACTCAACTAGAAGGAACATGTATGACACAAACAAGATAGAAGTGTCTCACCTGGGCACCTTACAGGAGTAATACTTATCCCATGAACCAGTGTTTCTCTTACTCCTTGTTCCGAACTTCCAATAATAATAGTGACATTTTATTCAATGGTTCACCACATAGAAAAAACAAGAAAAATACAATCGGATCGGACGACATATCGTCTATTGTGTACCCAACATTACCCTTATGTCAGAAGGTTCTGGAACAAGGTCGTGCAATTCATTTAACAAGGAACTAAAACTTATCAGCTACATTCATTTTGGAACGGATCATTTTTGTAATAATTGTAGTGGGAAATTGACACAAATATACCTTATCTCTGAAATGATTTCTAAAGCAAAATGGTGACACTCACACAATGGATATCTCAGCAATCCCCCTCAGTATCCTTATTATTACACTAATTAATGTACCAGTTTCAGATGGCCTAAGTAAAGTAATAGACAATGACGTTAGAAATCTTTGTGACTTGATTTCCATTAATTTAAGCTAGGTAAACACTAGATGATATATTGGATGATTTGTCCTTTTGGGGTGAAATGGAACCACAAATCATTCAGTGTGTATGCGCTATTGCGCCTAATGACGTAACTACAGTAGGGGGTATGGCTGCTATGGGGCCTGGACCGACCCGGGGGGCTGGGCCCTCCCCCTGCACCCAGGGTGCCAGACCTCGGTCTACTACTCTGCACTCCCCACCCGCACCCTCCTCACTCCCCTCTTCTTTTCTTGACTTACCTGCTGCATGGTCACAACCCCCATGGTCTCATCCTCCCCTTCGTGGTCGAATCCTCCCGGGCGGCTCTGTCTCCAGCTCTCCTCATTGACTGATACTGGGAGGAGGTGTGGCCATCTCTTCCCAGCATCAGTCAGTGAGGAGGAGAGATGGAGCCAACTGGGAGAGCAGGTGTGCCTGCCCTGCGCAGCGTGACCACTGAGCAGGTAAGTCAAAGAGAGGGGAGTGAGGAATGTGCAGGGGGTGGAGTGAGGAGAGTGCGGGAGGGGGTGACTATGGAGGGTGGGCCGAGGACCTAGGGGGGCTCGTGAAAATTTTGCTATTTTGCCCCCTAGTTACATCCTTGATTGCGAGCTACTGTGTGTTGTTCATTACATCTTCAGATCAGCCTGCAGTGCAGTCCAATCTGAAGATCTGACGGCTGACACCAAGCTTCTGGATGCGGCAGGGGAATGACATTAGACGGTCATACACTAGATCGTGCAGTGTTTACAGACCAACCGATATATCGTGCTGTCGTAACTGCCGTCGCTGAGTACACACATCGTCTAGTGTGTACCCAGCATTAGAGTCCATAACAGTCATACGGCCATGTTCCAGAATATTTGCTGCACAAACTGATACATGACAGAACATTATGGCCCGTATTCAATTTTAGGCGAAAAGTCTGGAGGTTTCTCTAATTGCTATTGCTCTCAACATGCTGTTTAATTGCATTCACCAAAAGAAGAAAAATTAAATGAGCCAAAAAATTATCCAAAAAAAATAAAAATGGAACTTACAGTATTCTGGAACTAGAGTAAAAAAATGACCCAACAGCCCATGTCAGATGCTTTATTTCAAACAGATATATAGACATGTGGGTGCTGACATACGGTAACCAATAACAGTAAAATAAAAATACATTTAAAAAATATATAAACAAATGAATAAATAAATAAATACTCCCAGCTGAAACTTCTGTAATTCCACCAAAAGCCACAAAGGAAAAAAATACAGCAAAAGAGAAACAGCGCTTCTTATTAAATAATTTGTTAAATCTGAGTCAGGTTTGAAAACATACTTTATAGCAATTTATTAAACAGAAAACAAATATATATACATAAAAACCTTATAAAAATACTGCCAATATTACTCCAACCAAGGATTAAAGTTCACAAATAGTGCACAAATATATATAGAGAAATCCTAATTTTATAATCCATTGAGAAGTAGCCTGAAATAATCAAGTCTGTCCCATATATTAACATTGCAGAATTGCAGTGTGTGTCATAGTGTGTCGTAGTAGCTTACGCAGTCCAGATAGGATAATCCACATTTAGGAGAATCCTCCATAAATAAAGCGTCCGGTCCACAGGTGTTATGAAGTGACGTTATCCCTTTAGTGGGACCAGCTGGTGTGCGGTAATAGCGGCTTTGTAGCTTGAAGTCCCAATTCGGATATTAGCCGAATGATCAGGAAATAAATATTGTGGTAGGAGAAATGGTATAAGTGTCTTGCTGTAGTGCACGTAACGTGTTTCTTCACCTCCCCTGTGATTTCATCAGAGAATATGCAATATTTGTGAGGCGTCCTGCCATGAGTTTATATCGTTCCCCTCATTAGGCTTAATTGATTGCAGCTCAGTGGCTCACTGTTACACTCGCTATTGAAGTATTATTTGCAGCATTTTCATAAGGTATTTGATAGATATTTTATTTTTTATTTATTTATTTATTATTTATTTATTAACCGTTTCTTATATAGAGCAGTATATTCCGTTGCGCTTTACAATTTGAATCAACATTAATAGAGCAAGACTGGGTTGTAAAAGAAAGACATAAAGGTAAGAGGGCACTGCTCGAAAGCTTACAATCTATAGATATGTGTGCTGACCCCCGTGTTTTGGTTTTGGTTTTAGATCTGGATTAATCTTCGTGTTTTGGTTTTGCAATACCACCCTCAGGTGTTTTGGCCTGGGTTTAAAAAAATAATGAAATTATAAAAAAATTTCATAAACAACTAAAATTCTGTAATTTTTACAATCCCAAACCAGAAATTTGGATTTAAAATCCAGGGGTTTGGGCGCATAAGCAGTGGGGCCCACGGGAGATTTCCCCTGTACCCCTGTGAGCCAGTCTGACCCTGCTATTACTGCCCCGTGGAACCATACAGTATGTAGAGCCGTTACAGAGCTGCCTTGAGTACTCCCCTTCACCCTGTTCCCAGCGGCAATGCTTCCTCTACGTGATGTCATAATATCACATAATCAGGGGTCGGGGATGGCACAGGGTGGAAAATCCCTGGGTTACACCCTAGAGTGCAGGAAACAGATGGAGATTTATCAATCCCTCTAAAGAAAACAAATTCAGGTGTTGCCCGTAGTAACATTAAATCAGATTCTAGCTCTCATATGTATATTGTACATTCTATAAAATTATACCCAAAATCACATTGGTTGCTCCTCTTTAGAAGGCTAGATTACTCTCCCCCTTAAAATAATAAATTCTGCTTTTTAAGTGCATCCTGCGCTTGTCAATCACAGCGGTTACATTTATAATAGAGAACAATAATCATTAGTTCTGTGGCTACTGCAAAATGGATGCAGCTACTGCTCCTAATGTAAAATGCTCCTGTTTTATCCAGTGCACGTTTAGGGAACCAACAAACTGTCCGACATTTAGAACTTGTCTGTTCCACAGACCATCAAGAATGATGTGCTAGATTAATATTAGCTGGTTAGATTTCCCACAGATAGGACACAGTAAAGCACAAGCTGTGAGTTCTGTCACATCCACAGTGATTCTAAGCTACAAATCGCAGCGTCTATCACAGACTGAGCGCTGATCTCTGAATAATCCTCCAACTTTTTTTTTTCTATTTTATTATTATTATATTAAGTGAGTGGTAAGATAACAGAAATCCGCATGTCTCGCCTTGACGTTTCCTGAAAGTGACAATTTGACATTTGTTTCCTTTAGGCAGAAATCGAATTGAAATGTAGCCGCTGACATGAAGATCTCCTTGTAATGCATTAAAATGTCTCCTTAATATGTCTCATTAACATGTCAGACACCTCCTGCGCAACATAATCATCTGACTTGCAGCAGCCGACTTGCTTATGGGCGACGAACAAGATGGCAGATGTTACTTCAGGCAATGTTAGTGATGGGGATGAAATATACCTGCTTGAAGTTGAAATGCAGCCTGCTACCGGCCTTCATCACTTGTCTGTCTCCCTTCAAATAATTGTATACAGTGACTGCAGTAACCCTTTAAATAACTCAAGAGTGATGTGTTAGCTTGTTATCTTTACACAGCAGCATTCTTTACACAGGAAAATAAAGCGAGGGTGGAAGCAGGCAAATTATATATGTGTTACTTTCTGTGGCATGGAATTTTAGCCTTAAGGGCAGGTTTTCTTTTGTTTTTTTCCCTTGTTAAAATAAATTCACAAATAAGGAACCTTATATGTTATTCAACGTTGTTTGGCACTAAGCTAATGATTCTATTAAAAATACTATAGAACATACACAGAATAGTGTAATACCTGACAGAACAATGTAATACCTGTTGAAATGACTGATGAGAATTTGAGCTGATTGAAAATAACACTCTATACTGTGGTTGTGAGTGAGATGGATCAATGGTATGTTGCCTAAGGAAGAAAACGTGTTAAAACTAACTAACCACCACTATGGAGTCGTCCTTCTGTCCTGGGATAAAAACACTTTCTGCTTCTCGCTGTCTTTCAAACTTTCTCCACTTTATACAGTGGTGGCCGTGCTATTTACCCTTTGCGAAACCATACAGGAGATAAGCATGGTATTGTTATTATTTATTATTTTTATCAATATTTAGTTATATACGGTCTAATACAGAGATGTACATTCATCTGAGGATCAACGCAGATCTCCGATGGTTAGGGGTTTGCGCTTGCACAGGTCCGTTAGGCGCATGTACAGAATGGGTCCTGCGATCTCACTCGCAAACCCCCCTCCCCCAAGCCACAGCATGACTGACATGCTGCTGCATTTGGGGGGTGGAGCAGGGGTGTGCCTGGTGGCCATTCCCAGAAACAGGAGCGTGTAGACCCTGTTTTTCGGGAGGAACGAGGCCCGAGTCTGCAATGGCGGACGCAGACTTCTGGCCTCTTGCGTGACCAAGCACCAGGCAGGCTGCAGGAAGCTTCAGCTCACATAGCCTGACTAAAGGAGCAACTATCGTGACCATTGCATAAAGCTTTGCTTTATGATTTTAAGCCAGTGTAATAGTGAGTACGGCTGTACTATCATTTGATCAATAAACCACACTGCCTGGTTAAACTACACTGGACTTATCATTGGGCCAATCACACATTCCAATGGTGTGTACATAACTCTGCCAAACCACCATCTGTACACACATTTCAACAGGTTTTGGAAACCTATGAGATTTAATTTTTACAAAATCTTTCTGTTCCTTGCGTCTTGCGCATTTGTAGGCCGATGGCCATATATGTGCATTAGGAGTAGGACCTCCAACACGGATGTCAATGCTTCATCAGAACAGCTCTATACTCGGTGGGTAAGCAATCCTAGCATACTGGCAATCTAAAATACTCTTACGCAGGTGAACAGGAAGGAGTATCGCAATAAATTTGTAAAAATGTATACATTTACCACTTGTGAGCAGTGAGGTGCTAGTTGTTGGAAACAGAGCTATGACTGCTATGCGTGGTGGTATCCAATGTCATTAACGGGACAGCAGAACTTATCAAAGAAAGAACTGAGATGGCATTAGGCAATTGAACTCACTAGATCCAGTAGCTGAACTGAACAACCCTGTCCTCATCAGCTATGTTTCCATAGCCTTCAAAAATATGAACTGATTTTATATATATCAAAAGTAAATGTGGGAGGTAGAGGACGTAGTTGGACTAAACTGGAGCCACCTCCAGCTGCCATCCGCCATCCGCATGCCATTGTGTTGAATATAAAATAGGAGCCTGACTTAAATTAGGTCTTCACGCGGGCTAGAATGGGATTGCTGAGACAGGGGCGGCAGCTGGCTGAGATTGCTAACTACTGCCGGGTCCATAACTACTATTATTGAATAAAACATTCCTTAACTAGATCATTCTTCTAATATGAATGGTCTCCTGGTAATACTCCCAGTCTCCTCATTACTCTACACATGGCCGTGCCTTGAGAAACACGTAGCAGCTTGGATAGTAGCCATGTTGTTGTCGTTTTTCCGTCACTGATATTCTGAGAACACTAGGATGAGTTACAGTCAGATAAGTAATTTGCTCACGATAAGAGTCTCATTTAAATGTCAGTATCAATCCTTTATTGCCTTTCAAGGCTAGAAGATGAGAAGATGATCTTGGATTTAAGCTATATTAACTTCTGATAACCTATATTCCTCCATCATTTCCAGGTATATTCCTTGATATGATGAGGTGGGAAGGTTATCTAATCGAAAACTAACCGAGGGAGGGTCAGATGTCTGTGTGAGTGGGTTGGGGGGGGGGAGAGGTGGAGGGGAGGGAGGGGGGGTTTCCTAATCACTACCTTGTTCTAAAAGCTCACAAAATTTACACCAGTCTTGATTTTAAAAATCTGCACTGTACTTGGCTCTCAGTATAAAATAAAGTGGATTGCACAAGAATGACAGATTGTGTTAAGGTGACTTTGCTGCCATCCGTGGCCCTATTTCAAACACTCTATTCTTCATCATAAAGGGACAGCTTTTAATATCACTTGTGTAGAAGTTGGAGTCATTCGAGCATAATTAACTACACATGTGAACCATAATTGAGAGCTATAACTCATTCCTCTTCCTTTTTAATATTACATCATGGGCCAAACATATGGGTTATTCTGTCTACTGATATGATAGAATGTTCATGTGTTCATAGACATGTTCAGACGTTGCCTCTTGCAAGATAGTGAAGCTGTCAAATATGAATTACCAGTATTAATTATGTTAATAGTGGGACTGTGTAGCTCTGATCTTCAGCAGATCCTGAAATAATATCCTTTGTCACTTGCGATCATTCAACTAAATGTTGGTTTGATTCAAGTTTCCTTAGTAATTTAGGAAGCATTTGGAGTGGACATGTTCTGCATTTCTGAAAGGAAAACATATGTTTATGTAAAAATGATAGCATTGTATTTTGTCTTTGACATGAATTTAGTGCTGGATTAAAAAATGAGAGCAAATTGAGAATAATAAACTGTCTTCTCTACCTACTGATAATTATGTTTTTGAAAGCATACTTTTATGATAGTGCAAGACTGTGATCAATTGCAGATCCTGTTAAGACCAGGGGATACTAACTCAAGCTTATTGTGGACGACATGCCTTTCTACCTTCACAGCAAGGTACTACGGCATGACCTGACTCCTGAGTCCTGTACATTTGCCCTTTCATGATAGCTACTGCGCCACCTTTTAAATGTGGTAGTGAGGATAGCAGGTTCACCCCTGTGCATATTAGGATGAGATAGAGGTTGATTTTTTTAAGTTATTGTCTCTTTATTTGTGATCTTTCGAAGATCAAGAAGATAATAATAGTAGCAATTATGGTAAGTAACAATCTTATAATCAAGATATTAAAATCAGTAAGTTCCGCCCCCCCCCAAAAAAATGGCTAGAGTTGAGGGTTATTATAGAAGGAGGGAACAGCGAATAGGTAATAGGAAAGGGGGACAGGTGTGATGGGCTAGAGCTTCTTGTTTGACATGAGGAGTCCTGAGTCTTATTGGAACATTTGGGGACTGTTTGTGAGTAAAAAATAAGGGTATGTGGTGTACCTGGGATCAGCAAGTACCAAGCCATTGCCCATGTGACCAGATTAACAGATACATCACTTTACTACCCAGTTAGAAAAACAGGCGATGTCTAATAAAAGAGGAAATGTAAGATTTGGGGCATTGTTTAAGTGCATCATCAGGAGCACCTTTAGATAGATTTAAACGTAAGGAGGAGCAAACAGCAGGAGTCATTCGGGACCTCCCCTCTTATAATCAGAAGTTGAAATAATTTTTGTACAAAAATTGGTTAGCCCTGAACATTCCCACCAATTATACTAAGAGATGCCCAGGCCTCCACATAAGAATAGGCCCATCATCATGACAGTATGATGATCAGTCACCCAGTTGGCCACAAGGTCCGCCATAAACCCTAAGTATTACAATTGTATTTCCATTTTCCTCACAAAATGATGCAAGTTTTCTACTTTTACATATTTACGTAGACATTGAGGCTATCGTATAAGGGGTGTATATGCCCACATGGCACTGGCCACACTCACACCTCACTGGTCAAACCCACATAGCACTGGTCACACTTCCTCCGCTTCTCACAGTTAGGCCCTTGTAACCCTTAATGTGGCCATGAAGACAAATAAGTGTTGTACAGTAAATTAGAGCATCCATATAATCTAGTCTGCACTTTGTATTGTATTTCCAGGGCTGTGGTGTTGGAGCAGGTGTGTATCCTTCCAAAAATATTAATATACTGACCCCCAGATTTCAATCGCATGCTTTAGCAAAGTATGGCATTTTGTGGGTTGGCATCTTAATTAAAATTTTGTAGATTGGTGAAAGGGAGAGTTGTGGGTCCACAGGTCCCACACATAGACATTTAAATCAATTTAAGTCCTTATCCAATATGGTAAGTGGGCCCAAGCGTGACTAAAAGTGTCAGATTTGCACATAGATATGCCCTTCACTGTGCGTTAGAAACAGCTCCAAGAGAGAGACCAATTTCTTATATTGGAGCAGGTTTCGCCAGGAGGAAAGTTGGTGTAGAATAGAAATGGAGAAATATAAAAGGTCATATACTGTAGATATGGTTATTTGCTCCTATCTTTTAAAATATTTCCTGCAATTTAAAGTGGAGATTGTTGGGCCAGGGTTGCAGCCATGGGCCTGATTTACAGATGGACGTAGTTCACACAGCAGCTGTGTCTTTGGATGCAACTGCAGTGCTACAATATGTAAAAGCATCAGGAGGCATCTGTAGTAAAAAGACGCCCACTGCATGGTTTTCAGATCCGCTGCTGCCCCAGAAGACGCATCATTGCATCATCTGCGTGACCATCGGTTATCTGAGTAACCCCTAGATTACTCAGGATGGGTGACATGCTCCCATTTTATAGAACGTTCCCCATCAACGATCCCTTGCCACCCCAAATGGCTGCAGACCGTCACTCACCTGACGCCTGCAGCTGCACTGCACCTGACAGCGTGGCAGCATGAGTCCTGTGCATGTGCAGTTAAACAAACATCAGAGATTTATGTAAACCAATGGGTAAACCAATGGACCTATGTCCATTCAATAGCCATAGCAGGAATGCCTAGAGAGAGTTCACATATTTCTTTTCAGGGTTTAGCGCCCCCATGTCAGTTACTATACTAGCGAATACAAATAGCTAAATATCTGGGGCAATTCCAAGAATTATTTGTGTATTCGGTGGTATAGGAAGTTGTGTCTAAATTATTAGCATCCTAAGGGGAGCCTCTCACTTTCTGAAGGCCTTTGAAAATATTCAAGGGAATGACAATGGAAGGAGTCTAAAGAGCAAAGAATAATTTGTCTCATTGTATTTATCTATACCAGTGATTCCCAACCTCGGTCCTCAAGGCACACTAACAGTCCTGGTTTTGGTGATATCCATGCTAAAGCACAGATGGTTTAATCAAAATAACTGAGGTACTAATTAAGTTGCCTGTGCTCAAGTATGGCTAACCTTAAACCTGGACTGTTAGTGTGCCTTGAGGACCGTTGTTGGGAACCCTTGATCTATACTGATATTATAAGAACGTTGTGTTTGTCACGCTGTTACAAGTTGGCGCAAAAACGACTGAAATGATTTTCATGAAAACTGCATCAATTTGTAGAGGAAACTCTTATAAAATAACCTGCACTCTGTTTTATCTCGATCCATCAAGTTGAAGCTGAGCAATAATAAAAACAAATTTACTGACATCATAAATGCAAGAGATAGGTGCGGCACCATGCGCGTGGTGGGTGAAGGCTGTGCTGCCATCATCCTGTAGTAACGTGGGCCACTCTCGTGGCAGGGCCCCTATGCAAAGCAATACAACTAGAACACCTCAAATAAAAAAAATTGTTTGCAGAAGCGACAACGCAGGCGAAGCCATAGGCAACAGCTAGTTTTTATATATAATTATCCTGGTGATCCAAGAAACTACCTGGGATCACCAACTTTGGAGGTCTGCCTTTATTAGTAAGAATCTAGAGGAAGTCCAATTGTAAAAATTGTATGTTGTCACTTGTCAAAATGGTTCCTAGTCATTTCATCTGTGGGGAGATCCAGGTGAAGTGGATGGTGCTCTGGAGTGCCTGAGCATGGCCTTCTGAAATTGAAACCAACAAATTGTGAGTAATGTATTTTGAAGTTGGAAAAAAACCTATAGTTTTGGAGCTTTAGGGATTGTGGGATTGGAGACAATATCTAGGAGAATGTCAACAAACAAAATTGTGTTATGTTCTGTGTGCAAATATTAAGATACTTCTAATGTCAAAATGGATCTTGTGGCTTGTGAAAGATCTTTTGTACGTAGTGTGAAGATGGGAAGTGATAATGGGCAAAGGGAGGGGATTTTGCAGAATATATGGGGCCCAATGTCCCAGCATTACAGACATACAGTAAACTGAAAATCAATTCTGTCAAAGGCTTTTAGGCATCTATCAACAATATAATGGCTAGCATGTTGTGACTAGAAGCACAATTTATTAAGTCTATTGTTTGATCTGTCTGATCTCTGTGAATTAAGCTTAGGATAAAAATCAAAATCTTGAAATGGTTTGATATTAAAATAATGAATTGTTATAGGTCTGTTCTAAGCCGGGAGAGCAGTAAGCTGGGACATTGTAAGGGTCCTTGCAATCCTTAAGGAGGATGGTAATTGCAAGAATTCAGGGTAGAAATTGTGTTCACTAAAGATTTAACGCAATGTCTACAGTAAGAGCCTAATTGGTCTTTGAAAGCATTAGAAGTTGGTTACTATGAAGTAGGGGTGAGCGGGTTCGGATTTCTGAAATCCGAACCCCCCCGAGCCCCCCCGATCCGAGGCCGATCCGAGTCAGGCTCGACTTTTCCCGCCTGACTCGGATCTGAAATCGAGGCAAAACGGCATCATCCCGCCTTCCGGGTCTCGCGGGTTTTGGATCCTATATAAGGTACCCGCGTCGGTGCCATTTTCTCACTCGGCTATGGACAGTGAAGAGGGTGGGTGGGAGTTAGGGCTGGCTGGGCTGTGTAGTGTACTGTAGTGTAGTGCAGAGTAGTGTTGTGCTGTGCTGTGCTGCGCTGTGCTGCTGTTGTCCATAGGGGCTGTGTCCACTACTTCAAAGTCCATAGGGGCTGGCTGTGTTGTGCTGTGCTGCTGTTGTCAATAGGGGCTGTGTCCACTACTTCAAAGTCCATAGGGGCTGGCCGGACTGTGTTGTGCAGTCAGTTGTCCATAGGGGCTGTGTCCACTCCAAAGTCCTGTGCAGTGTCCCAGTCCTAAAGGGGTTCTGTAATGTTGTCCAGGGGGTGCTCTGTCCGTCAGGGGTGCTCCCCCCAAGTGCTAAAAAAAATATATTTTTTCTGTGTTTGTGAATTGTGTGCGCAGTAGCCGCACGTGCATCAACAAAGTAGTGCCAAGCGTGCGCCTGTGTCATAAGTAAAGGGCTGGCTGGCTTGACCGTTAAATGGTGCTGTAACCCCCAAAGTACACTCCAAACCAAATAAAAAAATATTTTCTGTGTTTGTGAATTGTGTGCGCAGTAGCCGCACGTGCATCAACAAAGTAGTGCCAAGAGTGCGCCTGTGTCATAAGTAAAGGGCCGGCTGGCTTGACCGTTAAAGGGTGCTGTAACCCCCAAAGTACACTCCAAACCAAATAAAAAAATATTTTCTGTGTTTGTGAATTGTGTGCGCAGTAGCCGCACGTGCATCAACAAAGTAGTGCCAAGCGTGCGCCTGTGTCATAAGTAAAAGGCCGGCTGGCTTGTCCGCTAAAGGGTGCTGAAACCCCCAAAGGGCACTCCAAACAAAATAAAAAAATATTTTCTGTGTTTGTGAATTGTGTGGGCTGTAGCTGCATGTGCATCAACAAAGGAGCAGCGCCAAGCGTGCGCCTGTGTCCCATAAGTAAAGGGCCGGCTGGCTCATTTCTTAAAGGGTGGTGTAACTCACAAAGTGCACTAGTCTCCAACAAAAATAAAAAATAATTTTCTGTGTTTGTGTTTGTGTGCGCCTTAACCGCACATATATATCAATATAACATAAATGGAGGACCAAACTTTCTCCGATAAAAATAAAATAGGGAAAGATCAAGAACCACTTCCTCCTAGTGCTGAAGCTGCTGCCACTAGTCATGACATAGACGATAACATGCCATCAACGTCGTCTGCCAAGGCCGATGCCCAATGTTATAGTAGAGGGCACATACAATCCCAAATGCCAAAGTTCAGGAAAATTACCTTGAAAAAAACATTTAAATCATCTGAAGAGAAACGTAAACTTGCCAATATGCCATTTACGACACGGAGTGGCAAGGAACGGCTAAGGTCTTTCCCTATGTTCATGACTAGTGGTTCAGCTTCACATGACGATGGAAGCCCTCCACCCGCTAAAAAAATCAAACGAGTTAAGCTGGCAAAAGCACAGCGAAGAACTGTGCGTTCTAAGAAGATATCACAAATCCTCAAGGAGAGTCCAAGTGTGGTGGCGGTTGCGATGCCTGACCTTCCCAGCATTGGACGAGAAGAGATGGCTCTTTCCACCATTTGCACGCCCCCTGCAAGTGCTGAAAGGAGCACCCACAGTCCACTTGCTGATATGCAAATTGAAGATGTCACTGTTGAAGTACAACAGGATGAGGATACTGGTGTAGCTGGCACTGAGGAGGAAGTTGGCGAGGAGGATTCTGATGGTAATGTGGTTTGTTTAAATCAGGCTCCAGGGGAGACAGTTGTTGTCCGTGGGATGAAAAAGCCCATCACGGTCAAGCCTGGGCAGAAGACCAAACATTCCACCTCTTTGGTCCTGCAATATTTCTATTCAAATCCGGACAACAACTGTCTTGCCATATGTACCATATGTAAAGGTGAAATAAGTAGGGGTAGGGACGTTAACCACCTAGGAACATCTTCCCTTATACGGCACCTGCAGCGTGTTCATAAAAAGTTACTGTCAAGTTCAGAAACTTTGGCTAAGACCGTAAGCAGTCCAGGGACACCTAAATCCCTTTTTCCTGTTTTATCCAAGGAATCGGTGGATATGGAGGATGAGGACGACATCTTGCCTCCGTAGAGCCAGTTTGTGCAGGGACACATTAATTGCCAGCTTGTTTTGTGGGGGCCCAAACGAACCAATCATTTCAGCCACAGTCATGTGGCAGACCCTGGCACTGAAATTATTGGTTTGTTAAAGTGTGCATGTCCTATTTATACAACATAACGGTGGGTGGGAGGGCCCAAGGACAATTCCATCTTGCACCTCTTTTTTTTCTTTGCATTATGTACTGTTTGGGGCCTAGTTTTTCAAACTGCCATCCTGTCTGCCACTGCAGTGTCACTCCTAGATTGGCCACGTGTTTGTGCCGCCCACTCGTGTCGCTTAGCATAGTCATCCAGCTACCTTGGTGCAATCTTTTGGCCATAAAAACAATATTGTGAGGTGTGAGGTGTTCAGAATAGACTGGAAATGAGTGGAAATGAAGGTTATTGAGGTTAATTATTGCATAGGAGCAGAAAAACACACAAATTCTGTGATTTTAGCTGTTTTTATGCTTTTTTTCAAAAAAATACAGATCCAAAACACAAAACCCAGAACCCAAAACACGGAAGGGTGTTTTTGGCAAAACCAATCCAGATCCAAAACACGAAGAAAGATCCAGATCCAAAACCAAAACACAAATCACGAAAAGTGGCCGGTGCACACCCCTACTATGAAGTCATCAGACCCTGGCTTTGGCCATTAGGGTTTTGGGAAACAGGTGCATTAAGCTCTAAGGTAAATGTCTAGCAGGGATTACCTGGTTTTGGCTGTTTTCTTAGGAAAATACAACTCTATGCTGTCTTGTAGGGTCAGACTTACGCTTTTGTGGACCTTGAAGGTTGAATAACCCTAATTAAGACATACACTATAATTTAAGTTGTTTGGTATAAGATTTCTGTGTTTCCCTGAATGAGCATATGTTTGTTAGTGATCTCTGGGTATGTAGTGCTGTAGTTCCAGGATTTTTTACGCAATTCAACTAACTGATTCCTACATTTTTGAGCCATTTGAAGTCATATGATTGTTTCCTGCACCATTATCGAGACTGTGTTCTTGAGTTTAATTCTTAAAGGTGATAATTGTAAAGTGTGCCATTTGCAAAAAGTTAACAGAGTCAAAGGTCAATACAAAAAGTGGTTGACATAAAAATGGTCATCATGTTTTTTTCTAACCCTTATTTTAACCCTCCCCTCCCCTGGTGCCTAAACCTAACCATCGGGGTAAGTGCCTAACCCTAACTGTCCCTTCTAGTGTCTAACCCTAACCCTCCGGTAAGTGCCTAACCCTAAAAAAAAAAAAATGTGTTGACCATTCTTTTTGCATCAACCTTTTGACCCTGTCAACCTTGTGTACCTGTAAACATTCATCCATGTCAACCTTTTCTGTGTCGACTTTTTACCCCAGACGACCTATTGCCTGTCTAACATCTGTTGTCTATCTAGACATTGTCAACCTTTTTAATGTCTATCTATTGACTGTAACCTGAGAAATATTGATCCCTGGTACTACAGTGGGCAGTGGACTTTGCCATGGTCTGTGTGTGTGGATGGGGGGGAGGGAGGTAGGCCATGCACATTGTGAATCACAGGTCCCATTTGCCGGGCTATAACTTTCTGGAGGGCATGACTGTGCTTCTTTGGCAATTACCTAATTTGTACACCCCAACTCTCTTGGTAACCCCCAGTGTATTTTATACATCTGAATCAAACATACGTTTGGTGTAAGTTATATTGGTTTCACTTTGTTGTAACTTCGCATGTAAGAAATCCAGTGATAAGTATGACTATATTTATACTGCACTGTACTGCTCTGCATGTCTGAACTAATTTCTCTAGCCAGAAAAGCAGCTACTCACCTTAGTGTGGAGTTAATTAAAAGGGAAAAGAAAATGCCCAGATTTTGAGCAGACCCCTTTCTGATTCCACTTGTTGATTCTACGCGATTCTGTCTTATTAACGCTGACTTTTTCAAATTCACTGTTTAGCATTTCTCACAACAAGCATATTTAAGAGGCGATACAGTGTCACCTTCCTTTTAAGACAGCACATGTTAATACTCCTGAAATTATATTTAGATTATAATCTCGACACCCTTGTGTAATCAGCTGCCTCTCACAAAGAGCTCGATGTCAAAGATTCTATAACAGTACTTGTACAGAAATGACTCAAGTACGTTGATGCAGCGGTAACTCTGGCCCTATGTAAAAACCAGAGGGGTTTTTTTTTATACTAAAAGCCTTAAGTTTTCAAAATGTAGATGAGCACAGACTAAGGAAGCAGTAATTAATTTCCTTTGACCTCAAGCTGAAATTCCTTTCTAAAGCTGTCATAAAGAGAAAGAGGCCAGAGAGAAGAAGTGAAACTTTGTAACAATGCAATTAAACCCTTATAATGAGGTCAGCTATTGGACTTGCAGCAACTGATATCATTATAGCAGCACAGTGGCATTGTACAGATGCTCTGATTTTCCCCACTCCTTTAGGTTTTAACTCTTCATTTGTGTAATATGCTTTCACATTATGGAGAATAATCAGCCTTCTACAGATTGTATGTTATGTTTTTTTTCTTTATGATTTTGTGTTAATGTATTACTAATACAATCTAAAGGCCGGTACACACTAGACGATGCCTGGGACCAGGCAGGGTGCTGGCATCGGCAAGTCCATATACACTTGTCGATGCCGGGAGTGACGGCGCAACAGCGGGGGCCATGCTGCATACGGCAGCATGACCCCCACTGATGATACCGCCCGTCGGACCTGCACGCAGGAGCGTGCATCTTCAGCGACATAGCATGAGCCCCGTCATTGAAAGAGCCGACAGCCAATCAGCGGGCATCTCCATCAGAGCAGCTTGCTGATTGGCTGTATGCGGTCAGTGTGTCTCCCCGTAGACTTCAATGGAGAGAAATCTCTATTGAAGTATATGCCAGGACCCACTACATTGTATCATTGATGTTACCACAAGGTTAGTTGTGTTTAACCTCGTGGTTACATCAATGAGACAATGTAGCGGGTTCCAGCATAGAATTCAATGGAGATTTCTCTCCATTGATGTCTATTGGGAGACACGCTGACCGCATAGAGCCAATCAGCGAGCTGCTCCGGCGGAGATGCCCGCTGATTGATTGGCTGGTGACCCCTTCAATGACGGGGCACACATGTGCCCCGGTCATTTGCGTGGAGTAAAGATATGTGTACACACACATTCCTTTACTCAGTCTTTTTATTTTAACCCTGTGGATGCCTACTTGAAAAAGAGGATGTGAACTACGTATTGGAGAGGAGAGTAAGGATTTTTTTTTATAGGTACCCCTAGGGATTACTTCAGATACTAGGTGAGTATGTGTGATAGTGAGTGTGATAGTTAGTGTGAGTGTGCATGTATGTTATAATAAAATGTTACTTTCATGGTGTATGTTGTGTTTATTTATATTGCTTTGGTTGTGAAACTACAAGTACCAGTGGGCCCGTAATGCTCCACATGCTGGTATTTGAGGTTCACCAAATGCCAGCATGCGGGGAAGGCTTGCTGGTATGTGTAGTTCCACAACTAAAGACAATATTTATCCACTGAGTTTACACTACACACTAACACTATCAACCCAGCACCCACCGCCCTAGGGTGCTGGGGATAGCCCCGGGCTATCAGCCTAGGCCAGGGGTGCCCTGGAGAGGGGGACCCCTCTATTGGAGGGGTCCCCGACTCCCAAGGGATCCCTGGCCTGGGCTGACAAGCGGTCAGGGCTGATGCTGCGGCTGGGGGGCCCGCTGAAAGGGCTCCCCTGGTTGTGGCATCAGTCCCCCACTAGAAAGGGTCTGGAGCTGGTTTTAGATATATGGGGGACCTCACGTAATTTTTTTCTCCGTATATTTAAAACCAGGTCTGGCCCTGTTGCCTGGTGCTGGTTCTTAAATTATGGTGGAACACTATTCATTTTGTTCCCCATGATTTTAGGAACCAGGACAGGCTGGCAAGTCTGGGGCTGATTTTGCTTTTGGGGGGGCACTATGTCATTTTATTTTAAATAAAAACACTTTGTATTAAGTATACAGGCATAAACATACACAAATCACACTGATCTGTGTATGTTTCTGCCAAACTCGCAGCTCAGGAGGTGATCTATTTGAAACTTCTATTTCACAGTGAGTTTGCTACAATCTCACTCTTAGTAAATTTGTGAGTTGCTTCTTTTTCATCTAAAGTATTTCCTATTTTGGCCGATGATGAGTTTTTTCGAGTTTGCAAACTCACATGAGTTTTAACAGTGTAAAAAGAGAACTCACTTCCAAACTCACTCGAATTTGTCTTTCATACATTTTCGAGATGAAAAACATGCCCAAACTCAAGTGAGTTTGCAAACTCACACAAACGCATCCAAACTCGAATCTTAGTAAATTTACCCCTAATTGATTTAGCAAGTTTTGTGTAAATCTGGACTGTTTGATGCCAATTCACTGAAATGCACCCATCTATACATACCTACATCGTAGTAGTAATAATAATAATAATAATAATAATAATATTTAAACTTTCATGGAAGTTACATTTCAAAATCTTCTATATATTGTGTGTTTGAAGTGTTTAAGTCCTTCAAGTACAATAAAAATGATGGCTATTGCTAGCATTTGCCACTGTCAATTTCCTTTATTACAGTAGGTTAGTGTAGGCCACATTATTAGTATTACATGATTCACCCCCACCTACTGTAATTTCCTTTATTACAGTAGATTAGTGTAGGCCACATTATTAGTATTACATGATTCACCCCCACCTACTGTAAGTACTAAGAACACAGGTAGGTGTAGAACTTAACCCACCATAGTATAGATGTGTTGCTGAGTATATAGATACTCATTTAAATTTAATTTACAATTTAAACTCTAAGCCACCATAAAAATAAATTAACAGTAACCAATAACCCCCACCTGTAATCCATCCACACAATAACCCTCACCTATCATCTCTCACCTATCCTAAACCCACCCTTGGTAACCAAAACAATTTTGTTAATAATGAAACACACCTTTATGTACTTACACTCATATAAATCTTGTGAAATAATTCTCATTTAAGTATTTTTATTTCCCCAGTAGGTTCTTTCTAGGTATCCAGAACAACTAAAGATTATTACTGGGACACCAGTAGGAAATATCTGCTGTGGGATATTTATTAGTGTCTTATCCCAGGCTAAGCCGTGCAGATTTCTAAAACTCTTACAGGAAATTAATAGGATTTCCGCTTGCTAGTTATTTATGTCACTTATGTGAGTAAAAGGATCAGTAAAGAATAGTTATATTAATTGAATCGTTCAATGTGGTGAATTCCAAAAGTTAATGTACAGTAAGTGAATTACTGCTGGGAATTACTCAATTTCTGGTTTATTTAACTGAAGTGAGAATTTTGCCACTTATTCTTGTATCGAAATAACCATATTTTATAGCTACCGTAATTTTTTTTCTTAAAATAATGTTTAAATCCCACTAGATGGTGTCACAGAATATATGACACTTTAGAAATAATAATAATAATAATAATAATAATAATAATAATAATAATAATGCCAATAGATGGTGTCACAGAATTTATGGCACTTTAGAAATAACAATAATAATAATAATAATAATAATAATAATAATAATAATAATAAAAAACAAGAACTCATTACTAGCCATGACATACACAAAGTACCAGTACAGTATTGATTGGTGCTGGTTAAACTCGGGGAACAGGATCTATTGTTAAAATGTTGGGTATTGCTAAACAATAATGTTAAAGGAAATTATTTTGCTAATTATTCCATTTCTTTAAAAATCCCCTTGCACAATGTAATGCAAGTATTTTTTACACTGTTGATTGTATTTGTGGTAAAAGTTTTACACATCATTTTCTTTAATGAGGATATATCTCAGAGATTATGCAGAACATGTGAAATAAAGCTGCTATCATTTATTTTAGAGTTTAATTTATCATCAGTTGTCATCATAAGGGTTATCGGGGCAGAAATTGCAGTTTATTATGGCACTAAGCTCATCAATATTCAGCTGTCAATTTATACAGAAGTTTATGCAAAAAATAATCTTGGGAACAATATCTAATAAAATATTTTTTTTCACATTTACCATGTACTGTAGAGTGCCAGTCTTGAAATTTATATCAGATCTACACTCCCTGTCCTCCCAAAAATAATAGTGCTTAAGCTGAAAGTCATTAGAGGCATAGGCTTATCTATAATAGGTGCATACATTATACTTACCTCTCTGGCGTCAGTGCCATGGAAATCATCGGGAAAATGGGGCAGCCACCATTTTTCAAAAAATCTCTGCACGTGCAATACAGAATTCACTGGTAACATGATGCAGGTGCCATGTTACCCGAGACCTGCGCATGTATAGTAGACTTTGGCATAGTGCCAGATTCTACTTGGCAATTGCACCGACCAGAGAGGAAGATTCCGCATTAAGATTGCACATGGGTCCCCTCCTTACTTAAGCCTCCCCTAATGGGAGCATGGTAACCTCTGGCAGTAATGCCTATGATGTATATGGTGAAGTAGAAATAAATTCTGTTGCCACAGAATATTCATAGTTTTTGCTAGAGATGTGCGGTTTGGTTTCTATGGAAACTGAACACATCCAAACTTAGGGTTTCTGAGTCAAAACGAGCCTGGGTTCAGGTCTTCCTGCTATGTTCAGATCTTGAAATGAGGCAAAATTTAATCTTTCCAGCTTCAGATCTTACATGGCTTGGATTGCATATTAAAGTCCCTTCCTCATGATCAGGCACCATTTTACACTGGGGACCGAAGGGAGAGGGTGTGGGTATAGGGGCACTAAAAAAAACAAAAAAACAACAAAATAAAAGATTAGGAGCACTGTTAAGCTAGGGTCAATGTGTACTGTGGGCTGGCAAACAGTACTCTGTGGTGCACAAAGAAAATGCCTTAGGAGTGGACTGCAGCACTGTGTTGTTTGTTTGCTACTAAAAGGAGCACTGTGTTAAAGGGGCACTGTAGAGGCACTGTGTGCTGCTGCAGCACTGTGAGGAACAAAAAATCACCATGGGAGTGGACTGCAGCACTGTTAATAAGCCTACTGGAAGAAAAACTATTATTATGTTGTCATTACTATGAAGGTGCCACCCTTATACTAGGAGCACTGTGAGGCAGTTTGTTGTGTGTTCAGGCACTATACATTTTTTTAATATAAAACTTGTGTATTAAAAAATATAACATCATTATTAGGGTGCCACCCAGCTTATACTAGTGGCAGGGGCATAACTAGTGATTTGAAGACCCCATAGCAAAAGTTTGTAAATGTCCATCCAATGGTGAAAAATGTATATAACACATGTAAGTTTGACAAGGAAGATGGGCCCCCTCGGCTCTGGGCCCCATATCAGCTTTACCCCTTTCACCTATGGTAGTTATGCCCATGACTAGGGGCACTGTGTTGTGTGTTCAGGTACAAGTAAAAATTTGCAATATAAAACGTGTGTTAAAAAAATATAACGTAATTATTAGGGTGCCACCTGGCTTATATTAGGGGCATTGTGAGGCAGTTTGTTGTTTATTCAGGGCCTTCAGGGACTGTTAAAAAAATGTTTTTAAATAAAACTTGTGTGTTAAAAAATATAATTCCATTAGGGTACCACTATTATTAGGAGCACTTTGAGGCACTGTGTTGTGTGTTCAGGCACTGTTAAAAAATTTTAAAATAAAACTGTTGTGTGTTAAAAAATATAATTCCATTAGGGTACCACTATTATTAGGAGCACTTTGAGGCACTGTGTTGTGTGTTCAGGCACTGTTAAAAATTTTTAAAATAAAACTGTTGTGTGTTAAAAAATATAATTCCATTAGGGTACCACTATTATTAGGAGCACTTTGAGGCACTGTGTTGTGTGTTCAGGCACTGTTAAAAAATGTTAAAATAAAACTGTTGTGTGTTAAAAAATATAATGTCATTAGGATGTCGCCATAACTAGGAATCGATATGGATCAGTCAATAAAAGGGCAGGAGCAGCAGGCCAGTACTAGTGCTGCAACTGCTGCCAGCAGTCATGATAGTACTTCAATATCTACTAAAGGGGATCCAGGGGAAATAGAGTTTAAGAAAGGGCACCTGAAATCTTAACAATAATTCACAATATTAAAGCAAACATCACCTCAAATAATAAATGTAAACTTTACTGCCAAAAAATGTAAAATTGCCAACATTGACACCTCTACTATGACTCAATCAGATAGACTAAGCATCAATAGAATGGTGGAAGATTATTTTAATGACAATGTATCATTTAGCATGTCACATAGTCCTTTTGAATTCTGGGAAGAAAAAAGGCCCCTTGTACAAACTAGCTTTGGTGTACTTAAGCTGCCTATCCTCCAGTGAGAACTCGGGAGGGTGTTTAGCTCAGCCGGAAATCTTGTGAGTGATCAGTGTAGGAGGCTACTTCCTCAAAATGTGGAAAAACTCATGTTCATAAAAATGAACTACAAATTCTATGAGGGAGACCTCTGTCGCCAAATGCAACAAAGTACAGAGACGTATGTAATGGTGGATTCAAGTAGGGATGAGCTAATATTGTGTGATGATGTTAACACTGATAAGGGTAAGGGGGATGAAGATGATAATGGCATCTTCCTAGTGTAGAGATGATCAACAATGCTGTTAGCCACCTTAAGCCCATTGGTAGCTTGTTTTGTGGGGGCACAAACAAACCAAGCAATTCAGCCACAAAAGCAGTAGTTCCTGTCGCTAAGTGCTTGGATTGTTAAACTGTGCATGTCCTTTTTAATATACAACATAATCCCAAGGACAATTCCATTATGCACCAACTTTCATTATGGGGTTTGCAAAGATTGTATGTGTTTGACATGCAGAGTATTATACAGTACTTTACTGGGGCATTGGTTTTCTGTAGCTTGCAAGAACATCTCTTTTTTGTTCAGAATAGTTATATTTTTTAATAGTTTTTTTGTGTTCAAATTTAGTTTTATTGTAACAAAGCAACTTCCAAAATCGAGCATTTTTCCTTTCCAGAAAAAAAGGTGGGAAAAAAACAAGAAGCTAGACTGCTATGTACTATCACACAGGGTCTACTACTCCTCAGCTTCCAACAGTGTTGGCAGCAAAGAGGCATTGGGGCCCCATACACCTTAAAATGGCACAATTTATAGTTTGAGCTTAGGAGAATAATGAACTTGAGAACAGAAAAAATTTGAGATTTCCGCTGTATTTTTCTAATTTCCCAAAACCAATTGTGATCAATCACACACAAAAATAAAATAAAAAAGGGGTGGGGAACGAGGAAAAAAATCTAACAAAAGCAAACACAACAGCATCTTGCTCCCAGGGATTGGATAAAAAAGGAGGAAGAGGGTAGAATCTAAACAATGCAATACTTTAATCATCTTCATCTATAACTATAACTATTATAACTATAACTATTATATATATAATGCAGACAATTAAAATTCCCACCAATTCCAATACAACTTAGGCTTTTTCCCCCTGATCAAAGAGAAATAAAACAAACAAAACAGAATAGTGTATATAACATTGATATTTTTTTCTTTTTAATATATACTATGACAGCGCAAAGACAATTTGGTCTAAAAAATGTACAGACTGAAGACAAAAACACTGTAAAGCTGTTTGCACTGTTCCAAAGGGTCAAACATGACCAATTGTACAATACAGAAATCTCAGAGTTGGGATTTTTATGGCAACAGGATTTATGCCCTTTGGTAAACAGTGCCTTGGGATTTAAACAAATCAAACTTATTCAGTAAATTACAATATTTTGGTGTTTATTATAACAGAAGTGTTATTTTTTTTTGCATCAGAAACTTTTCACCAAATGGCGACAGCTGTGGCCGATTTTTCACAGACAATCTCTTTGCTGTATCTGTTCTAGGCCATGATAGGATTAGCTACTGTAACATGATTTTTTTCTTAGGAGTGAGACAAGAACTTAAAGAGGTATTTTATGTCCTAGTAATTATTACAAACGTCCTGACTGATATCTGTTGCAATCACAATGACAGGCAGAATGTAAGCATCTTTTCTTAATTGCATAAAGCTTTATTCCTTGAATGTACAGGTTGTGCGTGATGTCAGACAGGAGATGCTTAACATTTTGACCAGTTTTCTTGGATCATTCCATGATTCCTATGTTCTTCAGCAATGAATGGTTTTTAAGAAGGGAATTTTACACACGGTTGGCAACAGGGAAGTTTGTTTTTGTACTAAAAAGTTTTCTGTTTAATTAAATAAGGAATTTTCCTTGTTTTTATAGGAGATACAGGATTTGGCAGTTATTCTATTTCCTGGCTGCTAATGCCACTCTCAAATCTAGGTGCTGCAGCTGAACAAAAATGCCAAGCAGCACACATCACTGCCAGAGAAGTCCTAGAACCCAGGGGTGCAGAGAGGGGCGTGGGGCAGGTACTAAGTACCCAGGACTGGGCTTGCTGGAGGGGCACAGTGGGATCACAGGTCTGCCCCCTCCCTCTTCTTACCTGTTACTGGCAGCAGGTTCTCTCCCCAGCCCAGCACACGCTGCTGTATGATGGACAGCGGTGGGACCAGCAGCCTCCTCTCCCTGCATGATGTGCATGGAGGGGGGGTGCTTGCGCTGATCGCAATTCCTTGTGGATCTGCCCCTCGCTGAGGGGCACATGGTGCCACACATAATATTTTTCATACTTTATTTTGTATGGGGCGTGGCCAAGCCTCCACGATAACACCCCTACAGTACCCAGGCCTAGACGCCCTCTCTGTTGGGGTTCTTTAAAAAAGTATACACATTACGGCAGTGTGTGTCCTTCTAAGGGTTGTGACATCATTATTATTTGCTCTATTTTGTGTAGAAAACTGCTTAGAAAATCAGCTACATCCTGGCATTTGCCAGCATCTGGCTTCAACTGAAATGTAGAGCAAAGATGGGAGCTGGGTCCATTCTGTGTCAATGAATAATTCTTCTCATGGGCAGGTGGTATCTATAATGAGGGCAGGGACTAGGGCACACACAGGACCCTTAGTCAATGGGAGCCCAAAAAGCTCAGCCTGCCCCTGTAGACTATAATTACCTTTTCACCAACGCTGCAAAAATCACTGTGAAAATGGAGCCGGCACCATTTTTCTGGAGGTATGTGCATGCATGTTAGACCCTGACACACTGCCAGAGTATGCACAGCACATCAGCATGAGACTGCACACAGGCAACCTACTATCTTAAAAAGGCCATGCTCATGGGATTAAGCTTATCTCACTTTATTGTCACTATAAGAGATCAGCATTAAGCTGTGTAGGTGTGTCATTATAGCTTGCTTAAATATGTTTTACTTTGTCGTTCGCTAGGAGTTTCACCAAGCACCGGGTCCACGGCCTGGTTTCTGTTACAAAAATAATCTGCCCTTGTGTTTTGTTTTTGTTTTCTATTATATGTTGAGATACATTGTTGTTATGCTTAACCGCAAAATGGTATGCCTTTCTGTATATGTTTGTTGCATTGAGAACAAAGGGCTTTAGTAAACAGCGATGAAAATGTGAGTTTAAGCCATTAATAGGGCCTATCTTAGCTTCATTTAAGGTTTAACACAGATGTTAACATTTTTTTGTGGGTGATAAGCCCTCAGGTGATATGTTTCTATGACAATAGTTTCACTATTACACTGTAATACCACCTCTGTTAATGCCATCACAGAAAGATATTTTCCTTGGGAGCGCTTATATTATACTCATTGGCAATAAAGTAATGTCAATTCAGCAATCTTTTTGCAAATAGACACAAAGCTTCCTGTAACCTAAAAATATATTCAGATCCAAAGGTGGTTGGTGGACACGTATATTCACAAGAAAATTACATGGTACTTCTTTGTCTGTTTAATCCTACAATGAGACCCTCCTACCAAAAGACACCCAGAGAGATAACAAAACAGCCTCTTTTATCCAGATATTTTCATTGCCATACAATTAGATATAAAACATTCTTAAAAATATTCTTACATAAACACACAAATTCCATGATGTCTGAAACATAGTTGGGATAGATGGTGTTTGCTATTCTACCATTCTCAGGTTGTGAGCTCTAGACAGCAGTTGTTCCCACTAGTGGTCAGTCCTGCACTTTACACCCAACCCAACGTGTTTCATCAAGTTGACTTCCTCAGAAGAGTGTTATAGTTTCAATGGTGTGCTCCTAACATGTGTCCTGATTCTTCTAGTTTGACGCATGCTCCAGTTCACATATGTGTTCATTTGAACTGAAAAAAGGAACTCCATAGTTATAAATGTCTGTTACCACTCTGGATATTTTTGCCTCTGACAGCCAGAGCTGTATTAAGAGGAGAGGTACAGGGGACACATGCTTCTAACTCCTCTCTTTCAAGGGGCCCCCAGCCTTTAATTACAGCTTTAGTGTAGAGCAGTACTGCACTGCGAGCTGGAGAAGAGAAATGGGAGGTGGAGACTGAGCAGGGAGCAGTGCTACATGGCACAGTACAGTCAGTGCCAGCAGCATGGGAGAGAGTGGAGGAGCTGCTGCAGATCCAGAGTGATGACAGGAGTGGATAGGGATAGAAAACCAGCCCAGGAAATTTCTGGAAGCAGCCCTATATGCATATGCTAATAAATAGATTTGGTTGGAGGGAAGGCATCAACGAATGCATACCTAGAAAGATGCAGATATGCCTGTCAGTACCTATTTCACTTGTGAGTGTATAAGTGCTGATGCAGATTACACTGATAATGATGATGACAGGCAGCAGCACTAGCTATCCAATTTTGATTGGCTGATTGTGGAGTCACCTCTGAATCTGATAGGTGCTTTCTTCATTGTGCCTATTTTATATGATTTTGGTGAGTGTAATTTAGCATATATTTTTTTTTTAGATTTTCATGCATATATTAGCTTATAACAGCTGTATAATAGATTTATTTTATTTACATCAAAGCTAATAGTGCATGCATTTTATTTGCTATCAAAACAAATGTTAACATTTATATATATTTTTTTTATTCAAAGCTATTTCTATAGTGAACACATATTCAGCAACGCTTTACAGAGAATATTTGTCCATTCACATCGGTTCTTGCTTCTGTGGATTTTACAATCTATATCGCCTATCACATGTACACACACACACACTAGGGTTTATTTTTTTTTGTCAGAATCCAGTTAACCTACTAGTATGTTTTCTGATTGTTGGAGGAAACCAGAGTATCTAGAGGAAACTCATGCAAACACAGGGAGAACATACAAACTCCATACAAATAGGTCCTTGGTCAGGGGATGGATTTGTGTTAACATAGAAACATAGAATTTGACGGCAGATAAGAACCACTTGGCCCATCTAGTCTGCGGCATTTTTAAACATATTGTTACCTCAACCCTTATTGATCCTTACTTCTTCTGAAGGATATCCTTATGTCTATGCCATGCATGTTTAAATTGCTCTACTGTCTTAGCCTTTACCACTGTCTTAGCCTATCAGAACAATTTATAGCTATTCCCATATGAATAGAAAAGCCAAAGAATTATATTTCAACAAATAAAGGAGACAAAAGGGCATATTTATATGGCCATTACTTGCTGTTGAGAGCAAATTATTTTTCCATTGTCAAATGCTCCAATAAGCTCAGAGTTTGGGTCTTGTCTGGAGATGAACAGTTCAGTTTTTCTGAAAACAAAACACACTCAAACTTCGGAGTTCTGAGTCAAACCGGCTCCTGTCTCCGGTCTTCTCGCCAAGTTCAGAACTCGTATCTGAAAACCTGATCTTGCGTATTTTGGATTGCATTTAAGTTCCTCCCTCATGATTATAGGTGCTGAGAGGTGGTCAAAATTGACTGGAAATGACTGGAAATTAATCTTATTGAAATACTATAGGGATAAAAACAAGTCCAAGTGACACGACTTTAGATATTTTTACCAATTTTTAAAGAAATCCAAAACAAAAATCGAAACCGAAGCAAAACACTCGAGGGTGAAACCAAAACACGGGGGTCCGCGCATATCTCTAGTCTTGTCACATACTTTTATTGGGACCTGTTTTGTTTCATACACTGTCAGACACTTAAAAAAAATCTAATTCTAAACTAAACATTGAAAGATTGCCATTTATATTTATTTTATGGTTTAGAAGAATTTGTATGAAGAGCTCAGAGTCCCCCTCCCCCAAACCTTGTACTATCCACCTTGGCTTGTACATCTTTTGCTTGTATGGTGATTAGGCTGGCCAGCTATTTTTCCCTTACTAATTTGTGCTCTCTAATTTTTATGTATTTGCATTTTATTCCGACTTTAAGAATAGATCGAGGTCATTGAGATCAAAAGCAGAAAGACTGTGTATGATCCTACAGGACTTTGTTCAAATTAAAGCATGCCCATTAGGCTTTCTCTTAGCTAAAGCCTAATAATCTCCGGACAAGCAGCAAATTTGGGAGAGTGAAATTGCTTTTAGACAGTAATGTGTAAAGTTATGTTGATGAAGTAACCCTGCTTTCTCCAGGCATTTTTGATAACAAAAATCCCATTAACTATTTGCCCTCAAATGCCCATTAGGTCCAATCAGAAGGATACTGTAATTTGTAAAAAGAATAATGCAGTTTGGCGTTATAGGTATAATTGGTTCTTTGAGAAGCTAATATAGACTGCAGTTAAAGTTTGCATAATATTGGTCTAAGAAACCAGGACAATTATAACAATAACATGCAGTGCCAGATTAAAGGGTTTATGGATTTGCAGATGACCATAATGGTTATGCCCTATTCTATCCTTTGGGCACAAATTAATTAATTTACTATACAATTTAGGACCACCTGAATCTCATACCTTTCACAATTAACTCTCTTTATTTTGCCCTTATTTTACTAGTGATATTACCTCTCCCATCACTGAACTCAATCACTACGGTCCCTTGAAAACCTAATGCTGGGTACACACTTGTAAATACATTGTTCATCCGAATGGGGAACAATATATCGGTAGCAAATCGTCAGGTGTGTTCATCCTATATGTTTGTGAACTATGTCATTGACAGACATATCAGGTTGGCCCTGCATCACAGCCAATGCCGATATATCATCAAGATACATCAGTATGTCTGGCTTTATGTACAGGTGACCCATCGACTGCCCGTACACTGGCTGCAGGGATCGCGGAGACTGACTCACAACTGGGTGGGCAAATATAAATGCCTGTACAGTTGTGATGACTGGCCAGACATATCTAGCTGCTAATTGGTAACTGTGTATGGCTTACCAAATTGGCCGCTCTGTCGGCACGACGGCTGATCAGCCGCTTCATCGGTAAGTTTGTACCCAGCTTAAAGCTCTCAGCTACAGGACCAGATAAAGGTTTGTGGGGGCCTATGACAACTAACTTATGGTGGCCAATACCAATAAAAATAATGTACTGGCGATTTTATTAAAAAATATAATTTGTAAATACTCCCAGCACCACAAATGTGTTGAATTCACTGTAGCACTCCCACATTACGCCACACAGAATCCCTAGTAGTTCCACCCACACTGGTGATGTAGCTGTTTGTGAGGGTCCCCACAGGTGTAGGGGCGACTGGATGACACCCCTGGCTGCCTTGATGTAAATCCTTTACTGCTCAGCTCTGATGCCGAGCACACACTAGACAATGTCTAGTGTGCATGATATCGGTAGCGGCGGGATCCGTGGGGGTGCCGGCATTGGCAAGTGCATACACACTTGCCGATGTCGGTAGCGACGGAACAACGACGGGGACCATTCTCCATTCGGCAGCATGGTCCCCGCTAACAATATTGCCCGTTGGACCTGCAAGCAGGTCCAACAGAGGATGTCACTGACGACACGCGGGAGCGCGCTTCCTCAGCGCCATAGTGGGTACACACTGGCTGATGTGGACAGTTTGCCGGCCTGATCCGCCAGATTGGGCAACATATCGTCTAGTGTGTGCCTTATCATGTGACAACAATATTTATTTTACCCAATCTGCCTGGTTATTAGTGTGACAACACTTTGAGATATTTTATGTCTTCGGCCGAATGATGAAAGGATAAAAGTAATAATAAAGCTTAAAATCCTGCAGTAACAAGAATAGTTGCAGCACTGTCTGACATAATGGTGGATTCATTCTCACCAAGCAGTGTGTCGCGGGAACAGCTTCCTCTCTGACTCCAGCAACAGCAGGGTAATCAGGGGTTCTCCAACTTCTGTAGCTTATCACTTACCTGCAACCTGTCCATCTGCTTCTTCCTCTCACTTAGGATTTCCCTCAGATAGTGACAGTTACCTCTCTCTCTCTCTGGGCTCTATTTACTACAATCCGCATACTGAATGCAGATTGTAGTGTGATATTATGACCAGGCAGCAGTGCACTATGGGAGACCAGCTGACCGGAGGGGAGTCATCACCGGAGGCCCGATCACCGGTCCCTGGAGTCAGGTAAGTCATTTTTTTTTTTACTATGTTTTTTTCTTTTTTTTCCAGTAATCAGCTTGCGCTCTGTTTAGACCACACAGCTAATTACTGGGACCGACTCCCGGCTCTGCACTCCCCGTTAGAGCGGAGCAGGAGTAGGAGTCCGGTAACTGGGGGAGACCCTGGATAACGCCACCTCAAGGTGCCGTTATTATCACAGGGCTTTCCCCGATACTTTTTCACATTTTATTTTTAGTAACTCTGGTTAGATCACATTTCCCATTACAATTATGGGAAATGCGATCTGCTTACTACAAATTAGTGATACTTAGGGGTTGGAGTAGAATTTTTACGAATTCTCCAATTGCCCTGTAATAACTATAGGTGATACTAAAATAATGTGAAAAGGGTGTGAAAACACCCTTTTTCACTTTATTTTAGTCAAAATAATGTTAATAAATAGAGCCCACTGTCTCTCTCTCAGAATCTCTCTCTCTCAGAATCTCTCAGTCAGGAATCACTGTTTATTCTCTGCTACTGTCCACAAGATGTCGCTCTCTTTGGAGCTGCTTTTCCATTTACCTCCGCTCTTTTCAAGAGATCACTGACCCTCCTATTGCTCCTCAGATTTTAACTGTCATTACAGTCAACTGCCACTTGAGAATCAGCCTTTGGCAGCTTTTCTTCTGCCTGCTGACAATTACTGACACTGGGAGAGATGCATTATAGCGGCACTTAACTTGCCACTATAACGCTTCCTGCTTCACCTCTTCACCGAAGCGAAGCAGGAAGCACTAACGATGAGATGTTAGCATATCGCAAGATCCTGCGTGCAGCCCTGGAGCCTGCAGCCCACACGGCAGGGACAGCACTGTCCCCACTATGGGGATAGGGCTTCACCAGGCTAAAGCTGTCGATAGCTGCAGTGGGCGGAACGGTCCCAGGCTATCGGCGCTGCTATCTTGTATCTTGCATAGCGCCTCTGTCATTTACCGGCAAGACCCCCTACCATACATGGGGGAGAAGCGGTATCAGCGCACATAACGTGCCCTGATGCCGCTTCGCCGGTTAATACATCTCCCCAATTCACCGGTCCTCTCTACAGCTAGCAGATTTTCGGAGCCCACAGGATTGTGTGGGCTGCAGCCTTCCTGCAGCAGTGCAGCTCTCAAACAAAAGAAAGTGATATCTCGCAGGTGTCACACATGACCCAGGATTCCCTGTAATGGAGTCCCTGGCCCAACCTGTCATAGCCTAGTGCTGGTAGAGGCTTTTTGATGGGTATCCATACTATCCAACAGATTTTGCTGCTACCAACATGAGCTGCAGCACTCAACACTTTACTAGGGGGTATGTTGGGTTTTTAAATTTCTTTGATACTTTTTGCACACAGGGTTCGATTCAGACCCGCTCACTAGATACGTTCACATGCAGCAAAAGTATGCAAATCCGCGATCGCATGGCAAGGCATTAGTGTGTGTGTAGATCGCGGTGTTTATTTAGATGCCCACCAGCCTGCCTTAAGACGTCCACTTATACAAGTCATCTCCAGGAAGTGTGTGCAACAATCGGTAACATCGAGTACAATTGGAAGCGAATGCAGCACTTGTGGTTGACCATACCCTACCGCAAGCACTGCAAGTGCTTCAGTGTGTAAAACAACTATGTGACGTGTACTATGACACTGCGTCTTAATTATGCACGCCTCTGAAACGGCGTTAAGATGCTTAAGCACGCATGTGTTCGCACCACCACTCCCCCCGTTTCAATTGACCATCCCCTGTCACCACCCATAAACGGCTCGTCCTGTCACTCATTCTTGCAAGCAGTCTATGTGCAGCGAGTGACCGCTTCCCGATCGCATGGAATAGTTTGCGCACGTGCACTGTGATGCATTGATGAATTATGCATTGATGAATTATTAATAAAAATCAAGAGTCCACACAATCAATTGTTTCCTATTTTTGTCATGGATGTCATTCCATCAGGTGAACAAAGATTATAAATGTTTCAGCCTCTAATTCGAGCTTCGGCACAATAACAGGTGCTAGAGTACCTTGCCCTTATAAACAATATGAGGGAGGGAGTATTTCGGAACAGGTCTTTTTTGCCGACCCCTAGCACTATTCTAACAAAGTCCAACCGACTGTGAGATTATCACTTTGAGATGAGCTAGACCAGCAATCCCACAGGAGCCAGCACCTTTTTAAAAGCTAAAGCAGGGTACACACTAAACGGCGTGTGTACCCAGTGATCCGACGGGCGACTCCTCTGCCAACATGCCAGTACACATTAGACAATACGGTGCCCGCCCCGATATGTCGACCCCTGCCACATCCCGCTGCATGGGGTCATTGTTAGCCGCATCGTCAGGTTGAGCTGCATGTAGGGTCGACCTGATAATGTTACTGACGACCCCACGGGAGTGCGCACCGCCCGACATAGTGGGTACACACTAGATGATTTTGAGGATTTGTCGTTCCAATCCGTCGGGATCGAGCAATCGCTCAAAAAATCGTCTAGTGTGTACCCAGCTTTAGTTGCACCCCAGCTCTAATCTACTTTAATTGGCTGGGATTAAACCCATGTTGTTTTCATTCCCTGAAGCTAATACTTCTCTGCTTCCCTAAATGAAAGCTGATTAGTCCAGGTGCTCTGTTTGACTTGTCTAGCTGCAGCTCCACCCTGCATTCTGCCAGTAATGAGAGCTGAATCTCCATCACAAGCACATGGTATGTCCTCCGATTTGCCACAAAATGTATCATATATACAGTGCTTTTCTTCTATTGGTGCTTAATGGTGTACCGCCATATATTTTTTTTCTTTGCATCATTTTTAATTTTTATAACTAGTTCCAGAAACAGGAAGAAATCAATGAAATAATTTCAGGCATGAATAAAATAAACATTATGTTATCCTTTTTTTATATGGTGCCACAAGGGTTCCACAGCGCCTTACATAAACAAATGAGCACACAGGAAAACAGTTATTAACAGTACAAAACAATGCAGGACAAGGACAAGGTTTATAAGCATTGCTGCATTAGCGATCATAACACTTAAGTAAGCAGCAAGGCCCCAGCAACCAAGTGTTAGGTGTTGTTGTGGAGAGTTAGTAGTAAATGATAGCATAAGTAAGGTACAAGGAGAAGCACATTGAGGGCCTGCTCGTGATAGCTTACATTCTAAAGGAAGGATACCGATCTTGGGTGTGCGGTCACGCTCTGATTTACACACTAGGTCTAAGGCCAAGTGCGTTCAACCACCCAAGGCATGTGGTATATCAGAGAGCAACAGCACATCCGAGAGTGGTATAGCTACCTTTTAAAATGGTCCTTTTCAAGTTCTTTGAAGAGATCATCATTGTACCAGTCATCTTTGGCGAGGATTGATATCAGGTCCTTTGAGGTATGTGGTAATTCTGACATTATTTTACATTTATTTATCAGATATTTGTATTAATGTCAGAGTGGGGCAGTGTTGTGCTGTTTTTCTTTGAGTAGTGTCTCTCTATCAGTGATGGTATTGTTTATACCTGTGGAGTGATACTGCTGTGGTTTGGGTCACAGTGGGAAGTAGTTCAGGCGTGTCATCATGCTGGGAGGTGTGTGGTCATTAGGAAATAATGCACAGTCATGTGATTTAGCATGTCCAATCATATATACACACATATATATATATCAGGCTAAGAGTCGCACTCACATGATAAAATTCGCAAAATATCCTGGGGTGTCACCCATGACGTCCAAATGGAAAGTCCAAAAATATAGAAAAAGTAAGGGGCCCTCACCAGACTAGCACATAAAGTGACAAAAAGTTTATTCCTCCCATATTGAGCAGACGGATAAAACAATGTGGTCTCGACGTTTCGGTCCCATCAGAACCATTTTCAAGAGGCACAACCGTACAGCATGCACATCAGGAGATCAATCAATCCCTGCAGATCCCGTGTATACTGAACATCCCCCCACCAGGTCACTAGTAAATACCCCAGGCAATCAGCAAAAAGAGCGCCAACACACCATCAGCATCAAACAACAATCAATGTAAATCACATAGCACCTACCCCATAGTGTCCACATGGACAGCAAGGCACAAACACACCTCTCATTCCGATATGTGAGCCGCATGCATGGACCAGCGGGGAGAGCACAGCAGTGCTTCTGGTGAAGTGGATCGCACACGTCATCAGCAGCTGCCAAACAACAGCACAGTTCGGAGGGATTTCACCCTCCGCAGCGCGCTACCATCATCTACAGCCGCCCGGCGGCAATAACCATGGCAACACGGTTTTAACAATGTTAATCCATAATTAGGAGCAAAAACACTAGATTGCTCCAAAATAGAAGCACAATTCCACTGATCACCTGGGGCACCCAGTAAACCGTGTCAGAGAGAGCTCATTATAAATCCCCTAATCAATATCATATATTTATAAACTAATGATATATTAACAGAAAACCTAACCACTAATCACAAAATTAAAAACACATATTATATAACCAAAACCAATTAAATATAAGCAAAAACAAATAACAAACAAATATATTCCTATATAATAATATATATGAGAGTGTATTTGAGCAAAAATAAAAATAGAAACTAAGTACAAGTATAGAGCTATAACACCACTGTCAAAGGTATTGCCAATGTTTAAGGCATATCATGCTACCGTAAAAAAATGTTTAACGGATTGCCCTCATTCGGGCCGTTAGGCGATATAGTCCCGAGGCGAAAAATCCATCTTACTTCAAGTTTTTTCAGCATGAGGGCACGATCGCCACCACATATAGGGGGCGGCACCCAATCAATGATGCGGCATCTTAAAGAGGTAAGCTGGTGTCTGAATGATAAAAAATGTTGAGCTACCGGTGTATCCCTCATACCACTTGATAAGGCCTGGCGAATTGATGTACGGTGATTTGCCATTCTTTCCCGAAATTTACACGTGGTCATCCCCACGTAGGACAATCCACATGGACATATCAATAGATACACCACATGATCCAATTGGCAGTGTAATTTATATCGTATTCGAATTGGATTTCCATTCTGTGGGTGCGGGAAGCTGGCACCCGGAATCAAAGACCAGCAGGTAGTACACCCCGTACACTTAATACATCCAGGCTTTTGGATCATAAGCCAGGTGCGATCATCTGGAGCAGGAGCTCTTTTTGGGTGCATCAATAGTTGTTTTAAGTTCCTACCATGTCTATAAGCCATCATTGGAGGATCTCTACATGTTAGACCCAAGCTGTGATCGGTAGCTATAATTGGCCAGTGTTTCTTAATCGATTGAGACACTTGCGACGAGACAGCATCATACTGGGTAACAAAAATCATCCGTTCTTTACCCTTGTTCACTTTATTGACTGTTCTCTTATGTGCTCTGGTGAGGCACCCCTCAATGGTGCTTCGATTGTAACCTGTATCGAGGAAATGATTGAACATCTCACCCAGCTGCATCTCTGCCACCATTGGATCTGTATTGTTTCTTATCACTCTCATAAATTGAGAGATGGGGAGGCTATTCTTCAAACTTGGTGGATGATTACTTGCTGCCTGCAAGATAGTGTTCCGATCCGTCCCCTTTCTATACAGTGTGGTACTTAGCCTATCACCTGCACGATTAATAGTGACATCCAAAAAGTTAACAGTGTCACGATTGCATTGGCCAGTCAAATGAATGGTATTATCCAAGTGGTTTAGCTCATTTAACATACAATTAAACTCATCCTCGGTGCCCCTCCAGATCAAAAAAAGTCATCAATAAATCTACTAAAATAGGTAATCTGATCACCAAATTTAGATAGAATATATCTTGTCTCATATATATGCATGAAGATGGTCGCATACATTGGGGCCACATTGGACCCCATAGCTGTTCCTGCTACTTGCATGTAGTATGTATCTTCATACATAAAATGATTCTGTACCAAGATGAGTTCAAGAGGCTCCAAAATAAATTCAACGGGCAAACCTCAGTTGCCCCTTTCACTTAATAGGGACTGCACTGCCAAGAGACCCTCTACATGGGGGATGACAGTATATAAAGAAGATATGTCGAGTGTGGCCAATAGATCATCATTCTGTAAATTGGTCAACAATGCAATTTTGTCCAGAAAATCACCCGTATCCCTAACATAACTAGGCACCAATGGGAGAAGCTCCTGAAGGAAATTATCCACAAACACAGCCAATGGCTGTAATAGGGAACCCCTGGCAGAGATAATTGGCCTGCCAGGGGGGTCCACCAGTTATTTATGGACCTTGAGAAGTGTGTACAACACTGGACAAACAGGATGGTCAACTTTTAAATATGCCACAATCTCCTCGGTAAGCCTCCCACAAGACAAAGCCCTATCAATAGCTGTATCAATAATGGACTTGATCCTAGGCATAGGATTGGCATCACAGATCAAATAAGTATTTTGATCTGACAATTGACGCCTTATCTCCCGATCATAATCAACAAAATTTTGCAGAACAACCGCCCTGCCCTTGTCAGCTGGGCGTATCACTAACGAGCGATTGTTCTGCAAATATTTAAGTGCTTGTCTTAACTCTGGTGTCAGATCGCCACCCACCCTTTTAGGGGTAATATGCTTGGTAACTTGATGCATCATTCGTAAGAACGTACGTATACTAGCATTTGAAGATTGAGGGTCAAATAAACTAGGTTTACGTAAAGTGGAGGCATTATATTCACTCAACACCTGGTCCTTATTCCTAGTCCCAAAATGTTCTCTTAATCTCAATTTCTGACCAAACTTATACTGATCTACAGCTAGATTAAAATCATCATGTTGAAAAGATGGCACAAAGGACAACCCCAAGGAGAGTAACGCTGATTCACAAGTGGATAATTCATGATCTGACAGGTTAAATACCAAATTCAATTCTCCTGCGTCTGCCCCTTCTCCTTGTGCCCATCTCGCCTCGGATGGGGCCTGAATGACCTCCGCCGGCACCAGCCTTTGTGGCTGTGGCTAAAAAACCACTTGGAGGGAGAGAAGTAGATGCATCAGAGTCGGATGCAGAATGTGAGGATGCTGACTCTAATTGATCAGTGCCCCTAGGGCGAGATGTTCTAAAGTATCTCTAACGACGCCCCTTAGCGGGATCACCCATCAGTCAATGGTATACCTGGTGTGTAAGATAATCATTATTTACAGTCTGCAATTTCAGTATACACGGGATCTGCAGGGATTGATTGATCTCCTGATGTGCATGCTGTACGGTTGTGCCTCTTGAAAATGGTTCTGATGGGACCGAAACGTCGAGACCACATTGTTTTATCCGTCTGCTCAATATGTGAGGAATAAACTTTTTGTCACTTTATGTGCTTATCTGGTGAGTGCCCCTTACTTTTTATATATATATATATAAATATACAAGTCCAAATTCATCCCAGCACTCCCCTCCAATATCCGCAGACAGCTTGCTCCTGGTGCCCTCCACTGGGGTACGAATCCCCCACAATATAGAAATGAAGAACTGGCGGCACTCAGGAGACTTTTGTAGAAATAGTGAAAAACTTAGTGCTTTTAATCTACGTTTCTGGACTTTAAAATTCCTTCTTCGTGTTGTGTATCCTGAAGAAGGGATTTTAAAGTCCTGAAACGTAGATTAAAAGCATTAAGTTTTTCACTATTTCTACGAAAGTCTCCTGAGTGCCGCCAGTTCTTCATTTCTATATATAAATGCACAAAAATGTCTCTTGCATTGAAACGTTGGTAAAGTACATCTGCCTGCATTGTCTTTATTTATATAATTGAGTGCCGCCGTCTAGCGTTATATTGCACCTGTCATTATTCGGCTGTTGGATGGACTCCTGCTTTAACCCATTATCAAGAGTGCATATGACTGGTGCCTAGTTCCCTTAGAGATACGATGATAGACCCAGATGTGCAGCCAGGAGCAGTCGGAGCTTTTCAACAAGGCCCCTCTGGAGAAGTATTTGGAATTAAAAAAATAGTTCTGGCACTGTCAGTGATCTATTCTGAATTAAAGAGCTTCTTGATAGTGTTCTCAATTTGTTCAGAGATATATGTAAAAATGGAAAACAACAATATTGTGTAATAACGTAAAAGAAATTTGTTCTCATAGGATATAAGTGTACACTCACCCTTTTATGGTGATAAATAGACATTGGACCCAACTTTCACCGTCGTCTTGAGGTGGTTGCGGAATGCAATGTAGAGCCTGTCAATATTGTTCGTGAGTACCTCCAGCTCGATGTGTATTATTGGGGGAAACACATATAACAAGCCTCCATAGTGCAAATCAGTATACCCAATGCAAGGTCCCATAAGGTCAAGTACTATACTCATCTTGAATGGGAAATAAATTGAGCTTTGGACAATTATTTATCAGAACCCAATGTCTGTCGGTGTTGGATGGATCGACAATAACTTCCTGGAACTAAAAAGTAGTCTTTGGATCAAAAAAACTAATGCAAGATCCAGTTACCATAAAAATATATAAATTTATTGTGGAGTGGTCAAATAACACCAAATGTTTACAAAGGTAAAAAGATATACTAACCATTATCAGATTAACTGGAGGAGTGCTGCCCGCGCTGTGTATATATATATATATATATATATATATACACATAAAGTATACACATTTCCTTCACATTCAACTGCACAAAGTTTAAATGACTAATGAATCTCCCAGTCATTGTATATAATATTCCTCTCCCGCACCTCTAATGTTTCTCATAATATTTGAATGCCATGTCAGCTGTCTTTGAATAATTATCATCTAATATTTCCTTTTAATATTTTACGTCCCCCCGAAGTCATTCTCTGTAGTTATATATGTCACCATGTTATGTTCCTATCATCGTCGTGTTGTGTGGGTGATAGGCGTGTTGTAGTGTACTGATTCAACAATGCAATTGAGAAGTCTGTTCTTGTCATGTTCAAGGATTGTACAATGTTTATAAACAAATCTTGTCACCCTGTAAATCCTTCTTGAGATACGAGTCATTTCATATTCATGGTGCATCTTGCGGAAACACTTGCTGTCATGTAAGGTTTTTTTTTTTTATAAACCTGTTTGCCCAATCCACATGGGCTCTGTGCGTTTCTGCACCACTGGGTCTCCTGTCATTAAGCTGGCACTGAGGGGCATCAAAAGTCAATCAGAAATTGAACCTGGATTCTTCTGTATTAGCCTTAATTTGGAAATGGACGAGGCCTGGCCAGAATGCAGAGAATTAAAATTGTGCTCTTTCAAGATGCATTATTGTCTCTCAATTTGAGAAGCACTTTGCAGCCACAAATCACCTGACCTGTCAAGTTTGTCTTTAGTATCCTTGTGCAAAGATGACAGGGTTTTTTCTTTTATATTTGTCAGCGGTCTAGATCAATAGGGACAATCTCTCCACCTCTTGGTGGATTCACTTGCATTAGCTGCTGAGGTGGAAGCATAGCGTAAACAATAGGACGCTGTCAGCCTCGACAGAAGGCCATAGATGTATGATCACTGAGCTGACAGCCTGGGCCTTGGAGGGTAAACTGTCTTGCTGGAACTAATTAAACAGATGAAATTATTACATGAATATGCAGATGTTGTTTACATTTTACCATATGGTATTATTACAGGTAATAACTCGCAGGAGGATCCTTTGCTCTCGTCAAAAGAAAGTAGACTTAAATGGGAGATGCTGGATGTCACCTATCAGTTGCTAGGCAAACACAGACAAGACAATTTCTTCTTAGAGTGTTATGGAATATTTTTCAAACCATGTAAAGAGGACAAGGAGAGGCATTGCCCATAGCAACCAATCAAATTGTAGCTATCATTTATATAATACCTTCTATAAAATGATAGCTAGGATCTGATTGGTTGCTATGGGAACACTTTCACTTGTACTCTATAGAAAGTCTGATAAATCTTCCTCTTTGTGCATTTACCCATTTTTCTCTATAGTAGAGATTGATTCTTGTATCATGAATTATTTCCCTTCCATTGTGAGAACAGAGGATAGTGCTGACCAACTGGTGCACCCACGTTATATTCTCCATGTTTAACAATACTCTGAGGAGGAGAAGAAGTAGAAGGACAACGAGGGGTCACTTCTGCAGAAGATAAATCAAACAGTTGGTAATGTAAACCTAAAAATATATCAGATGGAATAATTTATCCTTGAGTGAAGGATAAATGGATATGGCCTTGGCTTTCCAGGGAAAATCAGAACTATAAAGTAAGTTTGTTATGTTGATTAGTTTACAGTAGAACTACTTCCAGGACATAAACCTTAATTTGAACAGGGAAGATATCAAGATTTTTTTTCATTACAGCTTGTTACAGAATTGTAAATTATTTTCTAAGTTGTGTTATGAGAAAGGAGTCTTCTTGTGGGCGTATGTTAATACTTATGAGTGAACAAAGTGCCCTTCCACACAGGGCCAGTTTAAATAGATATTGTTCCTAAGGCAATATCCTAGTTTGAGGCCATCACCCACCCTCCAACCGTCCATGCAACAACTTGTTTTTCTAGACAGACTTGCTCTACATATTGAAGCAATAAATTGAGAAAAGCTATAGGGAAATATGAAATGGTTTATAGGTGTGTTATAGTTTTTATATTTTATAAACTCGAGGGAAATTTAATATTGTGCACAAAAAACAACTTTCCAATACATTTGGCTGGTTTAAGGGCATGTGTAGTATATCAAACAATCTATTTCTCCAAAGGGGGAGGAGCTAGCTGCAATGAACTGCAGTACTGCCCTTCTTAAGACAGGGTCAGCCCTGATAACCGTGTACCACCCAGGTTAGGGCCCTGCCTCCCCTTCTTTCCACCAATAAATGTGGGGTCCCATCAAGTGAAGGCCTCAGTGAAATATTACAAAAAAAATAAATAAACCATAAAAGCAGCAGGCATGTGGAGTCCTAGATCACCTGGGCCTTACGGAGGATCCAAGATTGTGTAACATCTACTTCTGTTCCCCATATGATGAAGGTTACTTTTAAGATTGTAACAACTGTAACTAAAATGCATTTGCATCATTTTAGACCAGTGCTGTCAAAGCATAGCCACGACCAAAACCTTATATTGCTATAAATATGCTAATAAACGTAAAGGTAATGTTTAGTAATAATAATACTAATAATATTTATTCATACAGTTTGTTTCTCTACTTCGACTGAAAGTGCTTTCGATTGCCTTTACTGGCTTTATATAGCTATGGTAGAGATGATTATATTTTTTCTAAACTGTTTGTATAGCCTGGCTTTGAAGGTAAATGAGAATTTTTTTTTCTCTCCAAAGCTGAATGGGGGGCACACATATACACTTTTAATCCCCTGTCTGCGGGGTTTGAGAGGTGCATAGTCTCAGGACCTTGCTCTGCAGATACTCATACTTGCCACCCAGGTGACTTCTTTAACCAGGTGACCTTTCAAAAGTGTGTAGAGCAAACAGGCATAGTAGTGTATCACAAGTAGAGGTGACACTTATGTTGGGTACACACTAGTCGACGTGTCGGCCATTCAGCCGACTTCCCGTATACTTGCTGCATGGGCCGGCAGTGATTGACAGCACAACTGAGCAGACGGGGGCTACTTATCACCCTGCACCAAGCTAATTTTCAAGAGCCATTATGGATGAGAGACTTAGGGCAGGATGTACTAAATGTGAAAAAGCTGTAGAACCCCCGAAATTGCAGTTTTTGGGGGTTTTACCGCTTTCTGCAAATGTACTAAGCTTCGTCCCAATGGGTAACGCCAGCTTCAGGTGGCGTTACCCAATAGAGGCCTATGGGCCTCTTTTTGGGATGCTCACTCTTGGGAGGGATCCAATCGGTTTGTGAATGATTTTTAAAATTGATCAAGATCGATGGACATCAACATCATGTCAACATCTGAAAAAGACAATATTTATCATCCTACGGGTCTGCTTCAATTGAAACCCGATGCCAAAGTAAGTTTTTGCCACTCTAAATGTCTTTTTTGTTTTGATCTTTCAGTTCTTAGCAGATGGTAAATAGAAGTGCAAAACCGATGGCAAAGCCCCTCGAGCAGAAGGTTTCATTTTGTTAAACAGAAGGTTTCATTTGGTTAAAAAGTAAATAAAGAGTTAAACTTACAAAAATAATGTGTGGGGTACCCCCAAAACCAAACCAAAACCAGCCCTGGACCACTCAGCCTGGGCTGGTACACAGTGGCGGCTCTAGAGATGGGGCTGCAGCTTGGTCCATAATTTAAATAGGGAGTCCCACCAACTGTCACCCCAAATGCTGTTAAACATCCAAGGCAGTTGGTGTGGCTACCCTAATTGAATTTTGGATTGTGCTGCAGCCCCACCTCTGGAGCCACCACTGCTGGTACGAGAATATAGGGGGAAAAATCTGCGTGTGGTCTCCCCTATTTTCTTAAAGCCAGCACCAATCTGAACCAGCTGGGGTGGAAACGCCATAGCAGAGGTACACACAGTGTGGGATACCCCTGCCAAAACAAACAGCCCAGGGCTGGAATTCTTCAGAAAGTGGGGACCCCAGCATTGGGCTGAAAGCTCTTCCCTGCACCCCTGTCCGTTGGGTTCAGGTGTAATGTATAAAAAACATTAAATAATAATGTTCTTTACAGTGGAACTACAGGTCCCAGCAAGCCTGCCCCAGTATGCAAGCACCTGTAGAACAACAAGTGCCAGCATGCCTGGACATTAAGTGTCCACTGGTACCTGTTGTTACACTGTGAATAAAATATTCAAATAATGACAGGACACGTACATCAAATGGGGAAGTTCATAATTTTTTTTTTATTTATTTCAAAAAGTCATAATCACCAACCCTTGGATCATGTCCTATTTGGTCCATGTAGAAGTCTGTGGTCTTTACAAAAAACAGCACTGTACAGTATGTATAGAATAAGAGGAAGGGATGAAGGTAGCGCTAGTGCCTATGGGTCTCAACAGGTTTCTGACTTTAGAGGAAGAAAAATAGGGGCTCACCTTCCCTAGTTAGCTATGTAAAAGAGAGAAAAACCCTCTGGTGCCTCCTGTAGGTCCCGTATATAACACAGATGTAATTATCACAATACAAGTCAATAATGCTATAATAGTGATAGATTTAATAAAATACACAGTAAAATTACAGTATAGTAAAATACTGAAAATTGGCTAATACCGGTATACCAAAAAGAACATACACACTTACAACATAAAACAAAGAACAAAAAACATACAAATGTAATAGCTAAATAGAAGGGGGGACAGACACGCTATTGGGCGTATTACTCTGTCTCCTGAATAAATAATAAATAATCCAACTGTGGAATAACGAGATAAAAGAAAAATCTCTTCCCCGGATACAATGTTCCAGAGTAAGTAGGTGATCCAAACAAATCATATAGCGGATTCTCACCGTTACAGAATAGATAGTTCTTCAAATGATGGTGCCAAAGGTACAGTCAGTAGAAGTGGTTTACCGGCAAACCTGTAGGTTGTACTGCAAACGTTCAAAGGTCCCCTTCCACTTTCATTAACGTGTTTCACCTATTAGATAGGCTTCCTCAGGATGGTGTGTAAGTGTCACTCCTACTGCCTTATATACCTCCTCAATTTCCAAATTACTCCTTCCCGCCCAGCCGTGCTGTGTATTTACTGTGTATTTTATTACATCTATCACTATTATAGCATTATTGACTTGTAATGTAATAATTACATCTGTGTTATATATGGGACCTACAGGAGGCACCAGAGGGGTTTCTCTCTTTTACACAGCACTGTAAAGTGCCTAACATGAAATGAACGGGTCTATACTGGTCATTCCTATAGAGGTCTATGGTTAAGCACTGATTGGCTGATAGAGCTGTGCTCAATTAGTGCTTCTCCATTGAGGCCCCAATCCAAGGTTATGTTCCATCCAATTGCCCCCACTGGAAGATACCAAACATTGCCACCTTTTTCACATGTAAACTTCATCTGCTTGCATAGTCTCATTCAGGAAGGAAGGAAACTTTTCCTGGCTGTGAAAAAACGGGTTGGTTCTAATTAGTAAGATAGTCAGGCATGGGGTGAGAAGAAAGCAGACCAGAGAGTTCTTTATTTCTATAATATCTTAATTTGGTCATAAAGAACAACTAATGAATGTTATTGCTATTTTTTACTTTACGATATGAGGTTAAACAGGCAATTATTTCAAAATAATAATAAAAAGGGAATTGTCAGGCTTGTGAGCCCATGGAGTTGTTATCTGACAACGCTTTCTCAAGCTCTGTAAGCAAAGTTGAAGGAGAGCACTGGCTCCAAAACCCATGTGTCCACATCCTTACTTATGACCAATATAAAATAAAATCTCAAAGCCTGAGAGTGAAGACCTTTATTAAGCCTGCAAAGGTTTCCTGTCACTGTTCACATTTATCATTAATTATTTATAATAAAGATAACAATATTTTTATTAAACAGTAACAGAGAAATTCTCCCATAAAATGTAAATCAACTAATTAACTAACTTTAATTTCTATCCAAAATATGTGGCTTCTCTCAAGGGTAATACAAGTATACACAGATGGCATATTTACTATTTTCCTGGGCACAGTAGGGCTCATTCTAAGTGGTTCAGGTGAGAGTGGTGAAAGGTTGATGAGCCCAGAATTGGTGTTTGTGGGTGACTCTGGGTGGGATGGGGGGGGATCACTCAACTCTAGTGGAGTGGGCAGGATGCAGGAGGGTTGCCTCTCTCTTAATAGAACACCCCCAAATTTGAGAATCTTCAGGAAATTCCTGGAGAATGTCCAACTGCCATCTGCAACAATCTGTTTCATGAGCAGTTAAAATATGCCGATGTAACTAACGTCAAATGCTCTTGCATCTCCTACTCTTAGAAAGGAGGATCCAGTGTGTGCAATTATAGTAGGTGTGGCCACATGTAAACGTCCCTGAGATGTTGCAGTTCTCAAAGCACTGATAAATGCCGCTGATGATGATGATGGTGACGACAAATAGACATTTCTTTACTTGTTAAAAAAAGATAGTAATTAAGAAAATTGGTAAAACAATGTGCCCATCCCCAAAATTAAGCAACCTGTAACTGTGCCATAGCCTGAACGTGTTACTTCTAAACCAGAAAAAGCATGTGTAAAATTTAATCTTTGGGTTTTAGGCCAACATTTAGTGATTATATTCCTAATGGATTATTATTGGGGTCTGCAAATTGTAGGACAAAATCACTGAAACCAATTTGGTTTAAGCAGGCTGACATCAGTTTATTTTTACATCTTACTACATGCCACCATCACCAGTAATATTCCTTATAATCAAGTCAAAATAATTTGCAGGAATTGTTCTACAGTTACTGATTAGGATGCACAATCACAAGTTTTATTTGACACAGTTTTGGAGAAAGCATATGATTGAAAGCTGAGTTTTCATGTAATGTGCCATCTAGCAAGACCACCACTAGAAATCTTGGGAACCCCTGCAACAGGATAATCAGTGACTCCCTCTCTGCCACTTTCTCATGCCTTTGATTACAGTGCAAAGCAATTTATGTAGGCTGGTTTAGAAAACTCGGCATCTAATCTGTTTTAGAGCACATACAGCATAGTTCACTCTGATCACCAGTCTAAAAAGCAAACTCCATTCTAGCAGCAATTGTGCAAAACCTATAAATCAGAATTCCAATATAGTGGCTAATGTTTGGCAGGCTTCCAATCTGGTGACTAGAGTTTTAACAAACTTCCAATATGGTGACTAGTGTTTCACCATATTGGAAGTTTATCAGATTCCGATCTGGTGTCAGATTTCCTTCATTGTAGTCTACTACCACCACCACCACAACCACCACAATCCTTCTTAAATAGTTTTTTTTCCTTTGCATGGGGAAGCTATCACCAGAAGGCTGGGTGAGGCTATTATGGGCTATGCCTAGGGGATGCAGTCATAATCTCGAGAGTAAGGATTCCGGCACTCAAAATGCCGGCGTCAGAATCCTGATACCTGTCAGAATCCTGACGTCTACGCCCCAACCGCCCGAAGGTGAGTAGTGGGGTTAGGGGTTAGGCACTAGGGGGGGAGCTTAGGTTCAGGCACCGGAAGGGAGGATTAGGGTAAGGAGAGGGAGAGGGTTAGGATACCTACCGACAGGTGTTGATATCCTAACCCTGTCGGGATGCCGGTGTTGGGATTTTGACCGCCAGATCCCGAACCCATTATCAGGGCCGTAGCTAGGATAGTGCGGCCAATGCCATCGCACAGGGCACCACAGGTCAGGGGGCGCTGTTAAGGGCCTGTCAAATTTCTGTTTATTATCATTCTTGCTTGTAGCTTCCTCTTATTTCATCCCCAGCATCTCCTGGCCTCTCCTATCTCTTCCCTGGCCCTTCCCCATGAAGCCATGGACCTTTTTTGGGTGCATTATGTCCCTTTGAAAAATGAAGTGGGCGCCAATGCTCTTTCTGGCACAGGGCACCAAAATGTCTAGTTACGGCTCTGCCCATTATATATTTACTGTGTACATAAATGGTTGTGTATAAAGCTTTAAAATGGGATCAGTGTGTCTTTAACTGACTACAGGTACAGAATAGAAAAAGTTTACAATAAGTAAAATATAGGTTAGAGATATACCAATAATGAGGGGAAAATATATAAAATTGCCACAGACATCTACTTAAACACATGAAGGAGAGAAATGGCTAAAATGTCATATAGCTTTGCCCTTTACATTCTTAGCTTTTTATGACATTTCCTAAGAGTAAGAGTTACTGTACTTCATTTGGTAATAGCAAAGACAATGCTACTGTATGGTAATTCAATTATTTACTGAGGATTGTATATCCGGATAAAGAGTTTGCTATATAATAATGTATATTAATTTTGGTATATAATTGGATATTATTGATTCATATCACTGTCTGGAGGTCTAGGATACACATTTACATGAATACAGCAGCATACAAGGAACAACATTTAAATTAGATCTGTTCTGTCATTTATGTAATTTAAGAGAATAAAGTAACTTTCACAATTTATAAAAAGAGGTTAGTTCCACTATAAAGATAAGTTATTTTTATGTCAAACAACTGAAAAACATACGATGAGACAGGATATCTTTTATCCATGTGTACGTATTTGAGTTATTTTTGTATTCTTACCTTGCTTTTCAGTGTGCAAAATTACAAGTGGATTACAATGCATACCTTCAGTTCTACCTTTCATGGGACAGTTCAATTTTTTTGTGGACAACAGGGTATATCCTTATGTGGGACATGACAATTGGGTAGCTTGTGATTAACTGCAATTCTATAGTAAATGATTTTTGAGGTGTACACTATTTACACTAGAGTACAAGACAGTTTTTACTGTAGTTAAACGTTGATTTTAATGTCACCACCAGATCCTGGGCTAAACTGAATGTTATGAGGCTCTTTCCAAAGTTGCTTCTTCAGCAGACGCTGAACTTAAATAAATATTTTATTCAATACAAAACACTCCTAGTTTTGTATTAAACACAATTGTCCCTTTAAATTCAGCAACGCTTTAGACACAGTAGCTTTGAAAAGTCCCACATAGCAACCCTAGCCCCAAATGTGTATAGGCTAGTATGTGTGCTTATGTGTGGCCTCTAGCAAATGAAGTAAACACCCTTAAATTTACACTATGCTCTTTTAAAAATATGGTTTACAATCCCACCATTTTAGTTTACATATATTTATCCTCTGCCAGGCGCAGTACATGAGTAACGCTATTAACTGTTGACAGCCCCATTCTGACCTTTGTAGTAATATTCCTGTGCTCGTTCTGATGCCATCTTTATAAAGCTGCCATATTAGATTAAATAACTAGTCACCAATATGGGCGACCTGAGCTTTATGGCCGCAGCTGCCCGTCATAAATGACCCTCATTCTGCTTTCTCCATTACAGCTCCCAGCTCGTTTTGTGACAAAACATTATTTTTACAGTACTGCAAAAAATCACTGTACAGCCTTACTCAGTCACAAGCCTATGACAGGTTGTCATGTTCCAAGAGATACGAGAACCCAAGCTAATAACTATCAGGAATAAAAGATCTGCAGAACACATATGTGTTGTTCAGTAGATGTGATGAAAAGCTATGTTACACAAAGCCTACTCTACCAATCCCGGCCTGCGGGAATTTGATGCGGTGTCAAAACCTTTTGTCCACGGAAGTCAATCTCTGCTCTTTTTTTTTCCAGCAAAAATAGCAGAACATTTTCCCATTTATATTGTATATTTATATGTTTTTTCTCTCAGCCTAGTAGAGGCTCTCTCTGAGAGATGCACTTTTATTTCATCCCACCGAAACATTTTTATTAAGCAGTGGTCTCTGAAGCATGTAAGTGGCTAGGTTTTCAGAGTAAAGTCGTAGGCCTCTCTAGAAGCAGGGAGATTGAAATCAGCTCTGTGTCAGGGGCTGTCATATCTTAGGGAAGACATAAAACACACGGAAACATCAATAAGCAACAAGCCTGTGACAGCTCTGAAACATTTCAGCTGACAAGAAGAGAAAGGGGTTAAGGTTAGGACTCGTGGGGAATGCTTAAAATGACTAACAGCCAGAGGAAGTGTTGGCAGGAGTTAGAGAGGGGCAGCAAAGACAAGATAAAGAATACCAGGTTATCACCTATTCTAAACTAATTCTACTCTGCATGACCACAAAACGAGGCGGAAAGACACCAAAAGACTTTCTAGGTTGTTTATTTTTTTATTATTATTATGAGCGAATAACAGGGTACGGAAAGATTGCCCTGATTACTGTTATGTGGCAGATTAAAAATATGTTAAAAGAGAATTGATGAAGTCAAAGAATTCTGCTCGCAGCTACTACCTACAGAAATCAAAAAGGATTAACAAGGTTTTTTTTCCCATTTAATTTCCTGTACACCGCCTGCTTGTGTTAAGAGATCAGAGATATTTCTATTTATTGAATTTTTAATGTGATCATTATTAAAAGGCAGCTTTACCTATTTAGATTTTTTTTTTTCATTTCTGTGACAGAAATGGCTATAGAAATCAAAGTACCTGCTTAACAACCTTTTGTTTGTTTTTATTATTATTTTTTTTATTTTTTTTTTATCGTGCTTAAAGGAGAACTCCAGATAATTTTGAAACCACCAACATTCTCACAACACTTATCTTCATGGCAGTGTAGCAAAATGCTTGGAGAATATTAAATGTAAACAGGACTGGATACATATTATTTGAAACTGATTCAATAATTTTTGGTTTTAAGTAATTCCATTCATCCTGGCTGGAATTTTCCTTTAAAAACGTAGTTTGGAGAAAACTCCTTCTCTCATTGGAAGAAATATAATGGATTTACCGATTTTGTTTTTGCAATTTCACTGGCTGTTTATAATTTGTCAATGTTATTGAAGGCAAAACCAGCCAATGCTTTGACATTGGCAGTATTATAGCACATTATAGATTGTAATGTGAACAAGCTGATGTATTGAGAACAAGCTGATGTACCCTGCATTGCCCGGGTTTAAATCTTCAAGTTATTACGTTTTGTTATGTGATGTCATCCAAATTCACCTAGTGGAAGGCCCAGAAAGGGTTCCCTGGGTCAAAGTTCTGCCTGGTGCAAGTTTTTATCGAGATTCATCTAGTGGTAAGGGCAAAAGTTCTGCCCAGCGTACACAAACGAGAGGTACAACTGGGACCTCAACCCCCTAGTATGTCTTCTGGGTTCCACTGTTACCACTCTGTAAAGTTTTCATCCAAATTATGTGATGTCATCCAAATCCATCTAGTGGAAGACCCAGAACAGGCTCCCTGGGTCAAAGTTCTGCCCATCGCACTCCACTGTGAGGTCCGACCAGGACCCCAACCTCTCCATTAGGCATCTCAGACCACATGCCACCCCTCTGTGAAGTTTTCATCCAAATACATCCAGTAGAAGGCCCAGAAAAGGCTCCCCAGGTCAAAGTTCTGCCTAGTATCCCCAGGTCAATTTTCTGCTCAGAGTACACAAATAGAAGGTTCCACCCCCTGGTATGTATTCTGGGATCCAATGTTACCACTCTGTGAAGCATTTGTCCAAATCCATCCAGTGGAAGGCTCAGAAAAGGCACCATGGGCCAAACTTTTGCCCAGCATATACCAATGGGAGGTCCAACCAGGACCATAACCCCGTAAAAACCTCCAACTGGACCAAGTATGGTTTCATCCCATTCAGTGCAGGGGTGTCCGAATGCATAACGGGACAATCAAACACACAAACAAACAGACCAATGAATTTTATGTATGCGCTACTCTGCAGACTCCATGTTGGTTCCTGAGGGGTGACTTGATTCCCTTACCAAGATGGCTGTCAACAAAACTAGTGTGCATGCCACTCCTGAGCAAAATAGTGTAAGTGAATGAGCAAAGTGAGTTACACGAGATACCATGTTCCAGCATCCTGCACTGCCACCACATAGCTATATATACTCACCAGCTGGTGAGCTGTATATCACCCCAACTCCACTCTTACTCCACTCCATTAATCAGTGAGTAACACTGAGTATGGCTGTACAGCATTGTATGTCAATAAACCACTCCACTTCTTCTGGTGTGTTCATTACTCTGCCATACCACATCACTTGTAAACACATGACTTGTAATCACATATTTCCAACAGGTTATGGGCCCAGGCACACAAGTATACATAAAGTATACAGGGCCCAGTCACCAAAACTCTCAGAGCGCCCAAGCAGCATACAGATACCATCTTAGGCACATGTGTAGTACAGACTGCATAAGAGTACAGAGTAAAGACAACATAGAGTGTCTCTAGCACAGATTAACAGCAGTGTTTTATACATATATATATATATATATATATATATATATATATATATGCAAACTTATGTGAATGCTGCAGTATGAGTGATTATATTGAAAAAATGGAGTGCAAGTAGATGAAGCAGAAATTGCCACGTCAATGTTGCAAAACTTCATGCCAGAATTTGATTTCCTGGTTGTGGCGTTGGAAGCAAACATGGAGAAGTTAACCACTGACATAGTCAGAGTAAATTTACTGCAGTTCCAATAATGTGTACCATGTGAGTCAACCACTGAGACTAGTGCATTATACACAAAAAGTGATAAATTCAGAAAAAATAAGTAAGTTTAAGTATAAGTGTTCCAACTGTCACAAGATAGGTCACAAGCATTTGAATGCAAACAGAGAAATGTGAATCACATGCAAAGCAGGCAATGCAATGATGAAGATGCATCAGCTCTGGGTTTCACAGACAACCATAGAAATGATTGCTGGTATATTGATTTAGGTGTAAGAAGGCATTTTAGCTGCAATGCAGAATGGTTCACCACGTTAACCAAATGTGACCCTATCACTATCAAAGGAATTTGCATTCAAGTACTTACAGCTTCTAATGTTGGAACAATTAAAGCTCACTTGAAAGTTGGAACAAGAGGTAATGTCACATAAATTCAAAACATGTATTGCCATAAGTGTCCTAGAACAGAGAAGTCACAGAGTTCACTTGGCTAAAGAAAAGTGAATTTTGGGAAGAGAGACTGTCATAGCTACAGGCACAAGATGTCAGCAATTGTACGTCCATGATACACAGTACTGTTATATGATGTTAACTGAGTCACAGTCACTTTAAGTCTGGCATAGAAGATTTGGACAGTGTTCAGAAGCTAGAAGATTGGGAGAGTCACAGAAATGTCTCTGAGTGATACAGGGAAACCCATTTGTGAGAGCTGTCTAATAAGAAAACAAAGTCATCATCCATTTAAAATATCTGGAAGAGAGCTACAAAACCACTTGAGATAGTACACTCAGATGTGTGTAGTCCAATGGAAGTAAAGTCTGTGAGTGAATATAGATACCTTGTGACATTCATAGAACCAAACAGTTAAAGGACTCAAGATCCTGAGATCTGATGGTGGAGAATACTAAAGAGGTGGAAAAATTCTTAAGACGATATGGAATAGAGCATCACTTGACCATTGCCTACACTCCTGAGCAAATTGGTGCAAGTGAATGAGCAAAGCATACACTAGTGGAAATAACAAGAAACATGTTGAAAAATGCAAGCCTAGACAAACAATTTTGAGCAGAAGCATTGTCCACAGCAGTTTATCTCAAGAACAGTTCTCCTACAGTTGCACTAAAGAACATAACACATATTGAAGCATGGTTAAAGAGAAAACCAAGTGTAAAGTATATTAAAACTTTTGTTTGTACAGCCTATGTACACATACAATCAGTAAAGTGCATCATGTGTGGCTATTGCCATGAAAGTAAAGGTTACAAATTGTGGAATCCAAGTGCCAAAAAGGTTTTCAAATCAAAGATACAACAGAAATCACAGAAAAGCTGGAAGTTATTGTACAGAACCAGTATGTGTCAGTGGACATTCCAGCAGCTGGAGATATATCTGAACCTGAAGCTACCAGTGTGGCAGTTCAATTACAGAAAAGGTCTTCTGCAAGATCAAATATCGGCAAACCACCTAAGAGGAAGTTTCAAATATAGCATTCAGTGAACATTTATAAATCCAGAAGCCAAGAGCCAATTGGTGTGAGTGGATGTCCAAAAGAGGCAAATAGACTTTGCAAGATCAAAATGTCACAAGTGTGATAGACATCAAGAATTGTGATAGTGAAAGCAGTCCCAGACTCTTACTGATGAGCCTATCAAGAAGACCAATTACAAGTTTCTTGATTTATTAATGTTTCTTTCTGTGCTTAATCCTACCTTTCTTACAGGTTGCTTCAAGAAATATTTATTTAAGTTTAAGTTTGTAGCAAGGGTGGCTGTTGGGAATAGAGTGAGCTACTGCACAGGCTCCATGACTCCATCTTGGTTCCTGAGGGGAGGCTTCATTCCCTTACCAAGGTAGCCGCCGACCTAACTAATGCACATGCGCGGTGCCACTGTGTAAGAATAACATAGTGGGAGATGGATGACTCCTACTTAGCTCCAGAGAGATAGGGTGTGTTACACGCAATACCACTGTGCCAGCATCCTGCACCACTACCACATAGCTATTTACATGGTGAGCTGTATATGACCTCATCTCTATGCAAGCTGCTCTCCATCAACCAGTGTGTAACAGTGTGTATGGCTGTATCGCAGTGTATGTGAATAAACCACCCCACTGGTTAACCACATTGGCTTTTGATATTATTATTATTATTATTATTATTATTATTATTAAATTGTGGTGTGTGAAGGGCACTGACAGTTAGTGATCTGAACTTTGTCATAAAAAGAGGTTAGTTTTAAACTCATTCCACCAAGCAGGAGACGCAGTTGTACACAGCAACAGAAAGGATGGGTATATGGTGAACAAAAGTAGTACCTGGAGTTGTCATTATCCCAAATTTCTGATGTCTAGGAGATTTCTACTAAAATCCTCCCATAGGTGCATATGATAAAGCCCTCTATCCAATATCCCACATGAGTCTGGTGTCAGTGCAGTCAACCATTTCTTACAGACAGACAAAGGGATCTCAGAGAAATACTGCACATTTATGCTTGATTTAATTAGATTAATCTTAAAGCACAGTTATTCACATTCACAAACCAGCTGATAACTGGTTGTCCACTATACACCTGAAATCAGTCTCAGTGCTGTAGTAGTGTATTTGAGGGTCACCCGTGTCAGAGAGTGGCATGAATTTGAAGAAATGCCTAATATTGTGAAGTGTTTGAAGTTAAATCCCCAACAATATTTCTTTGATATCTGAGGGTAGGTTCACCGGTCAAAAAAACATAAAAATTTGGTAAAAAAACATTTCCCGTAAAAGTGCTAGATTTTTCATTTTCCATTGATAAATGTCCATGCTTTAGATATATGTAGGTCTGCTCAAGAAAATATAATAGTACTATATCTGAATATAACCAATACATATTTTCTCATGTTACTGGCACACTGAATGATTTAGAGAAATTTAATTTAAATATCCTTTCATTAATGTATTTGTACAGACATGGAACAATCAAAATATTAAACATTTCATATAGTTATTAGTGATCACTAAGGCTGCATAGACGTAGGCTGTGTTAGGTGAAAAGTGTTAGATTATAAGTGTAATTACAATTTGATAACTAAGTTGGAGTTACGCCGTAGATCTTATTAGCCATATGTGCACCATGCAAAGACTGATGTGACTTCTCTGTCTCTGAATGTCACAGGTAAATTACTGCTCCCATCAGATGCTGTTTTATTGATTGCCTCAGCACAGTTTTGAAAAATTTATACTAGGTAAATTATCACTACTGCTATATTAAGAGCAATTTCTATAAAGGAAGTTAGGAATGTATTGTGAATCTGTGATGGTCCACTCCCTTCTCACAAATTGTTTATCTTAGACTGTATTGCATCCCAATTTAGTGTGTGTTGAGCTCTGGGGGTGGGGTCCCAATCAGTGAGCACACAGAGACATGTTTGTAACTTTAGTTATTAGTGCTCACTAAGGCTGCATAGACGTAGGCTGTGTTAGATGAAAAGTGTTAGATTATAAGCATAATTACAATTTGATAACTAAGTCGGAGTTACGCCAGAGTTAAACTGGAGGAAAACTGAGGGAAAACAAACTCAAAGCCAGAACACTTTCTGAACGACAACTAGCAACATATTTATGTGAATTACCAAAATCACCATCTTCTGCTTTATGAATATCCAGGAAACTACTTACTCACTCACTGCTTGGACATTGCAAGTACTCCCCTATCTGTGTGCTGCTCTTCTTGATTGATCTTTGTTGATCATAACACTTTGGACTGGATTGGCTCAGTACATTGTAACTTTTGCCTTCTTACTAGATAAATTGTTGTTTGTATTGCCCTTTCCCATTGCGTCACAACTATCCACTTTAATCATTTGTTTAATAATTAATTCCTTCTCCCACTACTCACACACCTCTTTTTATATATCACTTTTTGAGCTGTGCTCATACATTAGCAGCGCTGTTCTTCTTTCTGTATTTTTGAACATTTAACAACTTTAATCCACACTGTCTCTATATCACACAGCCTCCACTCCCTTTCTTCAAACACCCCCCTTATTCAATGCCCACATAATTCTCTACTTTATCCATCCCTATTCCACTCCTCTTGTCTCCTCCACTTGCTGTTCCCCCTTTTTTCTCTCATCAGTCTGCTTTCCAACCCTCTGCTTCTTTCCCCTGCCTTTCCTGTTCCTCCACTCTCAACCACCTCCCTTCATGGCCTTGCTACCCCACCACTATGCCAACCTGGTTCTGCCTGTCACCTCCAGGACTACCAAGAGAAATTCTGGGCCCGGGTACTGCAACATCCTGTGGGACCACAGCATGTTGGGGATGGCTGCACCCATTTGTGGGTGGGTCTAGCATGTGAGATGCACCCACTCATAGGAGCATGGCATAGCACCCAGCAGCTGGGATTAAAGTAGTCACTACTGTATTAGGATGGCGGGACAGTCCCATAATATATCCATTTTTTATCAGGATGTATTTAGATGCTAAAATGTAATACACAATAATTAAAATGCTACAACTTTATTTTGTACATCTCTAATGTAAATAACACATGATCAAAATCTATTTTCTGTCATAGAGATAGATGAATGAAGGACTTCATTTTGACATAACATCAGGTCATCTTAAACACACACATCCTAACCCACTGCTCCATGCTCCTTCCTCACTATCTATCCCATCTGTGTAGCCCCTGTCTGTCTGCCCCTCCCCTTTAGAATGTAAGCTCTCACGAGCAAGGCCCTTGTCCCTCACAAGCTTCTCCCCCTACTTATAGTATCATTTACTCCTAACTCCCCACAATGGCACCTAACACCTGGTTGCTCATGTCCTGCTACTTGTGTTATGCAGCAATGTTTATAAACCATGTCCTTGTCCTACATTGTTTTGTATTACTATTAACTGTTTTTCTTGTGTGCTCATTTATGTACTGTATAAGGCGCTGCGGAACCTTTGTGGCGCCATATAAATAAAGGATAATAATAATCTTCTTTGCCTGCTGCTTCTCCACATCCTAGCTCCCCAACTCTAAATCATCCGACTGAGGATCTCCAGGGCTGGTTTGTGTCACATACAGTAGCTTTAGATACTGTAGTTTTGTCAAGTGGTTTACTGAGTAGTTTAGAATCTGCCATTCCAAATTTGTTGAGAATTGCCTCAATGTACTTTTTTTGGTCAATAGTAACAGTATTTTGCTTGACTCTCAGACCTAGTAGTTGGTATGTCGGTCCAAGATATTTTAGTTTGAACTTGTTACCTAGCAACAATTTGACTTTGGCTATTTGTCTTTTCTGCCCTGCAAGCAACAAATCATCTACGTACACAACTATGATGAATACATATTTTTCCTTCCACTTATGCTATAGACAGTGATCAATTTTAGAACATACAAAGTCAATTTCCAACAATAGACTGTTACGTTTGATATACCAGCAGCGGCTACTTTGTTTTACCTCATACAATGGTTTCTTTAGTAAGCACACTTTTCCCTCTGGAAATGCTTTTTCATTGTAATGTTCCCATGGCTCCAAGTAAATATCTTCAGCTAGTTTATCATTTTAGAAGGCTGAAATAAAGTCCAGGTTGTACAGCAGAAAATCATACATAGCATATATAGCAATGACCATATGTAATGCATGGTACTTTACAATGCTTACTTTCTGAGTATATCCCTTGGCAACAAGTTGGGCTTTGTAGGGGCAAGACTTCCATTGGTGTTTAGTTTCTTCCAGAAGACCCACTTGTTTTGACTGGATTATGGTTCACATTGCTTCACCTGTCATTGTTGTCTAAGGCTGTAAGCTCTACTGTATGTCAATCGCTGATTTCCACTTTTGCCAGTCGCTGCTTGACTTTGCTTCTTGTATGGTTTGAGGTTCACAGCAAACAAAGTTAGCAAACTCCTTGCTGCATCTTTTAGGTGTTTTACCTTTGTTGTTCCTCATTGAGCTCATGCCAGGGTCATAAGTAGCAGTGTGACAGTGCCATCGCACAGAGTTCAGGGCTCTTGGGGTGGCACCATTGCTGTCCCACGGGCCTTGCTTTTGGCTAGCAAGGTGTCTGGAATGCTAGAATCCCTGCTGCAGTGCTGCCCAAAGTGTCATTTGAATGCTTTGGATGTACAACCTGCAGTCTGTACAGCTGCTTGAAATGTCCTCAGGAAACTATGGGAAGTGCTGCAATTCCTGGTGCCAGTGGAATATACATGCTGTTTTAAAGCTATTGTTCCTATGGCTCTATTCACATTGTCTTGATTGTGATTATCACCTGGATCACTGGTAATTTTCCATAATTCTTCCCACATTAATTACATCTGCATAGCGAAATTCCATGTACCGTAATTCTCTGAACCTACTAACTTTGCAAAGTTAATGTTTGGTCCTGTACTGTACATTTTCACCTTTACTTGTGAATAAAGGACTATTTTGTACTTAGCTGTATGTAACTGAGTTCTTGGTATCGCTAATCTGCAAATGCTGATGATCTGGAAAACCTGTGGTAATGGTGGCAGCAGTGTGCAATGGAGGTTAGTCCACATGGTAAAATTGCTTATCCAGGTTTTAGGCTTATTAACTAGTCAGAACAGGTTTACAGGATGACACAGGATTAATGCAACAGGTATGTACAATAAGTACCCAGCGCTGTACATAATGTATACACCAGAACCAAATAGAAAAATATAGGGGAGTGCAGGTGGTGTGCAAAACATAGGAGCACACCCCTCTGTCTGTATATACAGTGTGGCGGTGGAGTATGCACTCTGGCTCTGTGGTGGTGGCGCAGTGGAACTATGTAAGGCAGGGGCGTAGCTAGTGGTTTTGATGCCATGGGAAAGGTATTAAATGGCGCTCCCCCCTATCAGTGCCACAGGCCTAATTCCACGGCCTCCGGAGCTCTTCCTGTGACATCTGCATCCTCTGCCTGCCAGACTGGCTCACCGCAGCTGCTTTCTATTGGCTACCAGTCCACAAGCTATAATTGGCTTGCGGCCGGCAACAAATTTAAATGGCCACCGGTCCACGAGCTGCATCCAGATTGCAGCCATAGCCAAGTGTAACCCGCTGCTGGGGCACATCTCTCTGAACTGCAGGACTTCCGGCGCTGGGATCAACACTTGATTCCAGTGCTGGACATTACCCAGGACAGTGGCACCCCCTCTGCTGGGCCAGTCAGGTGGCACCCAGGGTAAGGTGCCCCACACACACCCCCTATGGTATGCCACTGATGAAGGGTAACTGGCCTGTGTAATGCCATCTCTACCGAGGTATCTCAGGGGCACATCCTACTAGCATGGAGGATGGAGCTGATGATGCTCGAACATGCCACGAATGTGCAGTAGCACAATGGATCAAGGTTGCGCCTCTGGCAGTCCGGGGGATCCTAGTGCCCATACGCAAAAACAGCGTAGGGGGCTCTCTACTAACAGCATGATGGTATGGTATTACGTAGAGGTGACTTTTTCTTTGATTGAAACAAGTGGTATTTCAACTTATTATTACCAAGTTTAAATGTAACGTGTGGCCCTTTGGATATTTAGATGATGAAATGTATCGCCTTGAGTTTGTGTCACATGCATTGTTGGATGTTAGATACAAATATAAAAATTTAACATTTATTCTTCTTACAAGCTAAATAAAAGAAGTTAAATACATGGAATGCTATATATATATAACACTGGTTCTAAAGATCAACTTTTTGCCTTTTAATACCACTTGCTCAGCACAGAACAAATCTGTCCTTCATTTGTAAGTGTCCAGCCAATAAATGGATTTCATGTAAAATGTACAATTTGTTCTCTCCTGTTCTGTGTTGGTGTGCCACAAGCTGGCTCTTTTATAGACTGAAGGATGTCTGCTCTTAAAATGCCTTATTAGGAGACCATCTGTGTCACAGAATATTCAACTAGTCCTGCCTTATCTTGATTTATGATGACATTTTCAAACACCCTGCCATCCTACTAGACATATGGTTAATGCTTGCTAACTTGTTAAAACAATGTTTGGAGGATAATTGAGCTCATTGGGTGGCACTGTGCACGTAAAATTATGGGTGATTGAACTTGATATCTTGAGGTATAACTATCTCTATGTGTGCACTCTGATTTAAGGGTCTATTTACCAAGCAATGGTAAATGCAATGGGACAGCCATAGCATCACCTGTCGCTATGATTTATTGATAAAATCTTGCCGAGGCAACTAGGCAGTACACATTGATATTGGCCCAGAGTGACGAGAGTTACCTTACCACTTCACCTGACGTGTCTCAGGGGATAAGCCTTATTTGAACTGAATGACTAGATTTGGGCTTTCATTTGCACTTTTTCATTTCCTATCATCACATATTGCAGTGATGTCGAAATATTTTATTGGGTACATTTATGAAAACAGCCTTGCTAGGACATGTGCTCTGAAAATAGCCTGTGCCAGTGACAACTTTGATCAGGATCCGGACTTTGCTGAGCAACTGTATATGCGTGAGTGGCAATGTAACCCATAGGCCGCAATGAGCTAACAGTCACCATCTGATGGGCTGACTTTCAATGGAGAAATCTCTGCCTGGTATTTACCTCATGATAGCTGAGGCGAAACAAAAAGAAAGACTCATCTCCAGCGAGAGAAACTGTTTTTGCTGGAGATTGAGATTTTCTAAGATTGTTGAATAGACCCCTCAATATGAAAAAGTTGGAGTTGTTTTGGCTTCACATACAGGTTTTACACGTAAATGGAATTTATATGCAAGGGCGCTGTGAAGGGAAAGAGTTACAAAGTTCCTGAGCCAGGGGATGCCCCGGCGCCCTCATCTACCATGGATTCCTAACCATGCCCCGAGCATGTGTTGTCGCCACATCCCATTTGGCAGCACAGAGCTGCCCCCTAGTACAACAGATCTCTTGGTGGCCCTAATTATGAGTTACTGTATGATACAGTTCAACGTTGAATTTAGCATTGTACATTTTTGTATGCTAGGTAATTGCATTTTTAAAAACAGAGAACCTCGGATCATCCACATAGTAAGCTAAAAAGTTGGATATGAAGTAAAAGCATATTTACTAACACTTTTATTTAAAGAGAAAATGTTTTCAATTGAGGAGGTTTGAGAATTTATGATTCACATATCACTAGTGGTCATGCGCTTTATACGTGGATGCAGGGCCACATAGCACCTAAGGCAGCAGGAAAAACATTAAATTAAAAAAATTCCCCCAGCAGGCCATTCATAGTTTTATTTTTACTACTTGAAACACTTGCAAACATAATAAAATAAAGTGAGAGTATAATTACTGTACAATACATTTTCTTATATGGGAACCAGTGGAGGCTGGGTTCATAAAGAAAACAAAAAGAAGGATTTTGCAGCACTAAGAGTCATCAGAAAATAATGGTTCATTAATAAACCTGTGAACTGACTTGTAAAAATATAACTATTATAATATACATCAATCAACCATAACATTAAAATCACTCACAGGTGAAGTACATAACATTATTATCTTGTTACAATGGCACCTCTCAAGGGGTGGGATATATTAGGCAGAAAGTGAACACTCAGATATGTTGGAAGTAGAAAACATGGGCAAGCATAAGGATCTCAGTGACTTTTACAAAGGACAGATTGTAATGGCTAGATGACTGGTTCAGAGCATCTCCAAAATGGCAAGTCTTGTGGGGTGTTCCCAGTATGCAGTGGTTAGTGCCTACAAAGTGGCCCAAGGAAGGACGAGCGGTGAACTGACAACATGGTCATAGATGCTCTAGGCCTATTAATGCGCATGAGCAGTGAAGGCTAGCTCATCTGGTTCAATCCCACAGAAGAGCTACTGTAGCACAAATTGCTGAAAAGTAAATGCTGGTCAGAACACAGTATTTCACTGCTTGTTGTGTAGCCGCAGACTGGTCAGTGTGCCCATGCTGATCCCTGTCCACCATCGAAATAATCTACAATGGGCTCATGAGCATCAGAACTGGACCATAGAGCAATGGAAGAAGATCTGATGAATCATGTTTTCATTTACATCATGTGGACAGTTGGGTGCGTGTGAGTTATTTACCTAGTGAAGAGATGGGACTAGGATGCACTACAGATAGAAGGAAAGCCGGCGGAGGCAATGTGATGCTCTGAGCAATGTTCTGCTGGGAAACCTTGGGTCCTGGCATTCATGTGGATGTTACTTTGACATGTACCACCTACTAAAACCTAAGCATTGTTGCAGACCAAGTACACCCCCTCATGGCAACGGTATTCCCTGATATCAGTGGCCACTATCAGCAGGATAATGCACCCTCCACAATTCAAAAATTGTTTAGATATGGTTTCAGGAACATGACAAAGAGTTCAAAGAGGTTAACTTGGCCACCAAATTCCCTAGATCTCAATCCGATCGAGCATCTGTGAGATATGCTGGAAAAACAAGTCCAAGCCACCTCACAACTTTTAGGACTTAAAAGATCTTTGTGCCAGATACCACAGGACACCTTCATAGGTCTTGTGAAGTCCATGCCTCGATGGGTCAGAGCTGTTTTGGTGGCACGAGGGGGGCCTAATATTAAGCATGTGGTTTTAATGTTATAGCTGATCAGTGTACACTTCAACAGTACCAGTAAAAAGTCAAAATGGACTGCAACCTCTTTATTAAAGAGAGGTTAGAACTTGTAGTTGGCTGAGATGCCCCCCCATCATCAAGAAGCTCTACGGAGCAGTCCACTTTTATTAGGTATTTTTTTTAAGCCATTGGACTGTGGACCTCATTCAGAGCCGCTCGCTGCTGGCGGGCACTTGCTCTGAATGTGGGCGTTTTTTTATTTTTTTCTCCAGACGTTCGCAAAGCTGTGGGAGACCACCCACAGCTTGTACGAGCGGGCAAGAGACCATCTTGATAATTGCGACCATCGGGCTTGCGACAAGACCCTGGGGTAGGGTCTAGCTGCCGCAAGCCCGAGTGGACTTCCTGCTCTAACAGAGCAGGAAATCCACTACTGACATCACTAGTGATCAGGGTAGTTTCTAGGGTTTGAGGCACCCAGTGCGAGCAGTCAAAATACGCCCCCCCCTAGAAGGGGTAATATTGTGGAGTGGGCATGGCCTCATCGTGAGGGGGTGTGGTATCACAGTAAGGTAGTGTGATCTCGAAAGACCACAGAATGACAGCCACTGTGACTACTGAGTACTGGGTTGGCGAACCTGTCAGAGGCAAAGCGCTGAAAAATATATGTAGCTAAAAAAAAGACAGACAGCATGCGTGCACCGTAGGCGCGTGCTCAAAAAATGGGGTGAGGCCTAGCTGTCACAAGCCCACGCCGCATTTCTGTGTGACCTTGCATCACACTCGTTTTTAGACGTGTTGGGAGCGAACCCAGCACATTGAAAATAAAAGCCAGATCCACATAAAATACACTGCAACAAACCACTTCCACATAAAATATATTGGAAAAGCCAGAGGCACGTAAACTACGTTTTAAAACCACATCCACTTCAAATACATTATTAAATCCAGAACCACATAAAACACATTGAAAAAACAAGATTCACATAATACACACTTCATTCCAGCCCCCTCCCTTACCATTCCATCCCAACAGGTCTTAGGCTTCCCCCCCCACTGGCTCTCAGGCAAAAGTGCCCATTATGCAGTGCCCCCTGTAGTTGTCCCCATATGCAGTGTCCCCTGTATTTATGCCCCTTATGCAGTGCCCACAGTGGTAGTGCAACTTATGCAGAGCCCACAGTAGTGGTGCCCTTTATACAGTGCACCCAGTAGTAGTGCCCCCAGGAGTGGTGCCCCCTATGCCATGCCACCATTAGTAGTGCCCCCTGTAGTCATGACCCCATCAGTAATGCCCCCAATAGTAATGGTCCCTGTTGTAGTGCCCCAGTAGTAGTGTCCCCAGTTGTATTGCCTGAAATAGTAATGCCCCCTGTAATAGTGTCCCCAGTATTAATGCCCCTGTATTAGTCCCCCCAATAGTAATGCTCCCTTCATACTAGTGCCCAAAGTAGTAAAGCCCCAAGTAGTAGTGCCCCCAGTAGTAGTGCCCCTGGGTCCTGAGTAATGCCCCCAGTAGTGGTACCTCCTAAGCAATGCCCCCAGTAGAAGTGCCCCCCGAGTAATGTCCCCAGTAGTAGTGCCCGGGTGCCCCCAGTAATGGTGTCTCCCCCAGCAGAAGTGCCCCCAGAGTAATGTCCCCAGGCTGCCTGCACATAAAAAAAACCACACTAATACTTACCTTCAGCCCCGCTCCGGCATCCGCTCCGCTCGGCTGCTCCTCTGCACTATGGGAAAGACGTCATGACGTCCTCCCATAGTGCACACTGGGGGAGCCGGAAGCCGGAGCCTCCATCTCTCCGGCTGCTCTGCTCTGCCGGGGGCCCGCTGGTAACTGAATCTCAGCGGGCGCCCGGCAGTTAACAGGCTGTTTCAGCTGCAGATGTCGGAGGCGGCGCGCCCCGTGCGATTGCATGGGTCACCTGGCCCTAGAAACGGCCCTGCTAGTGATGTCAGTAACCCGTCTCAACAAACGCCAGGCATTCCTAAGGGAATGCCTGTGTTTGTCCGGCCACCCCCCCTACCTGCCCACAAAACGTGGTGAGCTGTCAATCAACATCGACAGCCGCCCCGTCTTGTTGCGAGACCCGTACTGACTGAACTTCAGTTGCTCAGCTGGGTTCCTGCATACGCGCCGGACACGGTGAATGCGCAGGGTATTAACATCAAGCCGTTTGCGAGCGGCTCTGAATTCGGCCCAATGTCGGATCAAGAAAATAAGAAAGGACCCACATATATTATTTAATGTTACTAAGAGAATACATATGTTAATTATTAATTGAAAGGGGGTTGCACATTGGTTTAAACTATAGTGGGTCATGGCTACAAGAAATAATAAGTATCATTGGCCCGGGCCTCCCACTAGAAGTGAAGGCCGATGCTAAGTACAGTAGCAGAGCTCTTTCTTGAAGGGAAAGGGCTGTTTCAGCTATGTAACCCATCACAACAACTATTTTACTGAGCTTTTTTCAGCAGAGTTTGCTGCGATTTGTGTAATTGCAGTTTATCGCATACATCGGTTTGTAATTTTTTTTTGTGAAAGAAAAAAGTTGGGAAGTTCAAATGTTGCGATTGGGTTTCAAAATGGTGCTTTCTGTCATGATTTTTGCTGTACTTTTGCTCTGATAAATAAGGAACTGCAGCAGTGCAACAATAAATTTTTATAAAACACTGCCCGATTAACTTCTCCTTGAGATGTTTGCTGTATGCATGACCCTTTGGGGTCTATGAAGCTTCCAACACTCACATACTGTTCTGATGAATACTACTGTATGTTACCAGCACACCCCACGTAATTAAGATATATTTTATCTTAACATACAATAAAGTTTCTTATTCAAAGTGGTTTTAAAAAATTATTTAATGTAAGCGCCAGACCAAAAATGGTTAATAAGCCCTTTTTTGGTGTAAAATTGTGGTGTCATTCATTTGCTGATGACATGCATTACCCTCAAATAAATATTCTACATTAAAAAAAAAAGGTGACCCATGACCCTTGTAGTTAGACATACAGGATTAGTAACTGTGCACAAGAGTTTCTATTGTGGTGAACACAGGAAGATCAAATAAAACTAAATAATATTTTGCCCAATAAAATGCAAAATTGTCTTTCGTTGTATCTCTTTAGGGGAATGTAAGTGAATACATGAAGTAATCAACCCGTATTTCACACATTTCTACACATAATATGTGCAGTTAATGTGAAGAGAATGGAGAACATGGGGAGAGGGAACATATGTTGCAAAGTTAAATTGGTATCTTACTGAAGAGGTGTCTGGGAACGGAATGTACAAATACTGAGTTCCTGCCATATGTCCTTGTGGATTTACCTATGTAATATTTACCCATAGATGGAGACAAACGGTAAACAATGTTGAGTATTTTCAGGTTCATTGTGGAGATGCATTAGATCAGTTTTGATTGCACTGGAAGTAATTTTGTTACATTACATTAAAAAAAATTGAAGTGCTGTTAGGAATCTACAAAATAATTTGTAAAACACATTTACAGAGCAATTAAGTTTCATAGAACAAAACTGCAGACAAAAAATCTGTTCCACTTTAAAGTCTCAGCTATTGGCATAACAATCCTCGGTAGTGTGCGGAGGAAACATGCTATGGGAAAGGAATGGGTATGTAATGCCGGCTGTCGGGATGCCTCCTGTCACAATACTGGCAGCGGCATCCCGATGGTATGTATCCCGACAGACATCGGTTAAGTATACCTACCCTCCCCCCTTCTCCCCCTAACCCTCCCTTCTTGTACCCAAACCCTCCCCGTTAGTGCCTAAACCTAACCCTCCCCCTCTGTGGCTAACACTAAGGATGCCCTGGACTTACCTCATTTGGGCAGACGTCCTTCTGTTTTCTGGCATTGGGATTAAGATAGGCGTCAGTATTTCAACGCCTATCATAACTCCCATGTCTGGCTTCAGCCATCGGGATTTAGACCTCATAACTACATCCCATTGGGAATGCTTTTGGAACTACCATAGGCAAACCAGCCTATGTACATCACATTACAGTACCGGATCCTTTAACCACTGCCACTTTCTTACCTGCTTATTGCAACCATCAGCAACCTGAAGTGTGGAAGCAGTCAGCTGGTGGTCCGTGTCCTGCTAGAGTGGTGAGAATGTGATGGACATTGGGAGGTTTGTGCCTGCTAACGTCCGGGATCATGTCTGTGATTACAGAGTGCCCTTTCCTTTGGAACCACAGCTGCTGATCGGCACACAGAATAGTCTGATACTCTGGCGGCATTCAATACTAGTGGAACCAGCACCCTACACAGGTCCTTTACCTGACCAGCTATATACCTCCACCACTATCAACATTGACATTAAGCGGTAACAGACTGTGTTTACCAACATTCTCTAGAAGGAGTTAAAAGTCCTGCAGTTTATCTGGATACATTTTAGACTGTAAGCAGGCTACAGTAACTTATTGTTTATATCAACGATACACTGTGTCACCAGTGGCGTATCTATAATGGGTGCAGTGTGTGCGGGGCACACGGGTCCCCGGGTCCAGGGGGGCCCCACACCACACACCCTGCACCCATATTAGCTTAAACTTACCTGTCCGTGTTCCCGCATCGGGTGTCTTCCCGCCGTGGCCATTTTTCCGATGTTCTGCACATGCGCAGTAGACTTCAGGCACACTCTAGTACCTAGAGTCTACTGTGCATGCACAGAACGCCGGACAATGTCCACCACGTCCACTTTTCCAGTGTTCTGCGCATTCGCAGTAGACTCCAGGCACACTCTAGTGCTCAGAGTCTACTAACAATCTGTTGGCTGGCCAGCCGCATCAGTCGGCTGCCAGCCACCAGGGAGAGAGGAGGGGCCCCCACACAGGGAGGGCACACGGGCCCCCTCCTCTCTTAAGATGATTCTTTGTGTCATCTAGTGGGTTTTACCTTTTTGAGTCTATTGAATACAGTTTTATAATCCATCATTTATCCATCTAATATCGTGACTCATTTATGAACTTGTGTTTTTATCTGAATATTACATTGTGACCTTTTGAGTGTTTCTTACTTATATCAATGTTTTACTATATTATCTTTGATGCTTATTAGGTGTTGATATTATATATTTTATTCATCTTTCAATAAAAGAATAATATTGTTGGACTCATCAACTTTGTTCCCCACATTCAATCTGTCTCCAAATCATGTTACATACATTTAAAAAACGGGATGTAGTTATATTGCTAGCCATTTATATACCGGTGCCGGAATCCCGCCGCCCGGCATAATGCCGACGTTGATATCCCAAAGGAGAACAGTATACCGGTGTCAGCTTCCTGAACCACTGCAATCCCGATCATCTGGATGGGTAAGTATTGTCCACTTCCCCGGGGGGGATTAGGTTTTGGCAACCCCCATGGAGGGTTAGGCTGTGGGGTGGGGGTGTTAGGGTTAGGCACCACTGGAGGGGAGTTTAGGATTAGGCACCCCTTGGGATGGTTAGGTTTAGGGCTAGACACCACCAAGGGGAGGTTAGGGTTAGGCACCCCCTGGGGAGGTTAGGGTAAGGCACCACCAAGGGAGGGTTAGGGTTAGGGGGGAAAGGGTATAGGGATTGGGTACTTACCACCCTCTGTCAGGATCTTCATCTGTCAGGCTTCCGGGGTCGGGAATGGATATTTCATACCCATTCCCTAAAAAACATATCCAAAATTTGCCCATATCTTACACAAGACATTGCAGACACTTTAGTCCATGCACTCATTATTTCCCTCATTGACTATTGCAATAGTCTCCTTACTAGTCTTTCCAAAAAGGCTCTCACCACTATCCATTTTGAATGCAGCTGTGAGGCTGATCTTCCTCACCAAACGATCATCGTCTGCTGCTCAACTCTAAGTCCCTCCATTGGTTACCTGTTTTCTACCGTATTCAATACAAAATACTTTTTCTTACACATAAGGCTATTTACCAAACCACACCAACATACATCTCTTCCTTTATCTCAAAATATCTCCCAACCCAACCTCTCCGCTCTTCACAAGACCTGCATCTCTCATCCACATGCATTACTTGCTCCTATTCACAGTTAGAGGACTTTTTTCAGGTTGCACCAATTCTGTGGAGTGCCCTCACAGGCACAATAAGACTTTACTCTAGTCTCCAAACTTTCAAGCATTCCCTGAAAAATCACCTCTTCAGACAAGCTTATCAGATTCCTGAACTGCCCACATAACCTTCATAGCTTCCATATGTAATTACATCTCCTCTCACAGCCCACACATAACCTCATACATTTTCTTCACTTTCACATACTTCTGACATTTGGCCAGCATTCCTGTGTGACTGGATTATACAGCCCACGGATAACCTTTGCAATCTGGCTGGACAATATGCAATATGAAGCACCTTGCCTTGTGTATCAATGCCTATTTCCCTATAGATTGTAAGCTTGCGAGCAGGGCCTTCCTACCTCTATTAGGGGTATTCAATATGGGAGCGATAACATCGTTTTTGCGTTAATATCGCACTTATGACATCATTATCGCAGGTTTTAGTTTTACACCGTATTCAATTTCAAAGACTTATCGCAGTTTTGAAAAGTCTTTGATAAAAAACGGTGATAACTTTTCACCATTGAATAGGTGTCGAAAAAAAGTGCAGAACTGGGGTTTAGGGGTGCAGGCTTAAAAAAATAGCCTGGACCCCTGGGAATGACATTTAAAAAAGAACTGTGTCAAAAAAAGTTTAAAAAAAAAATAGGGCCACCCCAAAAAATAAATAAAAAAATTGGGGTGAAAAAAAAAAAAGGGAAAAAAATGATTAACAATAGGGAAATAGGTTCAGGGCTATTCTGCAAGTATGCGGCAGGTGTTTTCTAGAATAGATTTATAGCGGCAGGTGCACAATTGCAGAATTTTTAAAAACTTACTTTAGGGACTTAAAAATATGCTAGAACCCATTTTCATGTACCCCAAATTTGATGGGACCACTTAAAAAACCGAAAAAAATAACCTATGTGCTCTTCTGCATCACTTCTTCAATGTCGGGAAAAAACACCTGCTGCGGCTATTTAAATCCCCGACTTTCATTTAAAGGCTAAAACGGGGGTACCCATAGTGATTCCCCATGTTTAGGGGGGTCTTACATTTTTTTAAGGAAAAATTCGTAACTTTAAGCAAATCCAACTTTGGAGGCTCCCGTTTTCGTTAATTTTATATTGAATACGGGGATAAGCGGGCGCGCGCCCGATACTTTAACGCAGGTAAAAACTTCGATATGAAACGTTAACTTCGACAGTGAAGTTAACGTTTCATATTGAATACCCCTTTATGTCTGTCTGTTATTACCCAGTTTTAGTCTATTAATGTTTCCAATTGTAAAGCGTAACGGAACATGCTGCGATATATAAGAAACTATTAATAAATAAAATAAATAAATAAATAGCACTTGTCTTGGTTTTGATATACTGTAGATCCGGCTCGGGACCCTTAACTTTTGAAGTATGTTTGTTAATAGACTCTGTAACTGAATCAACCTCCTTCTAATGTCCCGAAATGCTCAGACAAATAAGACATGGCATCTGCCCTTAGGGTATGTTGCCCTGGCAGATCCATAGGGCCTGAGCAAACTGTCATGGTTTTGATATTCTCTAGATCCGGCTCGGGGCCCTACGGTATGATGGATGTGCATAGGAAACGTGGAGGCTTAATGAAACTTTGACTCATGGATATAAACAGGAATGTAGGCACACTAGTGATGATGTAGGAACCACGGGTTTGTGATATGCATGGATACTCCAGAGACAAAGTGAACTCCGGGACTCAGAACAGTATAGTCCTGGGAGGTTGGAACTCAGAACCCAGGCCAAGAATCAGAGTCTAATGTATTCAGAGTACAGCTTGAGAAATCTGCTACTCTGGTACAGCCCTGACGCAAGACCTGGAGCTGGAACCCAGTGAGGAACTCAGAAGCTGAGAGTCAGGATACATAATACAGCTTACAGGACACCTCAGTGTACAGACCGTATACTGCACACTGCAGTATACCTAGCCCTGGAACCAGCACCCTTCTCTGAACCAGCCCAAGACAATAGCACACAGCACAGGGAAACCAATACAAGGTCAGCACAATAGTATAACCAAGTAACCTGAATAACCATAGAGCACAGAGTAATATAATATAGGTAACTTGCATGCACTGTCCCAGTGACACTGATGTAGAGCAGAGTCCACAGAGATGTATTAGCAGCAGATAGACTGAAAACTGCAGCTGCACATGCCGGCTCAGTACTGAGGAGAAGTGAGTCTGTGTGCAGCGTGAAAGCTGCGGTGCTGACAGATAAAGATAGACAGCAGCAGATGGAAACCAGGTAACGGTATACACTCTGGTTTAGTGATGTAGCTGGAGCATGTCTGTATACAACATGGAAGCTGTGGTGCTAACAGATATATACACGTAACAGTAGCAAATAGACAAGTCTGTATGCAGTGTGGAAGCTGCAGTATTAGCAGACAGAATGCAGGTAACAACAGTAAATGGATAAGTCTGTATGTAGTGTGAAAGCTGCAGTATTGGCAGATATAGGTTGGAAACCAGCCAGTTGTCCACAAAATAGCAATGGAAGTCGAGGGAGACATGATATAATAACACAAGGAATGAATCATGGAGCCTAGATCTATCCTGGGAAAGGAAATATGTTGTTCAACCAATGTGCTAACTCCGGGTGCAGATTTAAATAGCAGACAGTCCATTACCATTGGAGCAGAGGATCAGGTGAGCACTGCTGAGCTGCTCAGGTGCATCAGGTAATTTCAATGGAATGTTTCTGCATAAGCTTGGATACAGCAATGAAGGAGTGTCTGAGCTTGTCAGAAATACTAAAACCCAGATTTGTGACAGCACTGAATATCACGTCCAGGATCCTTCCTGGATTGATATTCAGCTAGAAAATGCTAAGGAGCTAGGAAATGGTAAGGAGCTAGGAATGTTAAGGAGCTGGGATAAGGTCAGAAACTGGGAAATGTTAAGGAGCTGGGAATTGTTAACGAACTAGGAAAGGCTAAGGACCTAGGAAATGGTCAGAAACTAGGAAATGTTAATGAGCTAGGAAATGCTAAGGAGCTGGGAAATGCTAAGGAGCTGGGTTATGTTAAGGAGCTAAGAATGTTAAAGAGCTACAGTAGGAAATGCTAAGGAGCTAGGAAATGCTAAGGAGCTAGAAAATGTCAAGGAGCTAGGAAATGCTAAGGAGCTGGGAAATGCTAAGGAGCTAGGAATGTTAAAGAGCTAGGAAATTTTAAGGAGCTAAGAAATGCTAAGGAGCTGGGAAGTAGTTAGAAACTGGGAAATGTTAAGGAGCTAGGAAAAGGTCAGAAACTAGAAAATGTTAAGGAGCTAGAAAACGGTAAGGGATTTGGAAACGTTAAGTAACTTGGAAATAGTATGGAATTAGGATATAAGGAACTAGGAAATGCTAAGGAACTAGGAAACGGTAAGGTATTAGGAAATGGTAAGGAATTAGGAAATAAGGAACTAGGAAACAGTAAGGTATTAGGAAATGGTAAGGAATTAGGAAATGGTAATGAATTAGGAAATAAGAAACTAGGAAATGGTAAGGAATTAGGAAATAAGGAACTAGGGAATGGTAAGGAACTAGGAAATGGTAAGGAACTAGGAAACAGTAAGGTATTAGGAAATGGTAAGGAATTAGGAAATAAGGAACTAGGAAACAGTAAGGTATTAGGAAATGGTAAGGAATTAGGAAATGGTAAGGAATTAGAAAATAAGAAACTAGGAAATGGTAAGGAATTAGGAAATAAGGAACTAGGGAATGGTAAGGAACTAGGAAATGGTAAGGAATTAGGAAACAGTAAGGTAGGAAATGGTAAGGAATTAGGAAATAAAGAACTAGGAAACAGTAAGGTATTAGGAAATGGTAAGGAATTAGGAAATAAGGAACTAGGAAACAGTAAGGTATTAGGAAATGGTAAGGAATTAGGAAATGGTAAGGAATTATGAAATAAGGAACTAGGAAACAGTAAGGTATTAGGAAATGGTAAGGAATTAGGAAATGGTAAGGAATTAGGAAATAAGAAACTAGGAAATGGTAAGGAATTAGGAAATAAGGAACTAGGGAATGGTAAGGAACTAGGAAATGGTAAGGAACTAGGAAACGGTAAGGTATTAGGAAATGGTAAGGAATTAGGAAATAAGGAACTAGGAAACAGTAAGGTATTAGGAAATGGTAAGGAATTAGGAAATGGTAAGGAATTAGGAAATAAGAAACTAGGAAATGGTAAGGAATTAGGAAATAAGGAACTAGGGAATGGTAAGGAACTAGGAAAAGGTAAGGAACTAGGAAACAGTAAGGTATTAGGAAATGGTAAGGAATTAGGAAATAAAGAACTAGGAAACAGTAAGGTATTAGGAAATGGTAAGGAATTAGGAAATAAGGAACTAGGAAACAGTAAGGTATTAGGAAATGGTAAGGAATTAGGAAATGGTAAGGAATTAGGAAATAAGGAACTAGGAAACAGTAAGGTATTAGGAAATGGTAAGGAATTAGGAAATGGTAAGGAATTATGAAATAAGGAACTAGGAAACAGCAAGGTATTAGGAAATGGTAAGGAATTAGGAAATGGTAAGGAATTTGGAAATAAGGAACTAGGGAATGGTAAGGAACTAGGAAACGGTAAGGAACTAGGAAACAGTAATGTATTAGGAAATGGTAAGGAATTAGGAAATAAGGAACAAGGAAACAGTAAGGTATTAGGAAATGGTAAGGAATTATGAAATGGTAAGGAATTAGGAAATAAGGAACTAGGAAGCAGTAAGGTATTAGGAAATAGTAAGGAATTAGGAAATAGTAAGGAATTAGGAAATAAGAAACTAGGAAACAGTAAGGTATTAGGAAATTGTAAGGAATTAGGAAATGGTAAGGAATTAGGAAATAAGGAACTAGGGAATGGTAAGGAACTAGGAAACGGTAAAGAACTAGGAAAACAGTAAGGTATTAGGAAATGATAAGGAATTAGGAAATAAGGAACTAGGAAACAGTAAGGTATTAGGAAATGGTAAGGAATTAAGAAATGGTAAGGAATTAGGAATAAGGAACTAGGAAACAGTAAGGTATTAGGAAATGGTAAGGAATTAGGAAATGGTAAGGAAATAGGAAATAAGGAACTAGGGAATGGTATGGAACTAGGAAACGGTAAGGAACTAGGAAACAGTAAGGTATTAGGAAATGATAAGGAATTAGGAAATAAGGAACTAGGAAACAGTAAGGTATTAGGAAATGGTAAGGAATTAGGAAATGGTAAGGAATTAGGAATAAGGAACTAGGAAACAGTAAGGTATTAGGAAATGGTAAGGAATTAGGAAATGGTAAGGAAATAGGAAATAAGGAACTAGGGAATGGTAAGGAACTAGGAAATGGTAAGTAACTAGGAAACAGTACGGTATTAGGAAATGGTAAGGAATTTGGAAATAGTAAGGAATTAGGAACTTGTAAGGAACTAGGAAAAAGTAAGGAACTAGGAAACAGTAAGGAACTAGGAAACAGTAAGTATCTATAAAACCATAAAGAGCTACCAACACTATACAAGCCTGTCTAATTCCATTTTATTAGGGGTCAAGCTATTTCTAAAATCACATGGTCTATGCAGCATGAACAATGATGTTATTCCTCCTCTCTCCTTCCCAGATCAAAATCTATCAACCCATTTAGAACTACAAAAATTCCAACAAGATTTCCTAGTAGCTTCATCTTTAGACACACACAAAGTATAATAATGATTGTGGCTGGCGATTCTGTTAATCTTGCCTATAAGAAGGAACGATTTTGATCTGCAATTTTTTCCAGCAAGCTTGCAGTGATTTTATTAACTGCTGCTTCATATATTTGGATCCTTGTGTTTTTTATTCTAATTGAATTCTGTGCGATGGCCATGATGTGCTATGCTGGAACGGCACATCTCGGCCATAAGCATCACAAGTTTTTCCTTGAACCCCAGAGATGGTGCACAGGAAAACTTGTGGTGTTAGAGCCTACCGTAATAGGCACATATGTGCAAAGGTGAACATCATATGACATTCGGCGGCACATCATGCACAACTGAATTGGTCACTAGTTAGAATATGAAAACGTCAGGATGGGAATTTCTAATATTGTGCATTTCAAAGTGACAAATTACTGTGGTTTTCTATCAGCTAGCTATTTCATACACCTGCGGTTTTCAAATTGGTGGGGGAAAAAATGCACTAAACTGCCGATTAGGCCAAATCACAGCTTGATACATTTTCCCCCTAATCTGCTAGAAAGGAGCAACAAGTTCTCCTAATATAAATGTACTGTGTAAACTCTGTGTAAATTGCTGGCCCTTTGCTGTTACCTATGTTTGTGTGTAAATTACAGTATTCAATCACTTTATAATTGTGTAAATGTGAAAACATAAAAAAACAAAAAATTACAAAACAAATGCATGCCACTAAAATTTGCCAGAGCTTCCTTGACGGATTTTTTTTCTACGTCTTTTATATAAATATCTGTGATATGTCAGATTGTTTTCCCATGATCTATTACTTACATTTATTTACAAATTTGACATCTGCAGAGTTACAAATACACTATATTGAGCTGTATGCTTTTTCAAGTCTCTGGGGTAATTATAATAGCCTGCGGACTTCAAGCATCACCGAGTTCCTTGCAAGACTGCCCGATGTTTTAAAGTAACAGTCATTTTAAAGGCAATATCAACCTGGTTTTGCCTTTTGAATCACTGCTACTTTAAAACACAAGGCAGTCTTACACAGAACTCGCCGATGCTTGAAGTCCACAGGCTATTCCATTTACCCCTATATTTTCAAGCTTATTACAATTAGTCAGTTGTGAGATATCCAGATATTTTTATGGCACGCAGATGATGCTCAAGAGTAGAGGTTGCAGTGACCACACTGATAGGACTTGGTAAGACGCAGACAGGGCAACCAATCAGCACCATTTGCTCTGCAATTTCTTGACCTGGATTTTAATGACATTAACAACTTGGCTTAGTCTTTCGTTTCATGCTGCCTTCAGGCATTTGTGTAATGAATGATATGCAACACCCTGTTGGGCATATTGCACATACATATACCATATGCTGTGTATATGTGTTTAGAATGATAGAAACACAAGTGCAATGTGAATAGTGTCCATAATGGCAGCCTGCACTTATCTGTTGAATATATCTAGTGTACCTACTGTGAGTCGCCAAAGAACACAAAGAATCACACAACAAAGGAAGTTTGCCAGCACATTTTGAAGGATGAGAAATGTCAAGGCAGGCTGAAGTATCCTATTCATTTCAAAATACAAATAAGAGGCTGTCTGAGATTGCATTTATGGCTACAAAAATATGTGATTTTCCAAGTGTTCATTGTGAGTACTCTGTATCGTTCACAGTACTGGGGCTTGACAGGAAATAATGGCAGGAAATAAGGATCTTTAACATCTGTCGAAGCAGAGCCGATTAGAAAGGACAGGGGCACTGGTGGGAAGTTGCTGGAACATGCAGTCTGAATCCAAAATGTCAATTGTAGTGTCATTATACAAGTCGATCTATCCGTAGGACCATAATCACATTTCCACACTGGAATTAGGAGTATAAATCCCATTGTGCCCAGACACTGCATATTCTTCACACCACATACAAACAAAACTGACTCAAGTAAATATTAGGAGACGGCTGTGTTTGTCTTATACTCATTTAGGATGCAAATTGTTTGGCTGTTGGCATTAATCACAGTGTTGTTTACTTTATAAATGTCATTGTACTGTTTATTTTTCTTAATTGTTTAATTATGTTAGAGATGTGTTTTGTATAGTCAAAAACTACGTATTACACTCTTATATGACAAATATTTATCTATTGCTGTTGTGGGCATTATAATATCACGGTTCTTGCAAGTGAGCCTAGGTCCCACGTGGGAGCCCAACATTATCTTTGAAAGAAAGCATTAAAACAGATGATAACATACCAGATTTTATCCATATAGCTCCTTCTCTACTCAATCCACTGTTACCTAATGAATTTATTTCCTGTTTATTTCAAATCTTACAGTCATCTTCTTTACTACTTCTTTACCTCGCAATCATTCTGCTTCTACCAGCTGGTAATATATGATCTAATCCAGCCCCTTCCACACACATATTTCCCTTGCAATTCATTCTGCACAACATAAAAATCAGGCAAATCTCAAATATATCACCTCACATTGCAATCCAGATCCTTTAAATGTGACCTATGGAATGCATCATCATCCTTAAGGTGGCTCACAAATCAGGCTATGTCTCAGCTGCAGCCCATCAACATCTGGAAGCAGACAATTTAGTGAGTTTTCCATAAAACACCCTTTTCAAAGTTTTCCCAACTATTTCTTCACTCATATTTCAATATGTTACAGTATATACTACAGTATTTGGATTGTCAATCCTGTCTCTCTGCTTGTTGTGGTGCTATATACCCCCCTGCATCAGTTGAGCAATTCCTTAAACACCTGTCAGCCTGGTTCTCATGTTTTTTTTATCCTCTAACATCCTCACCATCATATTGAGTAATCTCAATATCCTAATTGATTGTCCAAAGTCTCCTTCTGTCTCCAAACTATTCTCTCTAACTTCTCTCTCAGCCTCTCCTAGTTCACTGATTTTCTTCATTATTAGTGCTAAATACCTTGATCTTGATTTTTCCCAATTTTGTAAAATTTTTAATTTCTTTAACACTCCTTTCTAATACCATCTCCTTACCACCTCAATCTCTTCTCCACCACTTTTTGTTTACTCCTTGCAAGCTAATGCAACCTATCCTCCCATAACAGTAGAAATCTCAATAACTTTCCACCTGCAAGAATTTCTCTTGCATACTTTCTAACTTCTTCACTTTAGTTGAGAAAGTCTTGAATTAAGGGGATTTCCTTCCAATAGAGTGAGTACCAATGGCAGGTGCATTGAAGAGGTGCTTTAGGGTAAGAGAAGGCAGTTTGGGACAGGCCATAATTCAGAAGTACTCAACACACCCCTGGGGATTGTCAGGATGCGGCCTGTGACTACTTCCAGTGATTTACTCTGTACTAATCAGCGTACTAATCTCCAGTGATATCTCTCAGCGCTATCATGCATACAGATCTCCAGTGATATACTCAGTACTAATCAGCGTACTGATCTCCAGTGATATTTCTCAGCACTATTCTGGGTACAGATCTCCAGTGATATACTCAGTACTAATCAGCATACTGATCTCCAGTGATATTTCTTAGCACTATTCTGCATACAGATCTCCAGTGATATTCTCAGTACTACTCAGTGTACTGATCTCCAGTGAAATCTCTCAGCGCTATTATGCATACAGATCTCCAGCGATATACTCAGTACTAATCAGCACAGGGATGGATTGGGCCGCCGGGCCATTTCCCACTGGGCCGGTCCCTTTATATGCCATCAGGGGCCGGCGGCCACCTGGCGCGTTTCCACCACCCACCACCCACCACCTCTATTCTATGCCGGGCCGGCCCAAGCTGCCGCAGTCGGAGCTGTTCAGCTCCGATCAGGCAGTTACAACTTCTGCGCATGCTCAGTAGCTTACCCCTACGAAAATAGCCTGCACTGGGCAGCTGTCTGTCCCATGTGCTCCGCCCCCTCCCTGGCCCGTCACTCTTCAGGGACTGGGAGAGACTTCATGACGGAAGTCTCTCCCATGCTGGCCCACAGTGCCCTGCGCCACCGACAAAGACCATGGTGCTCGGCGGCATGACAGCTCCTCCTATCTCCAGTCCAGGACTGCCAGGAGCTGGAGTGCGACATCACTCTCTGCGTGGAAGAAGAGCCGTCTGCCCCACATAGAGAAGAGGACCATCCGACCATGCAGGCTGCAGACAGAATGAGCAAACCGGTAAGATAGCGGGCGGGGGCGGGGAGGTATGGGGGGAGGGAGGGGAGACAGGAGGCTTGGAAAACGGGGCAGGGGCTTGCAAGACAGGAGACAGGAAAGACAGAGTGTGTGTGTGTGTGGGGGGGGTATTGATATTACAGAGGGTAGCAGGAGGCTTGAAAGGCTGGTACAGGAGACTTGAAAAACAGGTGGTGGAGGCAGGATTGACAGAGAGGGGCAAGAGGTTGGAAATACAGAGGAGGCTGGAAATACAGAGGGGGCAGAGGCTTGCAAGCCAGGTGGCAGGGACAGGAAAGACAGTGGGGTAGATGTATTATAGCGGCACTTAACGTGCCATTATACTGCTTGCCGCTTCGCCTCTTTACCGAGGCGAAGCAGGAAGCACTACCGATGAGATGTAAGAACATCTCATCGGCCGGAGAGGGGGAGCGTTAACTCCCCCCTCCGGCGCTACCCGCTAGAGACAGCAGCGCATCAGCCTAGTGCTGATGCGCTGTGTCTCTGTCCCGGCTGGCTCCACTGAGCATGCGCGGGATCTCGCAAGTATTGCAAGATCCCCACGCGCAGCCTGGAGCCAGCAGCAGGGACAGCGCTGTGGGGATAGGCTAGTGCCAGGCTGTAGCTGTCGACAACGACAGCTGCAGCCGGCCGAACGGTCATGCAGTATGACCATTCATACATGGCCCTGCCGCTCGGCGCTGCTATCTTGTAGATAGCAGCACCGATAGTGATAGTGGCGCATAGCGCCCCTGTCATTTACCGCCCAGACCCCCGATCATACATCGGGGAGAAGCGGTATCAGTGCACATAACGTGCGCTGATTCCGCTTCTGGGCTTCGTACATCTACCCCAGTGGGGGCTGGTCTTGAAATTACAAAGGGGAGCAGGAGGCTCGAAAGGTAGCATAGGAAGGAAACACAGTGAGACAGGAAGCTCAAGTGACATTGGGAAGAAGGTGATACAGCGAGCAGGAGGCTGGAATGTCACAGTGAGCTGGAGACAAAATGGAGTAGGAGGCTGGGGTGGGTCATGGGGCAGAACACGATACAGAGAGCAGGAGTCTGGAGGCGACATTGGGCAGGAGGTTGGAGATGACACAGGGAGCTGGAGGCAACATTGGGCAGGAGGTTGGGGAGACACAGAAGGTTGGTAGGACTTGGAGCAGGAGGTAACACAGGGAGCAGGAGGGTGGAGGTGACATGAGGCACAAGACTTGAGAGACATGGGGCAAGTAGCTTGAAAGACACATGGATGAATTGGACACAGAGCAGGAGGCTGGAGTGACACAGGTAGGAGGCTGGAGGGGACTTGAGGCACGAGTTTGGTTGAACTTGTTGTATGATAATGACATTGGTTATATTCCTACACAAACAGGCATCTTCTGGTAAATGGGATTTCCTACATGATTAGTGAATACCAACTGTCTGCCAAAGGAGGATCAATTTCTTCAGAGGTCCCCCATCGCAGAGAAACCACCATATAGGTAAAGTGTATTTTTATTTAGTACACACATACATACTGTGTCTGTGCCAAATACATAGTATATGTGTGTAATATATAGTACATGTGCTGAGGTTTTGGAATTGAATTGCAGAAAGAGTACAATGAGCTGCAAAACAAAATGTGGAAAAGCAATTCCACAGATGACATCTTTTGTGTTGCAGCTCATTGCTCTGCTCTCTCTACAATTCCAAAACCCCAGCACATCTACTATGTGCAATTCTATTCGGCACAGGTACTATGCAAACAGTCCAGTCACAGTGATCCTACACCTTCTCATTGCCCCTTCCCATCCTGCCCAGTGCCCCCATTCACAAAGTGTTGCCCATCCAGCTCACCATCTCATGCCCCCCATACCAGTGTCTCCCACCTTGCCAGCCTAGTGTCTACCTCCTTCCCTAACCCAACCAGCCCACTGCCCCTCAGCAGGACCCCCCAGTCAGTCCAGTCACACTGTCCCCCCATCACTTAACACAGTAAACCCCCTTCTCCAGCCTAGAGTTCCCTCCCTCCCAGCACCATCTTACTGCCCCATTCCCATCCAGCCCAATGCCTCCCTATATATCACCCACTGCCTCTCCGTCTCCCACTATTTCTCCCCGTCTCCTGTTACCCTCTCTACCTGTCACCCACTGCCTCTCCCTATCTTCCTCTACGTTACCCACTACCTCGCCATGGCATCACCCACTGCCTGCCTTTGTCATTCATTCCCAGGCATAACCCACTTCCTCTCCATTGAGGGCATATCTCGTGGATACAACACTACCTTTGAGGCCATGTCTCTTGTTGCGAAGTCACTCCCACTTTTCCATGAGCGTGCACACAAAGCATTTGTACTGTGTGGCATAATGTGAAAATGGGAGGGGATTACTACTGTGGGCATAATATGTATGGAGCATTACAACTGTGGGCATAATGTGTATGGAGCATTACAACTGTGGGCATAATGTGTATGGAGTATTACAACTGTGGGCATAATGTGTAAGGAGCATTACAACTGTGGGCATAATGTGTATGGAGCATTACAACTGTGGGCATAATGTGTATGGAGCATTAGACCTGTGGGCATAATCAGTGGCGTAAGTTCATTCCAGACGCCCGGAGGCAGGTTATAATTTGGTGCCCCCCCCGTCACAGCCGCTGACACTGTATTCTAGTAATTCGCATGCAGACAGGCTATAGATAGATTAAGGCAGAAGCTGATGGTCTGACATAGCGCTCTCCACTAGTGTATGGTGGTTTCTCAGGTGCCGGGAAGGGGTGCCATGTATTGGGCAGCCATGACAGTACACTCCAGGTACATAGTTACAGCCCTAGGTGAGGTGAATATGTTGTGGACAATGGAGGAGGTACCCCTTCAGAGCTGGAGCCCGGCGGCAGGTGCCTCCATTGTCTCCCATAGTTCTGCCCCTGAGCATAATGTGTAAGGGGCATTACAACTGTGGGCATAATGTGCAAGGGGCATTACTACTTTGGGCATAATGTGTAAGGGTCAGTACTACTTTGGACACAATGTGTAAGGGGCTCTACTACTGTGTGGTCATAATGTGTAATAGGCAGTACTATTTCTGTGTATCATAACATGTATAAGGGGCACTACTATGTCTCGTAATGTGAATTGGGGTACTATAGTGTGGCCATGACCTTTCCCTACAAGACCACAACCTTTTTTGAGCTGCACGGAGTGAGTATCCCATTCCATTAACAGACCCCGCCTTTCCACAGAGCCCGCCCCCATTAGGGCTGCTTTGAAAAATTTCCCAGGCTGGTTTACCATCCCAATCCGCCCCTGAATCAGCATACTAATCTCCAGTGACATTTCTCAGTACAATTATGCGTACAGATCTTCAGTGATATACTCAGTACTAATCAGCATACTAATCTTCAGTGACATTTCTCAGCACTATTCAGCGTACAGATCTCCAGTGATATACTCAGTACTAATCGGCGTACTGATCTCCAGTGATATCTCTCAGCGCTATTCTGCGTACAGATCTCCAGTGATATATTCAGTACTAATTGGCGTACTGATCTCCAGTGATATCTCTCAGCGCTATTATGCATATAGATCTCCAGTGATATACTCAGTACTAATCAGCATACTAATCTCCAGTGATATCTCTCAGCGCTATTATGCGTACAGATCCCCAGTGATATACTCAGTACTAATCAGCATACTAATCTCCAGTGACATTTCTCAGCGCTATTCTGTGCACAGATCTCCAGTGATATACTCAGTACTAATCAGCGTACTAATCTCCAGTGACATTTCTCAGCGCTATTCTTCATACAGATCTCCAGTGATATTTCTCAGTGCTATTCTGCGTACAGATCTCCAGTGAAATATTAAGTACTAATAGGCCTACTGATCTTCAGTAATATACTATAGCACTAATCTGCTTAATGATATCCGAGGATATTCTTCAGTGACATTCTGCATATCAATCTCCAGCAGTATTCTTCAGCAATACCCTGTGTATCAACCCCAGTGATATGCAATCCTTTCTTCATTTCCACTACTGTTAGTCCCATTATCATCTATTTCTGTCACTTAGTCTCCTTGCTACTTCTGGGGTACTGACAAGGGGGCTGCGACCTACTCGCTGGGTGCAGCAAAGCCCATATCCCAATTGGAGGGGTCACTGGCAAAACCCACCCAGTGAGTTAGACTCCGCACCTCTGGTCAAGTCTTGCCAACGGCCAGATCTAGCTGATGAGAAAGACTTATATCCATCGTCCCTTACGTACTTCTCCTCCCCCTACTTATAGTATCATTTACTCCTAACTCCCCACAACGGCACCTAACACCTAGTTGCTCATGTCCTGCTGCTTGTGTTATGCAGCTATGTTTATAAACCATGTCCTTGTCCTGCATTGTTTTGTATTACTATTAACTGTTTTTCTTGTGTGCTCATTTATGTACTGTGTAAGGCGCTGCAGAACCTTTGTGGCACCATATAAATAATAATCTTCTTCGCCTGCTGCTTCTCCACATCCTATCTCCCCAACTCTCAGTCATCCGACTGAGGATCCCCAGGGCCGGGTTGTGACAGTTTGTTCAGGCCAAATGGAAGCCATATCACCATCTGTATTGGTCCGTGTCACTGAATGTATTTCTGCCATTTCATCTTGGATGTCATCTCGCCACCTGAAACTTAATATTTGTAAAACAGAATTAATTATATTTCCACCGGCCAATAACAGTTACCAACCTGATCTCTTTATCACTGTTGATAACTCTACAATCCACCCCGCCCCACAAGCTCGCTGCCTTGGTGTCATCCTTGACTCTGAACTGTCCTTTGTTCCCCACATTCAATCTGTCTCAAAATCATGTTACTGTACATACATCTAAAAAACATATACAAAATTCGACCATATCTCACACAGGACACTGCAAAAACTCTAATCCATGCACTCATTATTTCCTGCATTGACTATTGCAATAGTCTCCTTACTGGTCTTCCCAAAAACAGGCTATCCATTATGAATGCAGCTACGAGGCTTATCTTCCTTGCCAAACGTTCATCGTCTGCTGCCCCGCTCTGTCAGTCCCTCCATTGGTTGCCGGTTTTCTAACGTATTCAATACAAAATACTGTTACTTACACATAAGGCCATTAACCAAACCACACCAACATACATCTCTTCACTCATCTCAAAATATCTCCCAACCCGACCTCTCCGCTCAGCACAAGATCTGCGTCTCTCATCCCCACGCATTACTTGCTCCCATTCATGGTTACAGGACTTTCTTCAGGCTGCATCCACTCTATGGAATGCCTTACCATGCACAATAAGACTTACCTCTAGTCTTCAATCCTTCAAGCGTTCCCTGAAAACTCACCTCTTCAGACAAGCTTATCAGATTCCAGAACCAACCACATAACCTCACAGCTTCCATGTCTTTTTACATCCCCTCTCACAGTCCACACATAACCTCACACATTGTCTTTCTTTCACATACTCCTGACATTTGGCTGACATTCCGGTGTGACTGGATCATGCAGCCCATCAAGAAACTCTGCATTCTGGCTGGACCAAATTGCAATATATAGCACCTATCCTTGTGTATCAATGCCTATTTCCCTATAGATTGTAAGCTTGCAAGCAGGGCCCTCTTACCTCTATGTCTGTCTGTTATTACCCTGTTTTGTTCTATAATTGTTTCCAATTGTAAAGCGCAACGGAATATGCTGTGCTATATAAGAAACTGTTAATAAATAAATAGCACTTGTCTTCGTTTTGATATTCTGTAGATCCGGCTCAGGACCCTTAACTTTTGAAGTATGGTTGTTAACAGATTCTGTAACTGAATCAACCTCCTTCTAATGTCCAGAAATGCTTAGACAAATAAGACATGGCATCTGCCCTTAGGGTATAATGCCCTGCCAGATCCATAGGGCCTGAACAAACTGTCACGGTTTTGATATTCTCTAGATCCAGCTCGGGGCCCTAAGGTATGACAGATGTGCATAGGAAACGTGCAGGCTTAATGATGCTTTGGCTCATGGGTATAAACAGGAGTGTAGGCACACTAGTGATGATGTAGGAACCACAGGCTTGTGATATGCATGGATACTGAACTGGAACTGGCGTGAACAGGCCAGGTCCACTGGGTGACCCCTTGCCTAGTGACCTGTGAAGACCAGCAAGACCAGGGATACACTCCAGAGAGAAGGTGAACTTCGGGACTCAGAACAATATAGTCCTGATAGATTGGAACTCAGAACTCAGGCCAAGAATCGGAGTCTAATGTATTCAGAGTACAGCTTGAGAAAGCTGCTACTCTGGTGCAGCCCTGACGCAAGACCTGGAGATGGAACCTAGTGAGGAACTCAGAAGCTGAGAGTTTGGATACATAAAGAAATAAAATAAGCCGCTGCTGCTCAGTATGCAGAGGCTATGCAAACTCTTGCCTCTCGTATGTAGAACCAGGAAACAGCTCAACAACAGGTGGCACATTATCTCTAGGAACTTTCTACCCAATTACTTGCCATCCAATCTACTCTAGCCTCCGTGGTCCCAGCTCCTTCAGCAGCCTTAGCAGTGACCCCTCCACCAATATCTGCTCCTCCAAAGTCTTGCCTTCAGTTAGTTCCTCCTAATCATTTTGACGGGAATCCTAAGCTCTGCCGTGGTTTAATTAACCAGTGTGTGATCCAGTTTGAATATCTGCCTCAAAATTTTCCTACACAGAGGTCGAAGGTGGCTTATATAATTTCATTGCTCTCCGGTATTGCTCTGGAGTAGGTTTCTCCTTTTTGGGAACGTGCAGATGCTCTGGTCTCAGCTATGACTATTTCATCAGTGCATTTGAAAGGATCTTCGATGAACCAGGCAGATCTGCTTCTGCCTTTTCGGCGGACATTCTTCAAGTTCACCAGGGGTTTTGTACTGTGGGCCAGTACATGGTTCACTTTCAAACTATTGCCTCTGAATTGGAATGGAATGACGGAGCTCAAGGGGCAGCATTTCATTTTCTACATGATTTATCTGAAAAACTGAAGGATGAATTGACTTCCTGAAATTTTCCAGAGAATTAATTTCTCTTTGTATCAATATTGATCTATGTCATAGGGAAAGGCAGTCAAGTAGATGGCGAGAAGATCGTTACAAGGGTCATCCATTCTCTGCCTGTCCAATGTCTTCTTCTCCTCCACCCAAGGATGAACATATGCAAATAAATTGATCTCGTTTAAGTCCAGCAGAGCTGACTCGCCGCATTCATGAAAAGCTTTGTATTTACTATGCTGCTCCAGGGCATTCATTGGTGCTTGTCCTCACCTCTTGGGAAACGAGAGACCCTAACCAGTTTTGGGAGTGTCCGGTTGGGGGTTCTATCTAAATCCTCCCACCAGTTTCTCTCAGTATAGGAGCCTTGCACCAAGAGAAAATGTAACTTCTAGTGTTGCCCAAAAGTACCCATGCTCTTATGTTGGGATTGCCCTGGCTTCAAACTCATAATCCTACTTTACATTGGTCTACCATGCATATACTAGCTTGGGGACCTAGTTGTCATCAAATATGTCTTCCTCGAATAATTCCTTTGCGGACTCATCAAACTATTCCTGAAATTTCTGCTTCTACTTCATCACCTATCTCTGTTGAATCAAGTCCTAAACAAGGTCTTCAAGTGCCTGAAACTTATCAAGACTTTAACAATGTTTTCTGTGAGCAAGCTGCTGATAAACTACCTCCTCACTGGCCTTGGGATTGCGACATTGATTTATTCCCTGGGAAAGTTCCACTTTGTGGCCTGTTTTTATCCACTCTCAGGACCTCATTCAGAGTCGATCGAAGCGGCCGCACGGTCGTACGGGAAAAGGGGCCGGATATGCAAATGATTCCCTTGCAAGTTGCGTCCCTAAGTTCAGATTGGTAGCTGGCCGACCAAGGGGATGAAGCGGCCGGAATACAAAAAAATACGCCCCCTTCTCGTACGCATTGCACGTCATCTCCAGGCATATAAGGATTAATCGAGACCATCGGGAACCATCAGAACTGGTCGTAGAGCTTAAGGTTGACCAAACCCTCTCTTAAGCTCTACGATCATGTTAGTGTAAAAACCTCCCATGTCATGTGCCATGACGCTACTTTGTTAATTATGCACTCCCATAAACCGTATGCACTCCCATAAAACGCCATTCGCATAATTAGGCACGCCTGCGTTTGGATCTCCACTCCCCCGTTTTCAAGCACCTTCCCCTGTTACCACCCACAAACGCCTCATTCTGTCACTCAAACTACCGACCTGGCTGTGTTCAAGGAGAGAGAAATTTCTGATCGTAGTGGCTAGTTTGCGCACGCGCATTGTGAACTTTATGCATGCGCAGTATAGCGAACATCGGTGGCGTACGACCATGCGGCCGCTTCGACCGACTCTGAATGAGGTCCTCAGTCCCTGAAACAGCAGCTAAGTCTGACTACATCAAAGAAAATTTAGCCATGGGTTTAATTTGACCTTCTACGTCTCCTGCCAGGGTGGGTTTTTTCTTTGTGGAAAAGAAGGATGGGGGCCTTAGACCTTGGATTGACTAGCAAGGACTAAATGAGATTATGGTGAAGAATAGGTATCCCCTTCCTCTCATTTCAGAACTATTCGACAAAGTACGTGGAGCCTCCATCTTCACCAAACTCGATCTCCGAGGGGCTTACAATTTGATTCGAATAAAGATGGAGATGACTGGAAGCTGTGTTTAATACTCACAACGGCCACTACAAGTATTTAGTGATGTCCTTTGGCCTGTGTAATGCCCCAGCAGTTTTCCAGGGTTATATAAACAAGATCTTCTGTGATATCCTGTATCATTAAGTGGTAGTCTATTTCGTTGATATTTTGATTTTGATTTTTTGATTTTGATCCTCTCTCGTCTTCGTGCCCATCACTTGTTTGTGAAGATTTCCAAGTGCATATTTGAACAAAACCATTGGTTCAGTTTTTAGGTCATATCATTTCGGAAGAATCTCTACAAATGGATTCAGAGAAACTGAGTGCTATTCAAGACTGGCCACAACCCAAAACATTAAAAGCTGTTCAATGGTTCCTCGGATTTTCCAACTACTACCGAAGATTTATCCACAACTTTCTACTATTGTAGCCCCCATCATGGGTTTCACAAAGAAAAGGGATAATCCTTCTCATTGGTCTCCCTCTGCTGTGACTGCTTTCCAGACTCTCAAGCAAGCCTTCTCTTCCGCACCCATCCTATGTCAACCAGCTTTAGATAAATCCTTTACAGTCGAGATTGATGCTTCCTCAGTTGAAATTGGAGTGGTATTGTCTCAAGTAGCAGAAGATGGATGGAATCATCCTTGTGGATATTTTTTGCAAAAAATTTCCCCAACTGAGAGAAATTACGCTATCGGTGACAAGGACCTATTGGCCATGAAGCTAGCACTCGAGGATTGGAGACACCTTCTAGAGGGAGCCAAGTTTCCAATAACAGTTATCACTGATCACAAAAATCTCTTGTATTTGAAAACGGCTCAATGCCTTAACCCCAGAGAAGCTCGTTGGGCTCTTTTATCTCCAGGTTCAACTTTAATGTTCTATTTCACCCTGGTGGGCAGAACAGAAAAGTGGATGCTCTTTCTAAATCCTTCTTGCCCCTGAAGAAGCTGAGAATCAGCATGAGAACCATACTATTCTCAAACCACTAGTATTTGCACACTCAAATTTGTACTCTTCTTCCTGACAAAGTCTTTGTGGCTCCCCATCTTCACAAGCAACTTATGTAGGCTCATGCCTCTCTGTTTGCAGGTCACTCCAGCATTCTCAAGACTTTTAAGCTCCTCCAATGCACAAATCTTGTCCTAGGAAAATTGTTAATCCTCTTCGTCTGTTACCCATTCCGACTGGTCCATGGTCCCATTTGTCCATGGACTTCATTTCTGATCTACCTACCTCCAAAGGACACAACACTATTTGGGTGGTGGCAGACTGATTCTCTAAGATGGCTCACTTCATCTCTCTAGTTGGTCTTTCTTCAGCTCCCCTACTAGCCAAAGTCTTCCTTTGTGAAGTTTTTCATCTGCATGGCCTACCTAAGGAAATTGTGTCAGGCCGGGGTGTACAATTTGTGGCCAGATTCTGGTGAGCTCTTTGTTCTTCATGTGGAATAAAATTAAAATTCTCGTTGGCCTATCACCCCAGATGAATGGGCAGACAGAAAGAGTCAATCAAAAACTGGAGACATTTATCAGATTGTTTGTTTATTCTTCTCAAGACGACTGGTTTGATTTGCTTCCTTGGGCAGAGTTTGCTCATAATTTCAGATATCATACCTCCATGGATTCCACTCCTTTCTTCTCCATTTTTGGTAGCCATCCTCGTGTCCCTGAGTTCCAAGCTTTACTGCCAGTTGAAGTACCTGCCAACTCCGCTCTTCTGGAGTCTTACTCTGACATATGGAAGAAAATTCATTCCTTCTTAAAGAGAACTTCCAGCAATTATAAGAAATTTGCTGATCACAAACATCTGGCTATCCCTCTTCTAAAACCTCAAAATAGAGTCTGACTTGCTACTAAAAACATAAGATTAAGAGTTTCAAGTATGAAATTCGCCCCATGCTTCTTTGGACCTTATCGAATCTTAAGAGTCATTACAAATTGGAGTTACCTTCCCAATTTAAACAACCTAATACTTTTCACATCTCCTTGCTCCGACCTTTAGTACTCAACCAGTTGCAGCATACTCCACAAGTTCGTACTCAGCGTGGAGTTGAGTTTGAGGTGGAATGAATTCTTGATTCTAGACATTGGTTGGGTCATCTCCAGTATTTGATCGACTCGAAGGTTACGGCCCTGAAGAATGTGCGTGGATTGAAGCCTTTGATGTTCATGCTCCGCAGCTATATCGGTTCTTTTCATGGAAAATTTCCTAATAAACCTTCAAGGTGTCTTGAAACCACACTAAAAGGAGGGGGTACTGTCAGGATGCGGCCTGGGATCGGCTGCTACTCACCACAGTGCCAGCTTCCCCTGATCTCCCAGGCAGTCAGATGCCAGGTGCAGCGGGCAGGTGGCGCGCTGAGTATGCTCCCCACGGTCTGCTAAAACTTCCTTGCATTGCTCCACTGTGGAGTTCCTGTAGCTGCGGTCATGGGCACAGCCATGTTGCCTGTATCACCTGACTGAACTTTCCGCCAATGGTAGCCCTGCGGTCACCTGGCTGATTCTCTCATCCTATGACCGGCTACATACCTAGGGGTATATAGCTGGGTTCCAGGAACAAGAAGTTGCCTGAACAACTTCACTACTTCCAGTGACTGTTTGCTGTTGCCTCATCCCAGGATCCATGCTGTGTTCATCTCCAGTGACTACTTCCAGTGATATACTCTGTACTAATCAGCATACTAATCTCCAGTGACATCTCTCAGTGCTATTCTGCATACAGATCTCCAGTCCCATTATCACCTATTTCTGTCACCTAGTTTTCTCGCTACTTCCCGGGTACCTGACCAGGGGGCCGCGACCTGTTTGCTGGGTGCAGCAAAGCCTATATCCAATTGGAGGGGTCACTGACGAAAACCCCCCCGTGAGTTAGACTCCTCACCTCTGGTCAGGTCTTGCCAACACCCGGATCTAGCTGATAAGGAAGACGTATATATCCATCCATCCTCGCCTGCTGCTTTCTCCACATCCTAGTTCCCCGACTCTCAGTCATCTGACTGAGGATCCCCAGGGCCGGGTCCTGACAGGGATGTAGAATGCCTTAATATGTAACATGAGCACACCCTATGCATGTTGATGATAATACTAATAACAGGAGGGCTGAGTAGAACAAGTATAATTAACCTACGACTGACTGGTCAAACTAGTGTTAAGGTTTCCCATTCAATCACAGACATGTGTAGTCAGTATTACTTTCAATAAAAACATGTCTTTTCTACAGTAACTATATTTCTAGTTAAATTTTAGAAATTATTTCAACTTTAATAACAAACTTTAGTTGAAATAGATATATGTCAGCCACAACTTTTTAGATCCAAGAAAAGACATGACCAGGCTAAAAAAACTCCTGATAACAATGATTGCCTACATTACAGTTTTTCACACTTCCTGTTCTCAAGGACCCCAAACAGTGCATGTTTTCTAGATATGCTAATTGGTGCACAGATGTATTTATTACTGGCTGCCACATTTTGAAAGATCCAGAGGTGATGCTAGTCATTTTACTTGTGATACTAAGGAGATCTGTAAAACCTAGACTGTTACGGGTCCCTGAGGACTAGAGTTGGGAAACCCTGGCCTACGAAGTCCACATAAAAGTGTGAACCAGTTTGCCTGATCACCCATTAGACTGATTAAGCTGCAACCGAGTGTAGGTCTCCACCACTTAAATGGGAGGATGGGGTGCCACCAAGTTGGTAAGCAGGGCACAACAAGAAGACATTACTCATTTTGGTGGTGGCAGCTGCAGAACTTGTTAATTATCCAGTAGTCATGAGGTGGTGTTGGGGGAAGTTCTTAAAGTGACAACCAGATGGCTGAGGCTATAAGACCATGTACCTTACTGTTAAAACATTTACCTTATTGTGATACAGCTCCATCTGGTTAGCCTGAATAGCTGGATGTGATAATTTTTAGAGTTTTCCTCGCATTCCCCAGAAGCCAAAGTCTCCTTTACACTCCACAAATATCATTCATTGAAAAGATCAAACTTAACCTTCGTTACCAGCACATGTGCATTATGAATGGCAATTTCCTCAGTATGCATACGCACTGTGCTCTGTGTTTAGCTGCATTACAGGGGGCACTACAAGTGTATTAGCCTAAGGCATTTGGAAACCATAATCAAACCCTGATTCGTCAGCACTAGAATCTTGAATGTAGAGTGCCAACTCTTTCTTTGATAGAGATCACAAATTTTGGTGACACTTCAGATCCTTTTCCGTGACCTTGTTATTTACAACCACTGAGGAAAGCCTTGTTGAAAATGAGTATGGAACAAGGTTTCTATTATTATATCCTAACTTTTATTTTAAGCCATTTTTTTTTTATATTTCCACATAGCAATCCCCTCTGGTACTGAAGGAAAAATACCGAATCAAGTTTGAGGCCTGTTTTGATGCATGTCATCCGTTCTCTGGAAAAATCTCTAAACACTGTGCTGCTTATTTCCTCATATAAATAATTTACAAAGCTGCTCTGCTTTTTCTAGCAATAAGAGGGAGAAATAGTGGCAGGGAAAAAGTGTGCAGCAGTGAATCTAAAACTCTATTTACAAATTTACATTGGCAGGCTCCCAGACTACCAATAGGAATTGATCTTGCATACATAATTTGCTCTTTTGTTATGACGGGGCTTAGGTTAGTTAATTTCAATTTTCGATTTCAAAAGCTATCAAACATGGCTCAGATGAGAAATCAATTTTTCTCAGCTGCTTCTGTTGTTGTGAGGGGGAAGCATGTTATTGGCTGGAGGTCAGTCATGTGACACTAGGAAAGATTAGTTCACCAGACCTCGTGTTGCTACCACCTCAATTACTGGATGCCTCTTGTAATTTAGCTTTATAACACCTAATTTCAAGACAGAACTCATATTTAATTCATGAAAGATTCCACAAGAGTAATTGTGAAATAAATTGCCATAGAAAATATCCATTTGCGACTCATTGTAATTTTGTATGCTGGTGGCAGGCTATTTGTTCTACTTGCTTAACACTTCACAATGAACATTTTCATAAGGAAGATCTCAGACTCCTAATGAATTAACATGTTTTCAATATTCGTTGTAGCAAGAATGTATTTTAACCTTTTCTTATTTGAGACTTTCGTCCTATCTTGTCACAACTCTGCGGTTTAATTTACTAGCTCATGTTATGCTTCAAGTAATTAAGACAATGCATTAGTATGACAATAAATATGCGCACAAATTTAGGATGTTATGTTTCAACATTGCAGAACAGTCTAAACCTTATTTTTTATGACAGTGTTACTTATTCCCTCTTTACGATATGAAAATGCAATATATATCAACTCAAGTTCCAAGCTATGAACATGGTAGGAAGCCAATGTTTTTTTTTTTTAAAAAGTGCTATTTATCTGGTTATCTGTATATGAGTTCCATTGCATACATTATTATCAACAGTCAAAGGTTCTGGCAAACTGTACAGTGGTTCTATATTCATGTTTCCTCAAAGTATTTAAATTTAAAAACAATGGAATTGTTAGGTTATAAACTCACTAACATGTATTTTCGTATACCCTTATAATACCTATATATAATGCAACTAAACTCCTAAAATAAAGACACAGACAACAGTGTTGGCATTTTAAAATTTTGGTCAATTTTATTTTTGACAAATACTAGATTTTTGACTATAAGTTAATATTAATATTGGTGACGGCACAAAAATAAAGCACATGACAATAACAACAAACGGTTCAAAGAAACACAGGCACGCAAGTCAAGCATTGGTGATCAACTCTCCTTTTCTTCTAATCACCCGTCCGGGTGGCATAGCTATTTCCCATCCAGGACAATTGGCTGACACCTTACTCCACTTTAATGAAGAGCGCACCCACCCACTAAGCTTAACTATTAACAAAACTAACCAAGTGCCGTTCTTTTCCGCAACCCCAAACAACCATCAAACATACAAATAAAACAAAAAGGGGGAGGTAGGGTGGGAAAAAATGGGAACAAAGAGACAGATTTACATGCAACTCTCCCTTAAATACCCCTGAGGAAGGCAAAAGCCGATACGAGTTGGGAACTACACATCGATCTTATCAGAGACTCATCACCACAGCGGAGTCCCACTCTTTAGTCTCCTCGCGGCAACGAGTCGAGCCGCCGTGCAGTGTCTGCTGAGCCCAGGAGTTGCACAATCTCGCGAGAGTGCATACACCCGGAAGTCTCGCGGACCGCCGGTGGGGACACCGCTCACCAGCAGCGCGTCCTGACACGCGCTGCCCTACACAGCGGAGCCAAGGACCGGAGGACCCCAGACGGGAGAAGAGGACTTCATTCACCCGGAGGTGAATAGACAAGCACGTCGAGGGTAAGTTTTGTGCACCTGGGGTATACGGGACGCCGCCCCGCCAGACACAGACTTGGATACCCCGTGTTTAGGACTTCGATTGACTCACAGCTACACCTTCCATGGTACACTACCCCAGGTAGTATCACTGACTGCCCTGTATCCCAGCTGATACATACCCCCACCATCTTATATATACCCTGCCCCGAATTCCAGTTCCCGTACTGAGATTCATCGCCATCTTATATATACCCTGCCCCGAATTCCAGTTCCCCCACTGAGATTCACCACTCTGCAACAAGCTATACACGCAAGGGGCATTGTGACCCCCTATCTTATTAATTAATAAATAAATCCCTTTTTACACTTTCATCAACTGTGTCAGTTTTACGTACCACACCAAGTGTAGCGCCGACCTCTAATCCACAATTGTTCATCCTATATAATTTGGGGTGGGTATCCCCAGAGAGGTCCGCAGCAAGCACTGCAACATATACAGCCACATAACTATCCTAGCGCAGGTCTCTACCATTTCCTTGATATCTCCCTTAAATACCCCTAAACCACCCCCCATGAACATTCATTGGCTGCCTAAGACCAGCTAAACTTAAAGGGGCAATAGCCAACACCGTATTAAACTGGCAACACTGAAAACACTCATGGTGTAATGTGCCTCATGCTTAATTCTCAACCTTTGATCTTACAATTGTCACATTATTTAACCAACATCCTTAAACCACAGTACTTATTTCACATAACTACTAAAGTGATTTTTACGCAGTTATTTTAAAATGATGATTTGAACATATGAATCAACTAAATTGGTTTATCCAGACAAGTATTGTTTATTTTTTTATAATTTGAAAATGTGAAGCCGCACCTACTTTTTCCACCATTTATAAAGCAGTTGCCAATCATGGTGGATTTCTTCAAATTGTAAATATGTGTTACACTTTATTAGATTATTTTGGTCTTATTTTAAATCACTTTGGGTTTGAGTCTGTGTTGGGAGTAAAGCAAAAAAAAAAAGTAACTTTGCACCTGGGTAAAACCATGCTGCACTGCAGATGGGGCCGATTTAAAATGCACAGATGGATTTACATTTGAGAGACGCGTGTGCAAACTGAAATCTAAATTGCTGTGTAAAAAAAAGCTGTCCAGCATTTGTGAGCTATGGGCTTGATTTGGGAAGGATCGCGACTGCGATTACGCATGTAATCGGACGATTGTTGTCGTCTGTGTATGCGTATACCTCACCGGGCGCGAAGACTCCACTGTGATCGGGACTACAATCGCAGTGACTATGCAGACCCATCGCAGATTGATTGACAGGAAGTACCATTTGGGGGTGGTGATGGGGGTGGTCGGCGAAATGCAGGCGCTCCAGGGCGTTTGAGCGCCGTTACAGGTGCATGCATAAATTAGCCCCTGCAATGCCATATGCAGCCTGAGCTCCCATTGCTTAACGGAAGGTTAGCAATTTCTGAGTAAGGGCTGACCTTGTGCAAGAGTGTATGAGGCTCCGATTGTACCCGATGTTACCAATGTTTTTGCAAACTTGCAAAGTATTATGAATGTGTGTAAGGTAAGGTGGGCGACCTTGTGTTGTGCTGCAATGGCATAGCGATCGCAGAGGTTAGCACATCATTGCAGCGAGACTGCGTGAAAACTTGCAGCACCAATCGTACTTGCGATCTGCACTGAGTCAGGCCCTATATGCGCAAGCAGCCAGTATTTACCTTGCATGTAAATAGAATAAAAATATTTGTAGCCTTTGCATTGCAGCGTGTTAGTCCAGATGCACAGTTACTTGCTCTTCTGTGCTTTACTCTCAACACAGAATCAGGTTCTTGCACTAATACTGCTAAAATATTCCTCAACATCTTCCTTTTGAGTCTACATGATTTGAAGTGTTCTGATACAATATCTCTAATTCTTGCTCCCACTGTCACTCCAGGTTGCCCTGGCTGTTGATCACTTATTTGGGATCACAGGACCATCCGTAAAATGTCCAACTAGCACACCCACATCCTGTCCATATTGATGAAGTCAATGAAATGTAATCATTAGGACTGCTCACTCTTGCCTCAAAGTTTAGTCCTTTGAGTGACATCAGTGTTTCAAGCCAATGTCACAGCTCTTACCTCCCATTGTAGGTGGTCTGGTAGATTAATAGTGTCGCCTTCGGCAACAATGCATTTTTCACATATTGGTGGATTTATGATTTATAATTACCATTTTAATTATTTATATATGATGTAATGTTTAAAAGAATAAAATGAAGAATGTAACTTTTAGAAGTATAACTTGGAATTATTTTATCAATATGTCATTAAGTTAAATGTATTTATAAATTCCTTATAGCTCTTTATACAGTTCACACATATTATCCAACACTTTATAGAGAATACTGACCATTCACATTGATCCTTGCCTTAGTAGAGCTTACAATCTATGGCCCTCATTCAGAGCCGTACGCTCTGAGCAGAGCGCACGCTCTGAATGAGGGCCGGCCTCCATGAAAATGGAGCGTCCTTCTGGACGCTCGTATAGCTGTGGGTCACCACCCACAGGCTATACGAGCGTGCATTTTGATGGCCGCGATGGTCGAGACCATCGCGACCATCGAAATTGCGAGCCGGAGCCTGCGGTTGAGGTTTTCAACCGCAAGCTCCGGAGTGATTTTGGCTCTATCAGAGCCAAAATCACTCCCACTGACATCACTAGTGATGTCAGTGGGCCGGCTTCTGACGGGAGGCGTTCCCGTGGGAACGCCCCCATCAGGGAGGCACGCCCCCGGCACGCCTACCAAAGGGGGCGTGCTGTCAGTCAACATCGACAGCACGCCCCCTTTGATCAGACACAACGAGCGAAGGACTTTCCTTCGCTCGTCGCGTCTGGCGCATGCGCACGACGGAGCTCCCTCCGTCGTGCGCATGCTCAGTCCAGAACATCGACCCACTTGCGAGCGGACAGCCGCTCGCGAGTGGGTCTGAATCAGGCCCTATATTCCCTAGCCTAGCACATGTACACATATATGCACACTACCGTTATTTTGTTGTTTTGTTTTGTCAAAAGCCAATTTACTTATAGGCATATTTTTGTGATGTAGGAGGGAATCTATGCAAACAGTGGGAGAACTTATAAACTCCACCCAGGCAAGACCTTGCCAGGAATTGAACTCATAACTGCAGTGCTGTTAAGCAGTAATAGTAACCACTATGCAACCTTGTTGCCTTTTGTTGAGTTATGGTACATACACACGATCAGATTTTTCCTTCAGATATGAACGATAACGATTTAAAAATCGTTCAGTCGTTCATATCTGAAGGAAAATCGTTCATATCTGACATGCCTGAACGATGGACGATCAACGATGCGCGTTCCCGTTTGTCAGATAACGATATCTGACATCTGATGGGTTTGCAGTCAGACTTGGACGATTCCATTCATTTTAATGCAGTCAAAAATCGTTCAATCGTTCAAATCATTCAAATCGTTCAAAACTTTGGTAAAATCGTTCAAATCGTTCAAATCGTTCAATCGTTCAGTCGTTCATCTGACAAATCTGACAAGTCTGACAAATCTGACTGTGTGTACGCTCCATAAGAGCACATTTGTCCCATACGCCTGTTCCCAGGAAAGTCCATCATATGGCTGACTTGATGTGCTTGAATAAGAAGTAGTGTGCTTATACATTACTAGGCACATTTTTTAATGCATTAAACAAATAAAAACATTAAAAATAAAAAAAAACCTGCTAATGCGCACTGGGAGTGTGCAATATTGCGTATACATTGGGCCATGAGGGTGATTTGTTGTCCGATTCACCTGAAAATGACAAAGCACCCAATATATCGTCTAGTGTGTACCTAGCTTAAGAGACTTAGGTCCTGATTCAGAGGCGCTTGCTATTTGTGAGCACTCGCTCTGAATCAGGGCAGATTTTTTTTTTGTTAAAATACGCCTCCGGGCCACTTGCACAGCTGTGGGTGACCACCCACAGCTTGTGCGGGCGGCCTGGCGATGGTTGCGATTATCGTGACCATTGGGCTTGCGACGAGACCCTTGTGGTAGGGTCTCATCCACCACAAGCCCCAATGAACTTCCTGCTCTAATAGAGAAGGAAGTTCACTATTGACATCACGTATGATGTCAGTAGGGCTGCCCACAAACGGCAGGCATTCCTTTAGGAATGCCTCCGTTTATGCAGCAACCCCCCCCCCCCGACCCGCCTACAAAATGGTGCAAGCTGTCGATCAACATCGACAGCTGCCCCGTTTTGCTGCGAGCCCCGAGCGAGTGAAGTTCTCACTCGCTCCGGGGCTCGCGCACATGCGCACTGCCCACCATCGACCTGCGAGCGGGTCTGAATCAGGCCCTTAATGTAGGAGAAAGTGATTAATTTTTCTGAACCATGTTCCTCACATTGGAAAAGTCTATGCAATTCATAAGGCCTAGCGGGTCCAACATAAATAAATTTATTGTACACTGGCTTAATCCCTGCTACAATCTGCTTGTGTAACTATTGTTTATATTGTGTGTAGTCCCTGCACTCACATAATAAACCATCCTCACTTCTTCTCATGTGTTGCTGTATTAGGTAGTGTTCATGTGAGTGTAACGGAGGTGCTTTGACTTGTTCACTCTTGTCCAGAGTGTAAACTTGCCCCCTGCCTTCCACACATTGTTCTCAGGAGTGGCATGGACCTGAATGAGGAATCAAAAGTATCATCATGGACCCCTGTGTTCAACAGATCATCTTGTCATGTATATGTAACTAGAGCTTTCATCAACAACAAGAACTACAGTAGGCACAGATGAAGTATGTAATGAAGCAGACACAGGATATGCTGAGGTCTGCTCCACTGCTGAACCAGCCACACTTCAGATCTGAAGTATATTTTTTTATATTTGTCAGGTCCCTTGCACAATGGCTGTTCAATCATAACAACCAGTGACTGCAGCCTGCTCACCAGCCAGGCAGTGGAGATTTAGGTGCTAAAATGCTTATTAACAGAGTTTCTCAGTGCAATGCCCGATAATACACCTTAATCAGGCCTCAACAATTAGGTCTGCAGTCCATCTTGTCAAGCATGGTCTAGGAATGAAAAGTAATGTTTTATGGTATGTTATGCATATGTACGTATATGTCTAGACTTGGTCAGTAAGTTGGCTTGGGAAAATCTACAAATGCACAAGAGACATACAAGTGCCCAACCTTCTACTGGCAAAGTGCCTCTTCATGAAAGAGTCTTACTGCGGTTACCATACAATAGTTGATGCCTAAATGGCCAGGTTTTATCAAGGTTTTTTGTAGAGTTGGGGAAGATGACTATGAGAGATTTTCAATCTGACACATGGAGGGAAAAAAAACAGAAATAACAGGTTTGATGAGCAGGAAGCCTTGTTTGTAAATCCACTTAGGGGTGATATTGATCTTGGTCCTGAGATTATGGTGAAGTCAAAGCTTAGGGTTTTCTTATGAGCTGAGCAAAAGGAATCTTTATCACATTAGTCATTATGAAGTATGCTATTTGGTTTTCTGACATTTTGGATATTTGGTACAAAATATTGTTCAATATGGGGCTTGAGTATGTATCCAGACTTTGAGAGGGTTGCCAACCATTGTTGTATTGAATCTGGAAGTTTTATCCCACTGGACACCATTGTGAATAAGAAGCGACTCATTCTGAAACAGATTTGAGAGCCTTCATCACTACCTTGAGGTAGATTACAGCCATATATTTTTAGGGTGGTTGCACTCTATATGTGATGCCAAATATAATTTGAATGGTTGTAAGTGGCACTCCAACCCTTTCACTTGAAGTTTGTCAGTAGCCAGGCTTCTTGTAATGCAGTGCATCTTTTTTGCCCTGTTCAGTTTCCTTTTTTTGCTTGTCCAAGACCACCCTCTAATGCATACCTCCCAACATGACCCTCTCCAGGAGGGACACAATGCTCTGGTCCTGGACTTCCCTGGTAATTTATGATTGGTGGTGGCTCCAGATGTGAGGCTGCAGTAGAGTCCAATATTCAAATAGGGGAGTTACACCAACTGCCAGTGAGCCCCAGCCAGTGATGTTTGGCAGTGTGTGAAATGACAGTTGGTGTGACTCCCCTATTTGAATTTTGAACTGCTCTGCAGCCCCACCTCTTACCAGGCAAGTCCAGGACCAGAGCATTGTGTCCCTCCTGGAGAGGGTCATGTTGGGAGATATGCTCTAATGGTTGAGCATTGTGGCAGGTTGAGAGGCTGCCATGTGTAATTAGAGGGATAATCTTTCCAGGAGTATGGGACATCCTTGCCCCTGTTTATATTATTTATAATCTCTTCACCCCCATCTTTCACTCTTCTCACTCCTGTTCCTGTACAGTACTTCTATGTTTGGTGTTCCTACACTTGGGTCTTATAAAGCTGTTCCAGAGTCCTGACTTGACCCCTGCATCCACACTCTGCATATAATTTCTCCACACTGTTTGAAGGTTTGGTTAGCAGCCTGTCCCCTATTTTGGGAGCCGATAAATGATAGCTCCATGACAAATAGCAGAGAGATAGTCTTGGTGGGCCAGGAATTAAATGCTGTGTAATTTCTGTAATGTTTTAAACAAAGCTGTTCATTATGCGCATTGACAATTCATTAGGCGAGAGAAATACAGTTTAGGATCCTTTTTGGCAAAATATATTTTCCCGCTTCATGGATAGGTATGCTGTCATTTTACAGGCTGTTGCTATGGGAACAATATGGGTGAGGCCCTCTCAGACTGCCACAGTCAGCTGTCAGCCTTTCACCCTAAAAGCCTTATAATTGCTTTTATTTGCATACGACAATTAGGCAGGATGGCTCACAGTGAGAGAACAAACCTTTCTCTCCTCAAGTACACACAACAGAAGCCTGTAATTTTTTTAAAAAAAAGATAGTCTCTATGTGGAAGGGCAGAAAATTTACGCATTAAGACCATTCATCTGATTGTAAGCCATTGACAAAAGAAAACATCCTTATTTAAAGATACAAGAGGGAGGCCCATCTCATGTGAACCTGTAAATATATGGGTTTATTTACTCTCATTATCGAGCTGAACTCTCCATGAGCTTTATTTCTATATGATAAAAGATAAATTCCAAATTAAGTGCTGGAGTTAATCAGCTACATCCAGCTCTGTGTCAGTAGAGAAGTTCACAACATTATGTTTTATTTTATTGTTGACTGGAGCAAATGATATAATTTTGCATATGGTTTTGATTGCGTCTTACTGTGAACAGGATAAGTAGAGCAATAATAACTCCACTCGCCAAATACATAAAAAAAAACTTAATGGAAATACAAACAAACTGAAAAAACCGTCTTTATCTTACTTTGTAGATATATAGCTTCCACAGCGCCAGACACAAACTAAATCAGAGACAAAACATCATAACCACAACAGCAGACTGATGATTGCCCTGCTCAATATCTCAGCCCTGTCAAGTGTCACACAATTAGTGCAATGCTCATGATTTTCAGATCACGTTCTCACTCTGGGAAGCGTGAATGTCATTCTAATTACCCAGGATATTTATCACACATTTGGGATCACAGGCTCTCCTCCAAAATGCCCAATTGCATGACATTCATGGGATGGTCACTGTTGGGCATATCTGTATTATATTAACCACATAACTGTCGATTTTTCCAGCAAAACTAGTCAGATATTACCGAACCCGCAGGAGTGTCTAGGGAGTCATAGGAAACCCATTCTGCACATGTGTAGAACACATTTCCTCTTCAAAAACACAACGGGGGCAGTGCGGTCGCACCTTGTCAGCTGAAGCACAACAGGCTGCATTCGCATCCCATACGACCACTTCAGTTAAGTGGTTATCACACCCCATGCTAGAACAGTCATCAGGGCCGTAACTAGGGTAGTGCGGCCTGTGCCATGGCACAGGGCACCGCAGGGCAGGGGGCGCTGTTTGGGCATGTCAATTTTCTGTTTATTATTACTCTCATTTGTAGCTTCCTCTTATTTCATCCCCAGCATCTCCTGGTCTCCCCTATCTCTTCCCTGGCCCTTCCCTATGAGGCCATTCCACTTTTTTTGGGTGTGTTATGTCCCTATTTGAAAAATGTGTGTGTGTGGGGGGGGACTAAACCCCTTTATCTCCATTCACTTAATCTCCATCCAAGGCTTAGTAAATAGACCTCACAAGTCCAATTGGCATCTTTCAATCCCTACTTGCAGCTAGATGGGAACACACTTTACTAAATAAACTGTATTTTGTGATGTGGTACCCCCATATTTGTGTCCAAATAGGGGTCCCCCATTTTTTTTGCATTATATATAGATAATTATTACTGCCCCATTCACTATAGATGCAGGGTAGTGAACTTTTGTTGACCCCTTCTCCCTGAGTCCCTTCTGGGCATGTGCAGCCCAAGGGAAGATTTGTCCTCTGTCTAGTAACCCCTTTTTTGCAGGAAAAATGCCCCCCATTGATTGACCCCCTAGGTTGCAAGGCAGAGGGCCCTAAGGGCGGGTTTACACTGGGGCCCCCTGGCCAATTAGGAGCATCAGACCGAGCCAAGGACGTGTGCTGGAGTGGCACAGAGGTGATAAAAATAGCTCCCATGAGGAGTGAGGCAGAAACCTGGCCGGGCTGCTGCCTTATGAGCAGGGGCGTCTTAAGAGAGGAGGGGGCCCGTGTGCACTCCCCGTGCGAGGCCCCCTCCTCTCTCCCCAGTGGCCGGCAGCCAATTGATGTGGCTGGCCAGCCACCGGAGCACTAGTAGACTCCGGGCATTAGAGTGTGCCCGGAGTCTACTGCGCATGCTCAGAATGATGGAAAATGGCCACGGCGGCCATTTTCCTGCATTCTGTGCATGCACAGTAAACTCTGGGCACTACAGTGTGCCCGGAGTCTACTGTGCATGCGCAGAACACCGGAAAAATGGGCGCCGCGCCCATTTTCCGGTGTTCTGAGCAGCGCTGACACCCAACAGGGACCATGGACAGGTAAGTTTAAACTAATATGGGTGCAGGGTGTGTGGTGCGGGGCCCCCCTGGACCTGGGGGCCCATGTGCCCCGCACACACTGCACCCATTATAGATACGCCACTGCTTGTGAGGGGGACTGAATGTGAACAACGCTACTGTCACAAACAGAATGGCTGCTGCCGGATTGCAGAGGAGCATCCGGATGATTTACCTGGTGCTAGTGGTGCATCACTATAGAAACTTACAGAGCATCACAGTGGTGATAGCAGATTAATGTTGATTATTTGGTGCAAGATAATTTTCTGTAGTTTGTCTATTCAAAACTAACCATGTTTCAAACTAAAAGGGTGACGTTTTCATTACTCGTATAGAAGTCGGCACAATACGGCGCACCCTGTTTACATTTAGATGTGCCAGACATTGTCCCATAACTGTCGTTACAGAAACCTCTTATGTTTTTCCACATTATCCAAAAGTATATAAAAGTACAATAAAGTGTCACTCGCTGAACAGACCTGAGAGAATGAAAAAATTAACTTTTCTCTTAACTAGCGCTGTAACTTTAGAGGTAACTTTCTCGAGGGTTTCATAGTTGCACCCCTGCCAAGTTATTTTGAAGCCAATGGCATCCAATTATTATTAGAGTGGTTGACGGTGTCTCATATGATACCAGGGCAAATAGTTTTTTTGTTTTTTTTATGGTCTAGGCAGCTATTTCTTAATGCGTAAGTGCTGCTGGGTATTTTTAGCACACCGTTACACTTACTATACTAACTGTTCATGTATTGCCTCCAGAAGCTCTCATCTTGAATATAATAACTGAAGAAAGAGTGCTTGGATATGACATAATCACTTGCCAAACTGAGAAGCAATAAGCAGTTAGTTAGTGTAACATGTACAGCTCATCAGACAGCAAAAAGACAATGCTTTTATCCAATGTTTCACTTGACTTCGGAAAACATATAATGACAACTAAAAGAATCTGTACTGTATGTACTTGGAGAATAGCCCCAAACCAGATTCTACAATGAGCTTATTCTGAGAAAATGCAAATCACCAGCTATTATCATTGTGAGAGGATCTCCTTACAGAGCCAGCTACAGCCTACTGTTTAAATGTCTTTTTTTTGTCGGTTGGCATAGCAAATTCCTGAAATCTGTGTACCACAAAAACTCATGAGTGCAAGAAACTTTAATTAATCTTTTTTTGCTCTTATAAGTTATAAACTTTGCAGTAAGTCTTCCCGCATTGTATTGCTAAAATAAAAACTAATTGTCACTTCTTTATACTTAAAATTGAAAAAAAATATATATATATTTTATATTCATAATCCTAGATCTGGGGTGAATGTGCTATGTGAACAAATTTTTTAAATACAAATCACAGAGTTTCTGCACTCACTATAATAAAGCATGGGGATTTAGGCCCTCATTCAGAGCCGTACGCTCTGAGCAGAGCGCACGCTCTGAATGAGGGCCGGGCTCCATGAAAATGGAGCGTCCTCCTGGACGCTCGTATAGCTGTGGGTCACCACCCACAGGCTATACGAGCGTGCATTGTGATGGCCGCGATGGTCGTGACCATCGCGACCATCGAAATTGCGAGCCGGAGCCAGCGGTTGAGGTTTTCAACCGCAAGCTCCGGAGTGATTTTGGCTCTATCAGAGCCAAAATCACTCCCACTGACATCACTAGTGATGTCAGTGGGCCGGCTTCTGACGGGAGGCGTTCCCGTGGGAACGCCCCCGTCAGGGAGGCACGCCCCCGGCACGCCCACCAAAGGGGGCGTGCTGTCAATCAACATTGACAGCACGCCCCCTTTGATCGGACACAACGAGCGAAGGACTTTCCTTCGCTCGTCGCGTCTGGCGCATGCGCACGACGGAGCTCCCTCCGTCGTGCGCATGTTCAGTCCATAACATCGACCCACTTGCGAGCGGACAGCCGCTCGCAAGTGGGTCTGAATCAGGCCCTTAGTTCATGTTTTTATCAAAAACATTTAAGCTTGTAGCCCACCGTCTACGGTCCCCAATTTTCTAAGTCCTACTCTATCACTCATACCCATTTTTCACCAAAAACCCGGGTCCGACCTGGGTTTTCGGACATGGTTCCAACCCAGGTCAGACCCCGTTCACACTTAAACCGGGTCTGCCCTGCTAAACTTGTGAGGAAATAAAAAGTGGGAGGGGACTGCTCCACAACCAGCAATCAGCTCATTTTAGGCATGACCTAGGTCTGATAACTCCGGTCGCGCCGTTTACACTGCACCATTACACGGGTCCATCCTGGGTTTGACCCTGGTAGCTACCCGGGTTAGATTGCTGGGTCACTTGACCTGGGTTATTTTTCAGGGACCCTTTTCCACTAAGGCGTTACCCAGATAGACCCGACAATGACCCGGGTTACTGCAGCAGTGGAAAAGGGGTATCAGTTAAAAAACATAGCACTATACTCAGTACATATAGTTGTTGCAAAAAGTGCCATTAAGTGCCGGCCTGGGCCCTTGTAAAGGGGGCATCACCTAATCACTGGAGGTGTGTCCACGCCCCCTTAGGAAAAAGAAAAACTAGTTGCAGCACCGCTTAGCGGTGCTGCGCACTGGGAGGGGGGCGCTGAGAGCATCTCAGCCCAGTGCAAATCCAGGGGGGGGGGCGTGATCAGGATGATAATCACCCATAAGTGTGAGTAATTGTACTAGAGTCTCTAGCAGTCCGGCTGTCTAGTCATGAGACAGGATATATATCCCCTGTGGAGAGGCGCATATAATGTTCTCTATTTTTGCTGTCTGAGGGCAGCAAATTGTTATCAAGAGTTTAATGTCACTGTTGTTAATATATAGCCTCTTATGGCATTCTGCCATTGATTATTAAGTTATTAACTGCCTCCAAGTAATAGCACTTTGTTAAAGTATCATAGCAGGCTGTAAACACAATAAAAGTATTGCTCAGTGGCTAACCTGACTGACTGAGGGAGACTGACTTAAGGTGAGTACACACCAGGACAACGTATCGGTCGGTCCGCCATCCTATCTGATGATTGTTAAGTGTATAGACACTTACCAATCATCGGCCCGATGTGTTGTGACTGACATCCCAACTGGTTGGGCATTTACATATGCCTGCCCAGTTGAGCTGTCAGTCACCGGCAGTTTCTGCAGCAAGTGTATGGGCAGTCTGCTGACCACCTGTACATACAACACAATGCACCTATATATCTGCAGACATCATTCACAGACATAGCGTCTGTACACACTGGCTGACGCACACATGATATATCAGCTGTTCAACTGACAGCTGGCCAATATGTCGGCCAATGCGTACCCAGCATAAGTCTCGCTGTCTTGATTGAAGTGGAATGCAAATTAGAGAGTTTATTGATAGTTGAAAAAAACAGTGGCTGACAAATTCCTTATCTTATTACTATTTTCGACTAATAGGGTGTCTAATGCAGAGATTTTATACAGACCTTTCCTGAGCACCATCAGCACCACATTTTTATATAAATCTTCAAACACAAAAGACTCTCAACAATAATTTGTTACCTTTAATAAACAAATGTATTTCCCTCAAAAAAATTGCATATTTTCCCACCTGGTTGTGTCAGTGTGCCTACCAGACTACCAAGGTCACAAATAGATCAAATACAGTCCTACAAGATGGAATTCCTGGGAGAAGGACCAGTGGAAGAAGATATTGACTGGACTTATACTCAGAATGTTCTGACTCCACTCCACTTGTGTTCACCACTGTCGTCAATCAACCTGAATTTTTTTCAAGGTGATAGGGGTGGATGCAATCGGGAAGCCGGCTGACATTATACCGACAGTCGGCTTCCCGACTGTCATATCCCGGCGAGGGTGAATGACCGGCGTCTAGATGTAGATGCCGCTCATTTTACCGATGCCGGGAGACCGGCACCTGGCACCCCGATCAAAGGGATGTCGGGTGCCGCGAGTGGACAGCCACGGGCGAGGGGGAGTGTTAGGTTTAGGGCTCCCAGGGGGTACTTAGGGTTAGGGTTAGGCTAGGGGGAGGGAGGGTTAGGGTTCGGCACCCCCCGGGGGACTTAGGTTTAGGCAGTGGGGAAGGGGGGGTTAGGTTTAGGCACTTAGAGGTGGGATTAGGGTTAGGCACTTGGGGGGGAAGTAAAGGTTAGGTACCCCTAAGGGATGGTTAGGGTTAGGGGGTAGGTTAGGTTAGTTAGTACATACCTGGGGACGATCGGGATTTCCAGCGCTGTCGGGCTGCCGCTGCCATGATATCTTCATCTGTCGGCCTGACGCTGCTGGGATTCGAACTGCCGGCCATGCGGCTGGTGGTATTACACACCGATTCCGATAGGGGAGTTCCAAATCCATAGCTATTTAAAGGTCTATTGACTAATCACTTGCTACCATATACATTTATGTTTGTTGTTGTGGTTCATAGGTGCACACAAAAAGAGGTTTGGCAGAGTCAGGTTAAGAAATAGCCACATGAAGCTGGTGATTAGTAATAGTATGTTATTCCAATAGGTTGTGATTTTTGGTTAGGATGAAAACAGCCAATTTCACAACATGGTCTCCAGCACTGGTTTGCGGTGGGGACCATGGGGTACATTCGATTGAGTTGGTCTGGGACTAGATACCACCTGGTATAAATATTGTATGCATTTTCTTTATAGCTACATTGATTCAGCTTTTTGTAATTTTTTGTCTGATTTATATTCCACTTATTTCCTACTTTAGGGGTCTTTCTATATGAAATTCCTAAGCCTCTTGTGGGCTTTAAGCTTTGGTACTCTTGGGGCCAGAATTATGTGGTATATAAACAAAATTTTGCCTTTTGTGATGACCCTATATGTGCAAGTGCATTCTGTTTGTGACACATTTCTTGACAGGACTTCTTTGACTGTTGTGGGAACCAAGTGGTGGAGATGATTATAGAGCTTTATGTTCTTTTGTAGTTTGATGAATGTCAATGGGGAAAAGTTCCCTATAAAATGTTGAAAATATATTATAGCAGCTGCTTTCTAAATGGCTACCATATATATTTGTTACTTTGGTGTAAAAAAAGTGATCTAAATTTTTTTGGAAGTAGAATCTAATATGCTGTGGGGTGTGCCACAGGAAAACTTGACTTTTAGCAGGATGTATTGTAATACTTTAGTGGAAGGGGGAGTACCACTACCCCTATAACATGTTCCCTGGCTAAAAAAATTTTTTAACATGTTTTTATTTTTATTGTTCCATATAAATTTCTTATAGGTTGTATAGAGTTTGTTAATTAACAGATTTTGTTCGCTGACTGGCAGTGTCTGAATCAAGTAGAAAATTCTTGAGAGTCCAACACTTTTGATAAGTAGTGCTGTGTTAGAAGATTTATAGTTTGACACAGGATTTATTAATTTTGACTTCTATATATTTTATTTAATCTAGTATAAATTAAAAGTCAGAAAATATTGTTTTAATAATGTTTCATGTTTACCAAGAGGTAGAAAGTGATGATTTCTGATTATTATTCACATTATACTGTATTAAAAAAATGTAATAAAATTCTGAGAATTCTGAGAAGTCTTTGAATAGCATACTGAAGGAGGCAATGAAAGGATTGGTTAGAGGAAATGGGACTTCATTTGCAAAAATGCCTATTTTGCATTGATTCTGGATTGTGGTTATTCCAAAAATGTCTACATTGATCCTAATTCAGATCGCCAATGGTTTGATGACCATGGTGCATATCAGGCAGAATATTTTGTTTCCTTTTGCTAGTTTAGAGTGACAAACCTGGTGGTATAGAGCTTTGATTGCCTCGAGAAAATATCTTTTGAAACCATAGTGGGTTACGGAATGGAGCATAAATGGACAGACATTTCTGCTAAAGGCTTTCTCTGCTTTTAGAGTAAGGGCATCAATGTTGGGGTTTTATTTGTATTGATTTAAAAAAGGTACAAAACATTATAGTTCAAACTAGGTAATCCTATTTAACATTGGTACTTATACCACTGCAATCCTTCTTTCACTATCATCATCTCAGTATGGTTTTAGGAGATAATATTAATAGGAAAAATAGGAAAAATGTTTTATTTATTTAAATAAAGCATTTTTTTAATTGAAAGGATCCCAAACTATTTTATTTTCATATTTATTATGCATGTTTAAAATATTTTTGTAAATGTTTTTTCTTCTACAAGTGAATTCTGTTGAAAATGTTTAAGTGTGTAAAGATTAATAATTTAATTTTAATTTTATATAAGTGTGGAACTGGACACCCAAGTCATGTGTGAACCAAGTCTTGCATGCCCATACGCTCCAAGATTGATAAGCGAAGTGGTGAAATTCATAAATTATGTAATTATGCAAACAGGTGGGGAACAACAAACTCCACATAGATAATGCCATGGAAAGAATTGAATCTAATGACCCAGTAACATGAGGCAAACAGTACTAAAAATTTATTTTGAGCCACCACCGTTATGCTTGCTGTATTTCCAAACCAAACCTTGTCATCACAAATCATCATCAGTGAATACAAATTGACATCATTTTTCTGCCACTTCAATAATACATTATTCGAAATTGTCCCCTTTGCAAAATGTACTAGAGTGCCAATGCCTCACTCCTCCAGCGCCACTTATATCTTTAGGCCAGAAGTGGGACAGGCAGTGAATACTGTCAGCACTGTGAATAAGAGCTTGTACGTCTGATAGGATAAAGATGGGGTAGTGGAGTAAAGAAATTATGTTTCAAGAGCTTGGTGAAGTCTTATAGGGACGTGCCCCGACCCCCCTGTTTTGGTTTTTGGATCTGCTTCTCCTTTGTGTTTTGGATCTGGATTTGGTTTTGCCAAAACCGTCCTTGTGTGTTTTGGTTTTGGATCTGTGGGTTTTTTTTTAAAAAAATTGATAAAAATTGCTAACATTACATCATTTGGGCTTTTTTTGTTCCTACAGTATTATTAACCTCAATAGCATTTACACTTGTTTCCAGTCAATTTTGACCACCTCACACAATATTGTTCACCAACATAGGCCAAACCAACTCACAAGTATGTTCAATAGAAAACAATACAACACAGAAATTTACTAAAAATCGTACGTGGAATATCCTTACTCAAAACAATTAGTCGTAGTTTACAAGCAGCAAACAAAAAAACCCTAAACCATGTGTAAGTAGCAACAGCAGACATGAATGCCCCCTACACAAGTGCACATGCCCCAGCACATGCCTATTCTCTGTGCCCAATCTGTATTTTCCTCCTGGGGGCGCTGGGCTACCGATAACTGGCCCATGTAAAGCCCCGATCAATCAGTCTTTTTGTTGAGCAGTTCCCCAAAATCTAAACAACCATTAAAAACAGTGCTCCATACCTGCAAGTCAGAAACAGTGCAGGTCGGATACAGTGCAGGGTACAGTGCGTGTCAGATACAGTGTGAGTCGGATACAGTGCGGGACACAGTGTGGGATAGAGTGCAAGTCAAATACAGTGTGGGATACAGTGCGATACAGTGCGGGTCAGATACAGTGCGGGACACAGTGTGGGATAGAGTGCAGGTCAGATACAGTGCGATACAGTGCGGGTCGGATACAGTGCGGGACACAGTGTGGGATAGAGAGCAGGTCAGATACAGTGCAATACAGTGGGGGTCGGATACAGTGCTGGACAAAGTGTGGAATAGAGTGCAGGTCAGAGTGTGGGAAACAGTGCTGTCTGATATAATGTGGCATACAGTGCGGGTTTGATACAGTGCAGGCCAGATGCAGTATGTTATACAGTGTGGGTTGAATATAATGCAGTTCGGATACAGTGCAAGGTACAGTGTGAGTCAGTTACAGTGAGGGTCGGATACAGTGCAGTTTATAGTGCAGGGTCGGGTACAGTGTGGGTTGAATACAGTGCGGGATACATAGTGGGTTGGATACAGTGTGAGTCGGTTAGAGTGCAGGTCGGATACAGTGCGGGTCTGATATAGTGCGGGATACAGTGTGGGTTGAATACAGTGCAGGGTATAGTGTGAGTCAGTTACAGTGCAGGTCTCATATAGTGCAGGTCGGATACAGTGTGGGTTGAATACAGTGCAGGCAGGGCCGGTGCAAGATCTCTGGACACCCTAGGTAACATTTCAACCACTGCCCCTACTCCCTCCAATTCATACTATGCCACACAAAGGTGACCCAAATTTATAATATGCCACACAGCAGTGTCCCAAATTCATAATATGCTATATAGAAATTCCCCAATTAGTATGCTACACAGCAGAGCCCTAAAATTGTATTGTGCTTCATGTGTTGCCCAATTGCCCCAATTCATAATTATGTTACATTTCAATGCCTCCAGTTCATAATAATTGTACATATTTGTGCCACCAATAGATAATATGCAACACATTTGTGCCCCAATACATAATATGCCACACAGCTGTGCACCACATTTATTGTATGCCACATAGTCATAAATTATGGCACACAATGCCCCTAATACATATGCCACACATGTGCCCCAAATTGCATACAGCTGTGCCCCAACACATTATGCCACATATCCATGCCCTAATATATATTTATGCCACACATCTATGTCCCAATATATGTCAGCAACCAGTTATCCTCACCATTCAGCAGCAACAGCTCCTCCTGGTGTTGTCCTAGGGGGCAGAGATTCTTAGGTGAGTGACAGTCTGTGACCCAGAGGAAAGGAGAGGACTGGAGTAGAGGGATGGTGCAGCCACCACTGCTGCTGACTGTAGTGCAGTGCTGAGGGCTGGGGGAATTCCTGCATCAGCCATGGTCATCAGTAGTCCCAGCCGGGACTGAAAGAGACATCCTTCTTTCTTTTTTTTGTGGACGCAGCGGCACCCTCCAGTGGCCGGCTCCCTTAGGCAGCCATCTAAAGCTGCCTAATGGTAGTACCAGCCCTGAGTGCAGGTTGGATACAGTGTGTTATAAAGTGTGGGTTGGATACACCAATAGAGCACTTACTGTGACGGCAGTATCGGCAGTGTGGGGTGCTGGCGGTGTCCTCAATGCGAGAGTGCCTGTGGTGTCTTCAATTCGGAGATGCCGGTGGTGTTAGCAGTGTGGCGGTGTTGGCAAGAGTGGGGTTGCTGGCAGTGTCCTCAGTGCAGGGTGTCCGTGGTGTCGACAGAGTGGGGGTGCCAGCAGTCTCCTCAGTGCAGGGGTGCTGACAGTGTCGGCAGTGCGGGGGTTCCTCCGGTGTGGGAGTGGCTGCAGTGGCGGCAGTGGGGGGTTGCTGATGGCGTCCTCAGTACATGGGGCAGCAGTGCGGGGGTGTTGGCAGTGTCCTCAGTGCAAAGTGCCAGCAGTGTGGGCAGAGCGGGGGTGCCAGCGGTGTCCTCAGTGCACATGTGCCGACAGTGTCGGCAGTGTGGGGGTGTCAGTGATGTGCTCAGTGTGGGAGTGTCAGCAGTGTGTGTTTGCTGATGGTGTCCTCAGTGCGTGGGGAGTGTGCGGGTGCCGGTGATCTCCTTAGTGCAGGGTGCTGGCAGTGTCGGCAAAGTGGGGGTGTCAATGGTGTCCTCTGTGCACATGTGCTGACAGTGTCGGCAGTGCAGGGGTGCCGGTGGTGTCCTCAGAGTGGGAGTGTTGGCAGTATGGGGCTGCTGACAGTGTCTTCAGTACATGGGGCAGCAGTGCAGGGGTGCTGGTAGTGTCCTCAGTGCAGGATGACAGCGGCGTCGGCAAAGCAGGAGTGCCAGCAATGTGCTCAGCGTGCAGGTCCTGACGGTGTTGGCAGTGCATGGGTGCAGGTGGTGTCCTCAATGCATGGTGGCAGCAGTGTTGGCAGCGGGGGTGTCGGCAGTGTGGGGTGCTGCCAGTGGGGGTCGGCAGCAGGGGATGCCAGCGGTCTCAGGCAAGGGGGATGGGCAGCATCTTCCTACCTTCCTGTGCCCATTGAATTCAATGGATTAACGCTGATTGGCTGAGAGCTGTGACAGACGGCTCTTTCAGCCAATAAGCGTTAAGCAAATTGAATTTAATGGGACTTTCTAAAATGGCTGCTTGAGGCAAAACCTCGATATACAACAGCGGGATCGCGAGGTTTTGCCTCGATTAGGCATCCAGGGCAGGCAGAGAGATCCGAGCTGTCTCGGATCCCCCCAAATCCCTGAAATTCAGGTGGATCCGGTTCCCAGAGAACAGGACCTGCTCATCTCTACTTATCATGAATAAGGACTTCTAGGGGTAAATTTACTAAGGATCGATTTAAAAAAATATATAAATTTAAATGGATCAACATTTATGGACTTTCTGAACACAAAATCCGTATATATTTATTATTCATAGGGTTTCAACTCAATTGAAGCTAATAGCCCATGGGTGATAAATACGTGGATTTTGCGTTCGAAAAGCATTTACATTTTAAATTGATCTAAAATCGATCTTTAATAAATGTACCCCTAGAGTAATATGATGATTTTCCACATACTTCTGGATAGCCTCTAAGATGACTTTGACAGATTTGTGCTAAAATGTCTCTCTTTACCTTTAGCAGCACCAATCCCTTCTCATCAGCAAGACAGAAATCCAGATACAGGGGCAAAAAGAGCAAAAATCCAAAGATAGAACATAAAAACATAACACATTTTACCATTTAAATTCAGGCACATGACACAAATAAAGAATTGTGAGGTTTTGGTCCCTTTACAACAATCAGATTTTGTTTTATTTGTAAACTATTCCTGTATACTGTAAATCCAGGTCCATGGAATAAATAAGGAGTGTTGCCAGATTTTAGCCCACAATTCTGTACCTATGCTATGATAACATCCTACGGGTATGTCGCCCGGTTAAACCCTCTTAGCCATAAGTGAAGATACAACTCAGTTGCTTGAGACTGTGAATAAGTTGCAAATTTGTGGAGAAGCACAGATGTGGTCGCTAGAGTGTGTGTTTGCATTAGAAGATATATCCTTTCATGTGCTTTTCCCTGCTAATACTAAATACTATATGCAATAGAGAGATTATGTATTAGGGCTATGTATATTGTACATGTCAGCATTTTGTCTGGGAAAATAATACATATTAATTCAATTTGACATTTCCTGTGGATAAATCTCCATCTGTAATAAAGAGTGGAAACCGTGCCAAAGACCATATGGGCTGCAGGGGGTTAAACACTGGAGCCTTCGCTGCTGAGTATGTCAGTGACACTCTTTTAGCTAGAACAAAGTATCTTTATCATGTCTCTCCGTGCACAATTCACATCTCAACTCCGTTCCATGTGCAGTTGAAATGAAGCTGTCACTCAGGGACCTGTCAATCACGCATTGAATCTTTTCATTGTAATGGGTCAGCTTGGGTGCCCTCTCAAAAAGGACTCCATAGCAGGAAGGTTTTATTCTTTCCATAGGAATTCTGAATTTTAATTAAACCCCAAATCTCTCAATAAAGGCTGGGGGCAGAACCCTTTATCCATCCACACCTGAGTTAAAATCTGTATTTTATTTCCAGTTGCCAGCCCTGTCTGTTGCATCATTGGACACTGCATGAAGGGTTATTTAGCATGGTGTGATTTGGCCTAAAAGCTACTAAATTGTCTTAGTCTTAACTGCCTAATATTATTTAAAAAAAATGTCAATAAAATTGTTTATTTGATTTATATTATCAAATTAAATTATGTATATAATAGCTATTTAAACCTGATTCACTATAATTCGTAACAAATATGCAGATTTGTTAATAAAACTATACTGAATAAGGTTACATAGCTCTTAAATACATAATTTGATCATTAAAAAGAAATCTAAAATTTGGGGGAAATTTTTTTGAATAAAGTTTGATATATTTAAATAAATAGCGTTTACAGTGTATCTATCTATCTATCTATCTATCTATCTATCTATCTATCTATCTATCTATCTCTCTCTCTCTCTCTATATATATATATATATATATATATATATACAGTGCATCCAGAAAGTATTCACAACGCTTCGCTTGTTCCACATTTTGTTATGTTACAGCCTTATTCCAAAATGGAATAAATTCATTTTTGTCTTCAAAATTCTACACACACTACCCCATAATGACAAGGTGTAAAAAGTTTTTTGGCGATTTTGCAAATTTAATAAACAAAAAAAAATGAAGAAATCACATGTACATAAGTATTCACAACCTTTGCTCAATATTTTGTTGATGCACTTTTGGCAGCAATTACAGCCTCAAGTCTTTTTGAATATGCTGCCACAAGCTTGGCACACCTATCTTTGGGCAGTTTTGCCCATTGCTCTTTGCAGCACCTCTCAAGCTCCATCAGGTTGGATGGGAAGCGTTGGTGCACAGCCATTTTCAGATCTCTCCAGAAATTTTCAATTGGATTCAAGTCTGGGCTATGGATGGGCCACTCAAGGACATTCACAGAGTTGTCCTGAAGCCACTCCTTTGATATCTTGGCTGTGTGCTTAAGGCCGTTGTCCTGCTGAAAGATGAACCGTCGCCCCAGTCTCAGGTAAAGAGCGCTCTGGAGCAGGTTTTCATCCAGGATGTCTTTGTACATTGCTGCATTCATCTTTCCCTCTATCCTGACTAGTCTGTCAGTTCCTGCCACTGAAAAACAGTCCCACAGCATGATGCTGCCACCACCATGCTTCACTGAAGGGAAGGTATTGGCCTGGTGATGAGCGGTGCCTAGTTTCCTCCAAACATAACGCCTGGCATTCACACCAAAGAGTTCAATCTTTGTCTGTCATGGTCTGAGAGTCCTTCAGGTGCATTTTGGCAAACTCCAGGCGGGCTGCCATGTGCTTTTTACTAAGGAGTAGCTTCCGTCTGGCCACTCTACCATACAGACCTGATTGGTGGATTGCTGCTGAGATGGTTGTCCTTCTGGAAGGTTCTCCTCTCTCCACAGAGGAATGCTGTAACTCTGACAGAGTGACCAATGAATTCTTGGTCACCTCCCTGACTAGGGCCCTTCTCCCCAATCGCTTAGTTTAGACGGCTAGCCAACTCTATGAAGAGTCCTGGTGGTTCTGAACTTCTTCCATTTATGGATGATGGAGGCCACTGTGCTCATTGGGTCCTTCAAAGCAGCAGATATTTTTCTGTACCCTTCCCCAGATTTGTGCCTCGAGACAATCCTGTCTCGGAGGTCTACAGACAATTCATTGGACTTCATGCTTGGTTTGTACTCTGACATGCACTGTCAAGTGGGGGACCTTATATAGACAGGTGTGTGCCTTTCAAAATCATGTCCAATCAACTGAATTTACCACAGGTGGACTCCAATTAAGCTGTAGGAACATCTCAAGGATGATCAGTGGAAACAGGATGCACCTGAGCGCAATTTTGAGCTTCATGGCAAAAATTAGAAAAAATCTTTTTACACGTTGCCATTATGGGGTATTGTGTGTAGAATTTTGAGGACAAAAATGAATTTAATCCATTTTGGAATAAGGCTGTAACATAACAAAATGGTTTTGGTTTTGGATCTGTATCTCCTTCAAGGTTTTGGATCTGAACTGAATTTGGTTTTGCAAACCGACCTCAAGTGTTTTGGTTTTGGCTCTGGATTTTTTTACTAAAAAAAAGACAAAAAGTTTTGAAAACAGCTAAAATCATGTAATTTATGCAATCCAAAACCCAAAATTTGGATTTAAAATCCGAATCCCGAACCGCAAAAAGATAAGAACTGCGACCCGGATTTACCCGGATCTCCTCAGGAGATCAGAACCGCGACTTGGATTTACCCGGAATCACGAAATTTGGATGGATTTGGATTTCTGGAGAACTGAACCATACATCTCTAATATGTATATGTATATGTATATATATATATATATATATATATATATATATATAATATATTTATAAACAGACGGAGAATCAGGAGGCACTCAGTGAGACTTCACAATGAGGCAATAAATCACAGCAATACTTTGCTCTCTTTTGTCAATGTTTCGGTGTAAACTGGTTTTATCAAGGCAAGCTATATATGGGGTTGTCTTCGCTTCTAGTTGTGGTGATGGGGTGGGGTCCTATGTGTCTTGGGAGGGGGTGGTGGGGGGATAACAGGTGGGATGGGGGTTGGGTAGGTGCTGCAACGTGTAGCAGGAGTACCAGGGCCTGCTGGTTTGATGCGGTGGATGATAGGGGTTCCACGTGCGCTCCTCTGGTTGTGTGCAAGATGGGGTGGGTTGATGGGTGGGAGGCAGGAGATGGGGGAAGGGGGGATAGGGGTGAGGCGGGAGAGGGAAGTGTTGGTGTGTGAGATAGGTGTGAATGAAGAGACTGACAAATGCATTGGGATCCAACCTCTTTATTGGGTAGACACAGTGCTTCCCTAGGTGGTTCCGTTGGTGGGTTCAATTTGTGTGAGTGGGGGTGTTGTCTCTGTACAGCCCACGGTTGGGAGGTAGGTTGACCCTTTGAGGGGGCTCCTTTTGCGTGTGGTCCTTACTCCTGCACGTTCCCCTGCTGGACCTTTGTTCAACAGACTTGTGGCAACCGGAGTGTGGCACTGATGTAATAGCCGTATGTTCTTGCAGTTGGCGGCGTCCCGCACTGTCGTTGAGATGAGCTTACCTACCGGGATGTTGGTCTGCAGTGGGGAGCAGTAGCTGTTGTTATCCCAATGGATAACCAGGGGGTGTTGGTAACCTCTGCGGTACCGCGGGGTCTCTGGCAGACGGGCGTCCGTGATGTTCACAATTGACAGTCACTGGATGGTGATTATAGGATGCGGGGGTCCGCGTGTTGGTTCCCTTATCATACTGAACACCCTCCTCTCATTCCCCTCAGTGTGGTGATCTGTAAGCATCAGGTGCAGGTGACTGCTAGTTACATGACGTCCTCCATATTTTGTGCCGCCTGATTGCTGCGCCATTTTCCAGGTGACCTGTGCATGCGCAGTAGACTCTGGGCACAGACTAGTACCCAGAGTCTACTGCTGCTGCAGGGAGAGAGGAGGGGGCACTGTATTGGGAATGCATATGGGCCCCCTCCTCTCTTAATACGCCCCAGTGTCTTTGTCATATTTCACTAAATTATGTCATATACTTTAAAAGTTATAAGAAAAACTTTGGGGCCAATAGCGAGTGAAACACCCTGTATGTTTTACTTGAGTTTAGTATTTCTCTGATACTTTTATTTGATCTTAGTATCTCTCTGACACAAACTATCAATTTGATTGTGCTAAAAGGTTTTTTACTGGCATTAGTCTTTGAAGTGTAACATATTTGGTATGTATATATATGTATTTATTATTTAATTGTATGTGTACAATGAAGTGTGCATTATACTGTATTTCAAGTGAGCTATTCTGGACAGTGCATGAATGCCAGTGCAACTGCGGCACTACAGATCCCTCTATCATGTGCTCTGTGTGGCGGGTTCCATACTGCACATGCGCATTGGAGTTGGTATGCCAGTACCTAAAAATGTAATTGTGAGTATGAGTTATATGGGAAATACATAGCCCCAGGGATGTAGGGAGGGTGGTGCAGCCGGTGCCTCCGCACAGGGCAGAATCCTCCAGCGGCACCGGCCACACACTTTCCGGCACCGGAGGTCTGCAGGAAGAGACCTCTGGCAGTGGTGCGCGGCACACAAAGAACGTCGGAGCAGGATCCCACCCGCCCCCCACCCGCTGGGAGGAAAGGTAAGCGCTCAGGAGTAGGAGGGAGGTGGAGAGGGAGCGAGAAGGGCGGCAGTGCTGCACAAGGCGCACTGCTGTCTAGATACGGCTATGCATAGCCCTAAGGTTCCCAAACTCCTCCATTAAAGTTCAGGTTTTAAGGATATCCATGCTTGAGTCAAGATGATTAATCAAATTGACTAAGGTACTAATTAAGTCACCTGTGCTCAAGTCTGGATATCCTTAAAATGTGGACTGTAATGGCGGAGTTTGGGAACCTTTGACATAGCCTATGTTTTAACCCAGCCTGTAAACTATTGTTATGCGAAGGTTTGGCCGTAATTGAGCAACAAACATACAACGTTTAATTTTTATATATTAGTAGGGATTATATGTACACTCTACTTCTTGGCACCAGTTTTTACATTTTTTTATGTAGCAGATGCAGAATTGGATGTGAAAGGAAAAAAAGAGGTACTGTGCAGTTTTACAGCAAAATAAATCAGGTACTGAGAATTAAATGGCACTGTGCAATAACAGGCATAATAGGAATAATTCCAGTTTGGCAAAGTTTGGGTCAAATTTACAATTTGGTATACACGCCCCTTGAGCTGAGCAGGACATGCACATTCCCTAAAGTTATCATTGAAATTATATTTTAAAAGTAGGCAAGTATGCTGCACATTAACCAGGGCTGTAACTAGGGGTGTGTGAGAGGTGCCCCGCCCCCTCATCATGACATCATGAGCTCGGGGGAGTTTCACATTTTGTCCAATCATGGCTCCTGTACAGGGGGCAGAACCACTCCAGGGACTGGGGTGAAGTTGATTTCCCATGCTACAGGTTAAGATGCTCTAGCTGCAGTTCTGGTCCCATTCCTGCGCCCCTTCCCCAGTGAGTGGCACCTTTGGTTATGAGATGTTTAATGTAGCTGATGTCTCCAGTGTCCTGTAATGGATTGCACAGCCTACAGAGATGTCAAGCATCTGACAAGTAAAAGTATTTATTTCCCCATTTTGTCCTCCATTTTTACTTCATTCACATTGGCATGTGTGTGTGTGTTTCTGGGGGTCTGGTAGACCTGTTTGAGTCATCTGATGGCATTAGTAAGGTCTAGTTGACACTTAAAAGCATGGTCTGATGGCATGGAAGAGGTCTGATTGGCACTTAAGGAATATGTGGGGGTGATCTGATGGCATGAGGCAGGTCTGATTAGCACTTAAGGGGCATGTGGGGGTTGTCTGATGGCATGGGGATGTCTGATTAGCACTCAAGGGGTATGTGTGGGGTAGTCTGATGGATGTGGAGGTCTGATTGGCACGTAAGCGGTATATGAGGGAGACCTGAGTAGCAATTTACGGGTATGTGGATGGTCTGATTGGCATATGGGTATGGTCTTTTTGGCACTTATGTGGAATGTGGGAAGGTCCAATTAGAAGGGGGTCTATGGCATTGGTGAGTATTTAAAGGGCATGTAGAGGTGTCTGATGGGCACATAAGGGGATTTTACACAAAGTCATTCATTCAATGGGAGCCCAGAAGAAATTAATTAGGAAGCCAAATTTTTTAAATTTGGGTTCCTGGGACCCACATAATTATGAAGTTGGTGCCATCTCTGCTTACTGTGTATGTTTCTGTGCTAACAATATGCATACTAGCATAGTACACTGTAATTGAAATATAGAAATAAATGAGTAGGATAAAATCACAGGGCACTGTGAAAGCATGGACTATTAGGAATGTAAGTACAGATACATTACTGGTCAAATTTTCTGCTTCTCCCTTAAACTCTGCTGCTCTATGCAATAAACAGATGACATATCAACATGATAAAATGTTGACCTAATGTCCCTGGTGGCCCGTTTGCAGCGGCGTCTCCAGCATTTTCTTCCGTGTCCCAGCGGTCATGTGACCATCCGTTATGGTGGAGTACACCTGCCATATCCCTAACCCTCCCTATAGTGCCTAACCTTAATCTTCCCCCTGGCAGTCTAACCCTAACCCCCCGCCCCCCAACTCCCCAGCAGCCTAACCATAACTTTCCACACGTGATGCCTAACTCTAGCTGTCAGCATTCCAAGAATGTCAAAATGTCATGTGACAACACAGATGTAGATGAGGGTGTTGAACTGGTGCCTGCCGACATGTTGAACCATGGCAACATCTAGTGACATTGTGGTGTCAACATGGTAAATGTAGACCATGTGGTTGGATATACCAAGGTTCTGTAGCGATAATTTATTGTATACAGTGATGACCAGAGTAATAATATTTAAAAGAGATTGCTCTCTTTCAAATGTGTATATACTTATATGTACAGGAGCCATTATAGGTTCCACCCATATACAGAAAACTTATTTTCTATAGCACAGGGTTATATTGGCAGACAGTAGCTGCTAAAGGGCCACATCATTTGAAAGGAGGACTCTCATCTTTCAAATGTGTGTGCCATCACATATACAGGTACAAGTATAGGCACGATAAGACAGGTAGTGTCCTCCTGCCCCTGTATGCAAAATAGCTATTAGGGGGTCATATCATTTGCAATATCAGTCTTTCAGACATGGCTGCCCCAGAGTTTATGAAAGGCAGCTTGGCGGAGAATTTCTCCCATCCCTGGACTACGTAATGACATGTACAGTAACTGTCAAAATCCGTACGGTACAGGGAACACTTGATACTGTATATATAATAGAGGGGGTGTTAGCTGATGGGGTAGTTATGTCCAGCTAGTCTCAGGACGATTTTGTGTTGCGTAGTTCTGGAGGAGATCTTTTAGTTTCTTTGAAAATGTTTTTCAGAAACTGTTTTGAAGATTGAGCAGTCTTATAGGGCAGAACAGAGACCCATAACTGGGCAGCTTTATAGACAATAGCAGTCACACCGTTTTATAAGCAAAGAATCAGAGCATCTATGATTATTAGAAAGCTGTTATTGCCCTTTTGTTTAAACTGTAGAGCCACCACTTTATGTTCTACATCATTATATTCTACTCTTATATATGAGCTACTAATGACTTCTGTGACTTTATCAGTCCCCATGAGTATTTGCTTAATATTTTGAAACTGGTTATTGTAAAAGTTTTGATAAAATCTCCAGTCTAGAAATCCTCCAGAAAATCCCGGCATTGTGCAATGCATTTTTAACTGTACCCAGTCCATTCGTATCGCTCAGATTTTATGTACGGCAAAAATATTTAGGTAAGACAACAGGCATGATAGAGTAGCATCTAAATGTTGTAAGCCTTTTCTAAGATTTCTTTAACCACCTACAGAACAAAAATTGTCTTTTTACAAAATAAATGTATTGCATCACTTAAAGGTATCACAAATACACTGACAGGAGGTGGTTTTGTGATCCAGAGTTCTATCAGTCAGAACTATTGGGGAAATTTCTGACTCCATCATATATATTCACCTGAGTCTTCAGATGTCTAATGCAATGTAATTGAATCAATTTTATTGTCTAAAATTACTCATTATAATGTGCTAGTGACAGAAAAAGCTGGTCAATCTGACAAGTTAAAACGGCACTGCCAATCATTTGAACTCCTTTCAGCTACCAGGGTGTGAAAATTGGTCCTCACCTCATTTCACCTTTAGAATAGTGTCCAATGGAAGAAAAGTACTGTGGTTGAAAAGAAAATCTTTCAAAAGTAATTGCAAGTCCTAATAAATAGTTATCTTCCCATCAATTTTAACAGTCTTCTTAACTAGACTATTTCTGTCCCAATGTCTCCAACCTTGGGAGGATCTGAAATAGCCTCAGTAAAACACAAAATTGAGCTATAGAAGCCTGTAAAAAATGCAATTGCATCAGTGATATGTCTAAATAGCATTCGATTGCATGCACAGTGTGTAGGTCATAATGTATATGCAGGTGTGTCTCATAATCTGTACTGCAGACTTATTACTGCACGAGAAGTACGGGCTTGAATAGAGAAAGTTTTCTTTGTGTGCGGCTGTACTATTACCAGGGCCATAAGGAATGATGTGCACGCAGGGTGCCAGGCTCAGTGGTACCTTTCTGGCTTATGGGTGCCTGTAACGAAACCCCGCAGAGGCACTTGAAGTTATGTCCTTAGGACGCACCTAGCCCAGTTATCTGGCTGCTCCCGATCAGACCCCCTCTTCATGTTCTGGGGACAGGTGGGTGGCAGGGGCCAGCACAGGGCACAGAGATGCCATGCTACACTCTTGAGTATTACTACACATATCCTCTGCAGTAATACGTTGTATCAGAAAGAAAGCTGAAATGGAGGTGATCTCTTGATTCAATAGGCTCTAGAATTCAACCAATCACATGAGAAATGTTTTCTCCATTTTCATTACAGTGCATCGGCTAGTTCTGTCCATAACTTATAATTTATATCATAGATTGGTATTTTAATTTCTCATTGTTGGGTCAATAATAGGTTTGACCGCTCGGCTTTTAACAAGTCTTGAACATATTACTCCAAAATAGAGTTTTTAAAATCTATAGGAAATTAGGAATTGGATATCCACTTTAATTTATTTTACTAGTACAGGGGGTGATTCAGCAGTGGACGGAATTGCAAAGCTGCATGCAGGCAGCTTTGCAATTCCATCCTTGCTAATATGCAAATACAGCATGATGTGTATGACACCCAATACTGCATTTGTAATCCCAGCACTGCGACCAAGGTGGATGGTGCAGGGCTGCCAGTCAGCTAAGTAAGCCTCAGCTTACTCAGGCTGGCTGGCTTGCAAGGCCAGTAAACTGCATCCATTGACGCAGTCCCTGGCTTTGCCACTCCCCGAAAATGTGGCGCGTCCGTGTTTCCGGGAACGTAAGCCAACCTCGCCCCTTAAATGCCTCTGCCTATCTATCAGGCAAAGGCATCGAAGGGACTGTGGGCCTGATTCTACAAGGATCGTAATTGCAAAGCTGCAGGCAGGCAGCTTTACAATTGTGATCCTTGCAGATATGGTAATGCAGCAGGAGACATCACGCCTCCTGTGCATCACAAATCCAAGCTGCGTTGTCCATCGGCTATGGGGTCCCGCAGCCGGCCATCACAGTTCAGAGGAGGAGGCCAGGAAATCTCCGTCGGCCAACGGAGATCCTGGCTCCTTCCCACCCTCGCAATGGCGCCGCCCCCTCCACGCTTACAATTGGCAGCAGACAGTCTGCTACCAGTCTGCGAGCGAGTTCGCAGGACCCATTCTGTACAATCGCAGAATGGGTCCTGCATCTGTGCAGATTCCCAAACATCGGAAATCTATCTAGCGTGCACTGCTGAATCAGGCCCTGTGTGCGATTACGCAGGACCCATTCTGCACACTCGCTGAATGGGTCCTGCGCACGTGCAGATTCCCAATAATCAGGAATCTGCGTTCAGCATTGCACTTGTGTGCAATGCTGAATCAGCCCCATATTTTAACTATATTCCTAAATAAGAAATACTGATTTACCATACCTTGTAACAATGCACTTGTCTGTAAACACTTGATTCCTATCTCCCAATGCACAATGGGATATAAGTAGCTGACATAATTATGTACAGCCCCTTTAAGCAGTAACAGCAAGTGTTTTCATTACTATTGGATTCCAAAGCAATGGGATCATTATCTAGAAGCACCACTGTCAACATGGTTCCACATGTATGCAGCTACACAATTATTTTACTCTTGCAAATATTAATTTGACATATTAGAGATATAGGCATTCTAATCTGGTGTATGCTGAATCCCTGGTTGAGCTACAAGAGATTAGTGGATTTCACATATCACATAGTTGGGGTCTGTACTCCATACATTAGAAATTATCTAAGTACTTACTAATACACTGGAGATGGCCAAATCCCTCTAGACAAGTTCTTGATTCCCCCAGCTCAAATAAATGTACATGTTAACAACAATTCACATAGATAACCAATCATAAAACAGAATTGTTATCACTTCATTTAAAAAATGCTATATTGACCTGCAAGCCGTTCATGTATCTATTATTATTATTATTATTATTATTTTATTATTATTATTATCTTTTATGTAGAAGACACCACAAGGACACTGTAGCCCTGTATATTACATAAATAAGACTGAAACAAACAAGTTACCACTTCACATATATATTAGAGATGTGCACCGTGTTTTGGTTTTAGATCTGGAATGACTTTTGTGTTTTGGTTTTGGTTTGGTTCTGGTTTTGCAAAACCAACCTCACGTGTTCTAGTTTTGGATCTGTATGTTTTTCAAAAACATTATTTAAAAAAAGCTAAAATCACATAATGTGGGCCTATTTTTGTTCCTACCGTATAATTAATCTTAATAACATTAATTTCCAGTTATTTCCAGTCAATTTTGACCACCTCACAGCTCACAATATTGTTCACTAAAATACACCAAAAGCTAGCTGGATAAACTAAGCGCCAGAGCACAAATATTTAGCAAAGTACTTTCAATAGAAAACAATCCAACATAGAAATGTAATTGCTCAAAAGTAGTAGTAGTTAATAAACAGCAAGAAAAAAAACCTAAACCATGTGTAAAATAGCAACAACAGACGTGGATGCCCCCTACACAACTGCACATGCCCCTAGCATATGCCTATTCTCAGTGCTCTTTTTGCGGAGTCAGCTTTTTGGAAAAATTATACTTTCCCCCTACAGGTGAGTAGTGTTCACTCTAGCTCCGGAGGCAGGCAGGGCGCTGGAGCTAGAGAAGGCACTGCCGCGCGCACCTAAAAAGGGGGCGTGGCCATTGAAAAGGGGGCATGTCTATAAGATGTGTCAACCTTTTTGTCACTCTTGGGGGCATGCCTGGCACTTACGAACATGTCGGGCAGCCCCCAAGCTCTGTTGACAGGAAGAATAGATGCCAGGTGCATGCGTCCGGCGTCTATTCACCAGCGGTGACCAGGTCACCGAACATTTCCCCACCCGGGGGACACTGCGACCCGCGGGTGAAGACGGCACCCGCAGGCTGTGAGGGCAGGGCGCTTTTTGCCCTCCAGAAGGAGAGCAGGATGCCACGCCCTGCTAAAACAGCATAGAAGGAACACTAGGTAAGGTATCCATAAGGATTTCCTCACTACATCTGCCCCACCCTCTCTATTTCCCACTGTCCTTCTCCCCCTCCCCCCCTGTGGCCTCTGATGTCCAATCCGGCACCACCACCCGCATCCCCCTTCCTTCACTGAGAGTGTCTGATCCAGCCACCCTCTCCCCTGCGTGGCATTGCGGGTGTCCAATCTCCCCCTCCCCTGGAATCACCGGTGTCCATTCCCCCTGCCACATCCTCTCACCCATCTCCCTCCTTTCATCTGCTTTTGTATAAATTAAGTGATGATGAATAGACTCCTTATTCAAGATAACAGTGGTAACATAATATTATTCAGAGTAAGCGGTTAGGTCACCAGAGACAATGGTAGAGGTGATATCTGGGAGACTAATTGTCTGGAGGAATATGTGCTGCACATGTATGCAGTACAGTACATCACACATATATAGAGACCCTCTCTAAGACACATATGCTCAATGTAAGGGTTTGCCGTGGCCATCTTGGTTAAGGTGGCTGCTTGCCTTTATTACAGGAGCAGGAAATAGTGCGAGAGCAAACTCCTCTCTAACACTAAAGAGTGGAGAAGCCACCAATCAACATCTATCAATCATTGTTTAGTATATACAGTACTCAGTAAATGCTAGCTAAAAGCTGATTGGTTTCTATGGTCTCTACTTGTCCACTTTTCCACTCTTTAGAAGCTTGGCTATATCTTTCCCTATATGAGTAAGGAGGAAAAAGGCGAAATAATGTTGGGGGCATGTATAGGATTAATAAATAAGGGGTATGGATCAGAGGACTGGGGGGGGGTGGCAAACCAATATCTTGCCTAAGGTCTTGCCATAAGGTCTTAATCTGGCTCTGTTAAAGGCACATTTGAAGGCTATAAGGGTGAGTGAAAGTTGAATGGAGTGAGGAAGGGAATTCCAGGAGTTAGGAGTGGAATGATCAGGGATGAGAGGGCAGGGGGGGGGCAGGGAGGAATGGGAGTGGTGATGTGTCTGGAGATACTGTATAGATAGGAGAGGAGTGGTTTGAGCTTTGTAGGTGAGTGAGAGAAGTTTGAAATTGATTCCAAATGTAATATGGTTGTTTTACTTTATGGAACAATTCAAACACAGCCTATGAGTGAGTGGCACTGCAGAAAAGATATATCATTTGTTCAGCAGATTAATGGCATCAGCTTGGTGCCAAGTTTGATTGCCCTGCACATATAAACTTACTCTGTGCACCATATAGTGCCATGATACCAAGTCTCCTGTCTGTTTTCCACTGTTAATACCTGTATGTCTTTGTACCCATCCCGGTCTAGAACCCTCACCTTGGCTTGTTATTTTGCACCTCTGCTAGTGATCTTTAGCTTGTTCTACCATTCAGATTCTGTGAGTGCACAAATGGTCTGGGGTGTGCTCAGACACACCCTAATGTCCGATGCCACCTCAGTCCCACCGGCATTCTGATGAGATGACAGTGTTAGTGAGTGTGTCATTATATGTCTCATAGTACATAGCAGTGTGGTGGCGACCTCCACTTCTCTTCCCATCCTAATATGGTTATTAGCAAGTGAGGTGACTACGTTGATGGGGTTGATGTGGGATATGATGATACACTCTGGGAGATTTTGGGTGGTACATGATTTGGTGGGAGATTGTATTGACATGATGATGACAAGGGGCAGTGATGACATAAAAATAGTACAAGAGACACAAGGGCGTAACTAGGGATTTGAAGGCCCCTTAGCAAAAGTTTGTAATGGCCCCTATATACCACCCAATGGTGAAAAATGTATATAACACATGTAACTTTGACAAGGAAGATAGGCCCACCTCAGCTCTGGGCCCCATAGCAGCTGCACCCCTTGCCCCTATGGTAGTTACGCCCATGAGACACACCCCTTGGTGGAGCCAGTCACAATCATCGGTGCAGTGTATCCTGCTTTCAATTTCCTTGGTGCACAACCTAATAAAATGTAGTCACATGCCAGTGCACTAGACTGACTGCATCCAATATCTCAGAAGTGCAACACAATTACTCCCATTTAGATTGTAACTGTATTCTAGTACAGTTAAGTTAATAAAACCGATCAGCTAATTGGTTGTTATGATGAACCATCACATTGCTTTCACAATTATTTGTTCAACAGTTTAATGACCCATCACTATGTTAGTTGGCTTTCTCCCTTCTTGCACCTAAATAATGTTAACTCGAATTTCTGCATCTCTTATGTTCATCAGCATAAATGACTGTGCTATGTAATTACAGCCCAATATATATGCATAGGTGATGTGTATAACAGACTTTTTTACAGGTTGTGCCTGTGGTTCTTCTTGAAAATCTGAATTGTAGAACAGGACAATAAAGTAAATATTTGTTCAAGGGGAAACAGAACAGATTTCATGGAAGATTTGGATCCACTGGGAATTTCTGAAGGATTTAAAAATTATGTAACCAAATTTCTTTATAACGACTATTATTATGGAATGTTTAATTCCTTCGGTCAGAGGTTCCCGAATTCGGTCCTTTAGGCTCCCCAACAGTCCAGGTTTTAGAGATATTCATGGTTGAGCACAGATGGTTAAATAAAATTTACTGATGTACTAATTAAGTTATCTGTGGTCAGGCTTGTATATCCTTAAAACCTGGACTGCTAGAGTAACTTGAGGACCGAGGGCCTGATTCAGAGCCGCTCGCTGTTTGCGAGCGCTCGCTCTGAATCAGGGCGGGGATTTTTCTTTTCACCTGCCTGATCACTAAGCTTTGGGTGCCCACCCACAGCTTGTGTGAGTGGGCTGAAGATGGTCACGATTATCGCGACCATCGGGCTTGCGAGGAGACCCTGTGGTAGGGTCTCAGCTCTCACAAGCCCGAGTGGACTCCCTGCTCTAATAGAGCAGAAAGTCCACTACTGGCATCACGAGTGATGTCAGTAGGGCCGCCCACAAACGCCTGTGTTTCTGCAGCCACCCCCCCTCCCTGCCTACAAAATGGGGCGAGCTGTCAATCAACATCGCCCAGTCTTGTAGCGAGACCCGTAGTGACGGAGCTGCCGTTGCTGGATGGGTCTTGCGCATGTGCACGACGAAGGCGGTGCATGTGCCGAGGGGGACCATTGACCCGCTTGCGAGCGCTGTGTACTTGCGAGCGGGTCTGAATCAGCCCCCGAGTTTGGGAACCTCTGCCTTAGGTAAATGACAAAGTTCTATATCTCACTGTATAACTCACTTGTCACAATTTGTAAGTACTCTGATTATAATTTTTTTATGGTCCTCTCAATTGAATTATATATTTTATTCTTTGGAACATACAGCTTTCTATTAGTAGAATATTGTATTAAATAGCATAATACATTATTACAGGTTGAGTCTCCCATATCCAAATATTCCGAAATACGGAATAATTTTATCATGACTGAGATAATGAAACCTTTGATTTTTGATGGTTCAATGTACACAAACTTTGTCTAAGGCACAAGTTATTAAAGATAATGTATAAAATTACCTTCAGGCTGTGTGTATAAGGTGTATATGAAACATAAATTAATTTCATTTCTGTACACAAACTTTGCTTGAGCCACAAAATAATTGAAAATATTGTATAAAGTTACCTGCAGGCTGTGTGTATAAGGTGTATATAACACATAAATGCATTCTGTGTGTATATTTGGGTCCCATTCCCAAGATATTTCATTACGATATGCAAATATTCCAAAATACAGAATATTCCGTTATCCAAAACACCCCTGGTCCCAAGAATTTTGGATATGGGAGACTCAACCTGTATAAATCATTTTGTCAAACATATGGAAACATACCTAAATACGTAGACAATAAACAAGGCATGCCTTTTTTAAGATAGCGCTCTGATGGTTTAGGCCAGATATTTTGGGGTAAGAGATAGAACTTGTTTTGTTGGTTTAGGCTTTTACTTTATGTTAAAGCTAGTTTTAGAGCTTGAATTATGCATAGGTTTCCTCTTGAGTTTAGGATGAAAAACAGTTATTTTTTGTTTTTTTTTAGCTGATTAAAATTGAGCAATGAAGATATTTCTCCCTAGAAGCCCAATTTAGAGGCTTATGAAGAGTCACTTGCCATACTGGAACCATTACTATGACGACTAAAGGTCTCCTAAATCATTTTACATCTTTGGACATTAAGGAAGTACCTGTGAGGTCCAATAGCAGTTGATATATGTGAATGACCAGTCTGAGTCTCCTTTATATGACCCTTACAGCATATGGGCAAAATATGCAAGAGGTAAATAGACACAGTAAATGGGAAGTGTTTGGAAACATAAATGCACTTGGATTTGTTAACTGGTTCATTAAAGTTACAAAATAATTAATTAGTATAGCAAAATTGTAGAATTATTTCTTTGTATACTTCAATCAAGAAAAGCAGACAAACCAGTAACAATCAATACCTCTCTATCCAATTAAGATGGGATTTCATATTGATTAGACATGACCTTTGTTTCTTGCACGAAGTGCCTATGTTGTAGTTATTTAAGGTATCTACAGAGTATTAGCTGATGATACAAACGCTTATCATGGTTTATACACAGCAAGGGACATTAAATTAAACATGCAGTTCTTGCTACTCTTAATGGTAGATGAATACTTAATTTGCTTTGCTGTCTTCTACAAGCGTACGTAGATTATCATGCTGATTTGCTTGAGTTTTTTTTATACAGCCTATCCTGCCCAAACCTGCTTTTACTGTATGTCATGTGGGAGCAGTGCCGGCTCCTTCTCACCACCACCCCCAATCCCGTACATACCTCTCCTGCATGTGTAATCTGTGAAGCATGATAATGTTAACTGAAAGATATACCAGCCTTTAAATAAAGTAAAAATACACTATGACTTACCACACTGTGGACCTCATTCAGAGCTGGTCGCACAGAGTGTGCGGTCGGTCTGAATGAGGGGAGGACATCTTGAATTTTCAAGATGTCCTCCTTTGCGGTGGTAAGGCTGTGGGTTAACACCCACAGCCCTACGACTGCCTAAGGTGATGGTCGCGATGGTCAAGACCATCGCGAGCATCGGGGCTTATGACGAGACCCTAGGGTAGGGTCTCCCTTGTCATAAGCCCCGGAGAGCTTCTGGCTCTGTCTGAGCCGGAAGCTCTCCACTGACATCACTAGTGATATCAGTGGGGCCGCCCCCAAACGGTAGGCATTCCCATGGGAACGCCCCCGTTTGGGCTGCCACCCCCCAGGCCCGCCTCCTAAATGGGGCGAGCTGTCAATCAACATCGACAGCTTGCCCCCTTTGGATCGAGACCCGCTACGACCGACGCTGTCGTGCGCATGCTCTGTGGGGGGCCATCGACCCGGTCTGAGCGCATCGGCGCTAACAACCGGGTCTGAATGACCCCCTGTGTCTTTGTCACTGATGATGCAGGCTGTATTTCTTGTCTGCCGTCTCTTCCATGGTCTTCTTGATGACAGTGCTGTGGATGCCTCACGAGTAGGAGGGATGGTGTCTGCAGCCAGCTATCCCCAGTCCTCTGCCCCTTATCACCTTCCTCGAATTCAGCTTCTCATCACTATCCTCAGCCCAAAAGCCTTCCATCACCTTCCTTAGCCTCAGACCCTCATCGCCTTCCTCAGCCTCAGACCCTCATCACCTTTCACAGCCTTAGACCCTCATCACCATTCTCAGCCCAAAAGCTACTCATAACCTTCCTCAGCCCCTCATCACCATCCTCAGACTTCAGCACCTTCATCAGACAACATCACCTTATGCACTCATCACCTTCCTTATCCCCCAAAACCCTTCACCTTCCCCAGCCATTAGTTCCATCACTCCCATCACCTTTCTCAGCCCTTAGTGTCACTCCCATGACTCCCATCACCTTACCCAGCCCTCAGCCTCTTTTACCTTCTTCAGCACCCAACCTCCATCACTTTCTTCAGCCCTAAACCCCTGCCCCTTCCCCTCTCCACCGCAGCCTACCTGATAGGTGGGGACAATGTGCGCCGGCGTGACCTATGAGGTCACGCCGCCACGTTGTTGAAGGTCATGTCTGGCCCGGGCTGCATCTGAGCCACATGCAAGCGCCCAGTGCTGCCCAGGCCAGACTGGAGCTATCTGCCATCCGTGGCCTGCTTTAAGCCCCGTATGGACCTCGGGGCCCCTCTGGACCTCGGGGCCCGGTAAAGGTGTACCCGTAGTCCCCTCCCTGTTGCCGAGCTGGGAGGGTAGGTGAAATTTCCAGCAATAATATGTAAACAATCATTGCTAAAGCTGGGTGCACACAGGAGCGACCGGCGATCATTCCAACTTTCCCAACGATTTCCCTTGGGGGAATTTAAGGCCATTTTGTATCAACAATAATGACATATAATTATTTGACTATTTAATCTTATTGGAAACATCCAATTGTCTAATTAGTCATTAAGTGGGGTGTTCAAAGAGTTCTGAAGAAAGACCCCAAACATTTCCAACTTTATATAGGCATTTTCACTGATTTTGCACTAGCTGGGGGAGGGGAAGACTGTGTGAAATAAGCCGCATTTATTCTTATTGAAATTATCACAACTGAATTTCTCCTTGGCAGCTGAATAGGAAAAACCTCATGGCTGCGGGAAAAGCCCAGCACCGTGGGATTTTTCCAAATTTTGCTTGCAATTGAATATGCCAATTAGAGCCAATCCTTGAAAGGGAATAGAACTTTCCTCTCATCAAATTAGCTACAAATCTATGGGGCATATTCAGTTGGGTACGTGAATTGCAAAAATCCCCCACCTGCAAGGTTTTTCCTTTAGGTGCGGGATTTTTGCTATTCAATTAGGTGCGGGGGTTTTTCCTTTTTTGACTGTCGGGAGTTTTTCTTTTCACGCAACCCCAGAGCAAGTGTGATTTTTTCTAAAATCATTATTTTTAGGAAAGATCAGTGGGACTTGCTCTGGGACCTCGGCGGAACCCCCCTTACGACTAATTAAGCAATTGGAAGTTTCCAATTAGCTTAGTTAGTCCTTAATTACTTACCTTCTGCAGCGCTGTCTTCTGCATCTTCTTCTGTATCCAGCGTCATAAGCCGAGTCCTCTGCTGCAGGGTGAGTATGTCAGTGTGTGTGTGTGAGTGTTTGTAAGTGTGTGTGTGAGTGTTGTGTGTGTGTGGCCCCCAATGTGTGTCCCTGGTGTCTGTGTGCTCAACCCCGGAATGGGCGCTGTGAGAACTACATCTCCCACCAGCCCCTGTCGCCTCCCAGCAGCCCCCGGTACTCCCAGCAGCCCCCTCTCCAGTAAGAAGATAGAAGGGGAGGCCACCGGGAGCCACGGAGACCACAGGGCAGGTAAGTGTTTTTTGGGGTTTTTTTCTATTTACGCGGCGCAGGGTTTTCAGAACTGAAATCCCCACGACCACTATTTTTTTTAATTGGATACCGCAGATATCAGGAGCGTACATACCCACGGTATTCCAAAATTGGGCGTGAGGGGCGCAAAGTTTTTTCCTCGCTAATCCTCGTGCCAAATTGAATATGCCCCAATGTACTTTCAACCTCACAGTATTGCGCAGGATACACTGCTTTCCTCTATTTGAACATCTCATCATAATACCACAATGTATGAATACAGATAGTTCTGCCCATTGTCACAAAAGCCAGTAATTATTTGTTTATTACCAGTTAATTATACTGTATAGTGCAAGCATATTCTACAGTGCTTTATAGAGAATATTTGAACATTCACATCAGTCCCTGCCCCAGTGGAGCTTACAATTTATGTTCCCTACCACAATCCAGAATGATTTTGGATTGTAGAAGGAAAACCACGAAAGCACAAGGATAATATCAGCAGCGTAACAAGGGGGGTCGAGCTGGGCACATGTCTTGGGTGCTGGGTCGGACCCGTGGGGGTGGTGCCACCGGCTGCCATCCAGGTCAGTGCGGTCCGGTCCAGAGTAGTGTATAAAACGTTGATCACGGATACATGACTGTTCGATCGCAGTGGATGTCTGGGAGCAGCCAGCAGCAGCCAATAAGAGTCATGCAGACTCTCAGTGGCTGCTGCACCCAGGGCCAGCACCAGGCTGGAGAGGCACCAACGCGGCCTACTACATTTGCTGGACGCCCTCTGAGATTTTGTTACCAGAGGGCACCTGGCAGCTCCTTCCCTGCAGTGGCAGCCAGAGGCTGGCACTCACTCCTGAGCTCCTACTTCCAGGTCCCACAGTGGATAAAGGGAGAGACATGATGATATATCTCTCTTAGTGCCGAGCGGAGGAGCAATAGGATGGTGGTGAGCGCAGGAGCGGTGATTCAGGTAAGTATAGTGTTTGTGTGTGTGTCTGTGTCTTTTATGTGTAAAGGGCACTTCTACTGGGAGCACTCACTGCACTGTATAAGGGGCACTGCTGGGGGCTCTGCATGAGGGGCACTACTACTGGGGGCACTACTACTGGGGGAACTGCATAATGGGCAATAGTACTGGGGACTCTGTATAAGGGGCACTAGTACTGGGGGCTCTGTATAAGGGGCACTACTGGGGACACTGCATAATGGTCACAACTGAGGTCACTGCATAATGGGCACTACTACTGGGATTTAAGGAGCAGTACTACTGGGGGCATTGCATAAGGGACACTACTACAGAGGGCATTGCATAAGGGGCACTACTACTGAGGGCACTGCATAAAGGGCACTACTACAGGGGGCATTGCATAAGGGGCACTACTACAGGGGGAATTGCATAAGGGGCACTACTACAATGGGTATTGCATAAGGGCACTACAACTAGGGGCATTGGTAAAGGAAAACTACTACTTGGAGCACTGCATAAAGGGCACTACTACTGGGGACATTGCATAAGGGGCACTACTACAGATGGCATTGCATTAGGGGGACTATTACTGGGGGCATTGCATTAGGGGCACTATTACTGGGGGCATTGCATAAGGGGCACTACTGCTAGGGGAATTGCATAAGGGGCACTACTACTAGGGGCTTTGCTTAAGGGGCACTATTACTGGGGGCATTGCATAAAGGGCACTACTACAGGGGGCATTAAGGTACATATGGAACGGAAAGGAATGTTCCCAGAGTGACGACAAATGGTGGCTGTCAAGTTGATACATCCCCATTTTCCTGCAGACACGCCCCTTGTGGCATGTGGTCACGCCCATTTTTTTGTGCACACATTTGGGGGAGCCATTTTTCATCTTGACATGGCACCCAAAAGGTGCCCACACACATACCGATGTCCTCACGATACGATTTTATGGCCAATTTCCTCATGAACTTTCACGGGAGCTCCCTTGCCGTTGTGATCACGATTTGGAGTTAAAAATGTCCAATCTGACTAAAGATCCATCTTGCAGCCAATGCATTGTATCCCAGATTGGCTAATCTGCCCTACAGCACGGCAGATCAGAAGATGCGATGTACGACGAGCGGGGACGCGCATCGGCATCATGCTCGTGAGTATAAACAAACAATTTTTACCTTTTTTACCCGATTCGTCGTCACGATTCATCGACGGCCAAATCGTGTAAAATGTCGCTATGTGTGTGGGCACCTTAAGACCCTAGCTATGCCCAAAGGAGGATTGGCCATAGACCTCACTGGGAGTTTTCCTGGCGGCCCGGACTGTTTTGGGGCCACTAAAAACAATTTAGTTTTCTGGTTTTTTTAAAAAAAAAAAATATGTGCACCGACCCTCCCAACGGAAGTCAACCCTGACATATTAACGGCTGAAGCTGACATGATTTTCTCATGGTGGTTGACCCCTCCCTAGGGACTAGCCACCTATGTCTGTGCTTTGCAGATCAGCACACCCCTTCCTGATTCACTACTCACCTTCCCTTAGCTCCCCGCTGGTGGTCTCAGGTGCTGGAAAGTTGGGATGTGAGGTGAGCAGCACAGGCAGCGTCTCAAAGCCAGAGTCACACACACACTGACTGCCTGTGGATCTATTCTGTAGATGCTGGGATTGGCGGCTGCTGCTGCCCCTCCAGTTGCTGCGGCAGAAGTCACCCGCTTCTCCCCCTCCCGTGGCTGCAGACAACCTAAGACTATCTTCTCATTCATCACCGGGCATGAGTTAGCCAGCAATGGACACCAGGCATTTCCTGCCGCTGGGTGAGTGCCTCTGTAGAATTCCAGGGTTTTCCAAAGGTAGGGAGCAGCACGTGCAAAATCTTGGAGGCGGGAGTGGGAGGAACTATTCAGTTGGCATGCATTTGTTGAGCGAAGTGGATGGGTGGAGTGTGAAGGGAGATGAGGTTAGGGATGTAAGTTGGAGAGGATTGGGTGAGGACTTTGTAGGCGAGTGTAAGGACCTTGAATTGGCATCTGAAGGGGAAGGGGAGCCAGTGTAGGGCTTGAAGGAGAGGGGAGTCAGATGTAGAATGTTTGGAGAGGAAGATGAACCGAGAAGAAGCATTGAGGATAGATTGTAGTGGAGAGAGGTGGGAGACTGGGAGGCCAGCTAGGAGGTTACAGTAGTCCAATTTGGAGATGACCAGCGAGTGGATGAGGGTTTTAGTAGCAACCAGGGTGAGGAAGGGTCTAATCCTGGAAAAAAATTTGAGATGGAAACGGCAGGACTGCGAGAGGTGCTGAATGTGTGGTTTGAAGGAGAGGGAGGAGTCTAGTATGTTTTCCCATCTCTGCTGTTACAGGACTTGATTAAACTTTGAGGCACCTCTGGAGTTGGGTGCCCTCTACTCCTGGTAATCCAACTCTGTAGTGTCTGCAAAAACGTGTGCACAAGTTGCAACTCTTGTTGTTAGTGCAGCTGGAAGCATCCCCATGGGCTCTCATTACTGAGGGGGTATCTAAACTGAGGCCAGCCCCTTGGGCACTCACTGCTAAAGGAGGCACCTACACAGGACACTAACTGCTGAGCTGGTACCAACACTGTGGTTAGCACCCTGAGCTTTCACTGCTGAGGGGGCACCTACACTGGGGGCAGCCCTCTGAACACTCACTACTGAAGGGGTAACTACACTGGGGTTAGGCCCTTGTTCACTCACTGTTGAGGGCAGGGCTGGCCCCAGGTCTACTAGCACCCTGTGCGAGAATTTGTGGAGCACCCCTCCCTAACACAGAGTGAAACTACCCCCCAGACTCCCCTGTAACAAAAAACACAGAGTGAATGCTTCCTATACACAGGAACTGATGAGCAAAAATAGACGGCACTCCAGAACAGTTGCACTAAACAAAGTGTGTTTATTGTGCAAGTCAGCAACATTTCTGGCACAGTTCTGGCACAGCTTGAGAAAGGTTCAATTGTGCCTAAACATTGCTGACTTGCCCAATAAACACACCTTGTTTACTGCAACTATTCCAGAGTACCATCTATTTTTTGCTCTCTCTACAGTGGGCTTGGCACCAGGACCTTCATTTTTATGATTTATTTTGAGTGCCTGTATCAAATAACAACTTAGTATATACATCCAAATATTTGTCAGTACATGATTGTTACTCATATTCTGGTAAAGCATATACTAAAACTACAAAGCAAAATAGCTACATGCATTCTATACAATAAACAAATAACTCATTAATTATGATGTCACGGGTAAGTGACCGTGCTTCCCGCGGTAGCAGCTGGCGACATCCTCCAGGTGACTATAGTTTAGTATCACATTGGAAAAATCGGTGTTGGCAAGTATGTATGTCTGTGTTCATTTATTTGTACACTGTTCTCTGATGATGGGGTTGCTCCCTGAAACGTTGGAATGCAATTAAGAAATTCTTTTAAACAATTGAAAATCTCCAGAGTGCCGCCTTCTTCTATGGACTATGCATTGGGTATACTAACCCTAGGAGGTCACCACAGTAAGCTACATTGCTAATGAAGGAGAGTGCCGGGCTATACGATTGCTTCTCATATATATAATTTGCTTAGTCCCGTTGTCCGTAATGCTCTATGAATTTGAATATCTCAATTTCACTAAGAGAAATTCATTAGATTTTTTGGCGACGGATATCAATTAGCAATAATGTACATAATTTGGAATAAAACTGATAAAAAAAATCACCAAAAAACACAAATGGGCGTGGCTACGTTGATAGCTCAATTTCAGAGCGATCTAACAATATTATTCTAACTGCCAAGAACATGCACTCCACTTCATTGATGCTGGAATCCTGAGAGGAAGCAATAAAGGAGAAAGAGTTTTCATTCCAAGAATCAAATTGGCCCCAAGTGAAACTAATTTGCCATTTACTCTAAAGAGGAGAACATTTCCTATAATTCCAGCTTTTGTTATTACAATCTACAAAATTGAGGGTCAGACACGGACTGTCACAGCGCTGGCGTCATCGGCTGACGTCCGCGGTGAAACAAGAGCAGGTGCCCTTCCCCGGCAGCTTTCCTCCCCCTCTCTCCTCTCCACTTCCCTTGGGGAAGACATGGCTGAAAATGAGGAGGCAGAGCCAGCTGCAGGGCTGAGACTGAAAATTAAGTTTTCAGCCATCGTGCAACTGGTAAGTACTTCTGGAAATGTGTTTCTGTGTATAAGGGTATGTGTGTATATTTCTATGTTTGACTGTATGGATTTCAAACAGCAATAAATGACACAATATGTAATTAAACTGTATACAATCAAAATTTGCCAATAAACCATAAATGGGCATGGCTTAGCCAGTGAGTGGTGATCATGTGACCTGTAACTAATGCAAGTTAGCATGGCCGGACTTCGCTGTGGTGTGTTCTTTCCTGGAGCGGTATGGTGCCACGCTGGAACTGCCCAAGCTGACGTTCCCGGAGCTGGAAGAGGCGCTGGTACAAATTGGCGAAATGTTCGCCACGGGCATACTAGTATATACTGTATATAAAATTCATAGCACAAATAATGTCAATAGTGTTATGTAGGCAAAAAAACAGTTAACAACACCAATCGCAGCACCCCTCTTTACCCAGGGTTGGCTCCAGGGTTCGGAGCAACCTGTGCCAGCACTACAAATAGCGCCCTCACAATGGGGCGTGTCCTACTTACCATAGGCCATGCCCCTATGTGACATTATTTGGAGGCGTACCCGCATGTCAGGCCTCCAAATAAGAAGTTAATTTTAAAAGTGATGTTGCCCATAGCAACCTATCAGATTATACTTAACATTTAACTAGGACCTTCTAGAAGTTAATAGCTAGAATCTGATTGGTTGCTAGGGGCAACATCACTTTTAAAACTCACGTCTAAAAACTCTCACTTTAGTAAATTTCCCCCCTACTCTCTCATAAATAGAAAACGAAGGTTGCCTAAACATGAGTGAAATAAAAGTCCTGGGGTTTTGCTGATTGGCTGTCTTGACAGCCTTGTTACTAGGCAGATTAAGTGGTTTTAGGGGTCAGGTTGTTGTTAGCTGACCAATGCTTGCAATTGTGGGTGTGCCTGTGATTTGGGGTATAAAAGAGGTGAAATGCATGTGATCCATACATGCCTACCCTCCCGGTTTTCGCGGGAGGCTCCCAATTTTTCGGGTAACCCTCCACACCCCCGGAAGGGTAAGCATTTCTCCCGCATTCTGCCCACTTCCTAGTGAAGTGGGCAGAATGAGAAGAATTCCAGCGCTGATCGCGGGTCTCCGTGAAGGGGGCGGGGCTTAATGACGTGTTTCTGCATGAATGATGTCATTTGGCCTCGCCCCCTATGTAAATTATAGGCAATCGCGGCAATTTTACCGCGAGGGGTGAGGCTCAATGACGTGACTCATCAGGCAATGCATCGCCACCCTCCTGCTTCTCTTACCCGGGCTTCTCCCGGGAAGAGAGCTTTCAAGGTAGGCAACTATGATGTGATCTGCCTCTTTGGTGATTCTGGAGGACAGATGAGTATCCAGCTGTTTGCAGCTTTATTACTTATTTTTCTTAAATCTCTCTCCTTAATCTCTCTCCTGTTCCTCCCTGTCATTCCTCCCTTCTTTCCCCCCTTGCTCCTTTCTTTATCCTTTCTTTCATAAGTGTTTTCCTCCTCTTTAGCTCTCCCACCCCCGCAGGTGTCCCCCCCCTATTTTTTCTCGCAAGTGAGATATTTAGATCATAGAGTTTTAAGGCGGTTTAGTACCAAAAAAAAATAAAAAAAATACAAAATAAAAAAAAGGGGCACGTCTTGGAAGGATTAGGATTGTCAGTTCAGGCGTAAACATGAGGGTAGTTGCATAGTCCCTTTCGGTGTTAAAGATGTTGAGGTGTGGCTCAAAGTTTCGCAGCAGCGGCGGCCCCCTGTAGATGCGGTGCGCATCCACAAAGTTTCTTTACCTAGGACTGGTGCGTTGGGAGTGGAGAGAGGAAGGTGTTTTGCCTTCAATGACTTGAGGTGTTCTCGTGGCGCCTCTTGTCATTTTCGTCACTCCTGCCGCATTTGTAACGGGGGGCACCCGGCCAGGGATTGCCATCGGGACTCTGGGGCCGCAGGGTCTGATAGGAACGATAGCTCCTAGACACCTAGTTAAGGCTAGGTCACCCATTTGTTTGCCAGAGTTTACTAAGTGGTTGGCTCGTTACCCTGATAGAGTGGTTGCTGCCTTTCTATTGGATGGTTTTAAATTTGGCTTTGTTTTGCCTATCTCCTGCCCGCTCCACGTTAATGTGCCCCGCAATTTGCGCTCCGCCCGGGAATTCCCTCAGGTTTGGCGATCTAAGGTGGACACTGAGGTTTCGCTGGGCAGGATGGAGGGCCCGTTCCCTTGTCCTCCCTTGCTGAATCTTTGCATCTCACCTTTGGGGGTGGTCCCTAAGAAGGCACCCGGGAAGTTTTGTCTAATTCAACATTTATCCTACTCACATGGTAATTCGGTTAACGATGCTATACCCGATACGACTTGCAGTGTTGTATGTAAGTCCTTTGTTGATGCATTGGGTCTGGTTCGTAGTTTTGGTTTGGGGGCTTTGCTGGCGAAGGTAGATGTTGAGTCTGCATTTCGCTTGTTACCTTTACATCCTGACACAATGCAGGCCCGGGGGCAATTTCTTCGTGGATAAATGTCTGCCCATGGGCTGTGCGGTCTCCTGTGCCTATTTTGAGAAGTTCAGTTCGTGTCTACATTGGTGCATAGTGGCAGGCACTGGCCATGTTTCCCATGGGACGGGTTTTTTGCAGAAATTTAGAGAGGTCCAAGGCCGGGGTGAGCCAGCCTCATCACTACGTTCGTTTGTCTTCTGAGATTAAGGAGGATCTTCGAACTTGGGCCCTGATTCAGAGCCGGACGCTCTGGCAGAGCGCTCGCTCTGAATCAGGGCCGTCGCTCCTACTTTTTGGAGTGGCCTCCTGGCTGCTCGCATAGCTGTGGGTGACCACCCACAGCTATAGCGAGCGGCCAAAATGATGGTCGCGATGGTCAAGACCATCGTGACCATCGGGTTTGCGACGAGACCCTTGCGGTAGGGAGACCCAAAAGCACTCCCACTGACATCACTAGTGATGTCAGAGGGGCCGGCCCCAGACGGTAGGCGTTCCCATGGGAACACCTCCGTCTGGGCAGCCACGCCCCCGGCACGCCCACCATAGGGGGCGTGCTGTCAATCACCATCAACAGCACGCCCCCTTTGGTGCGAGACCCATAAATACGGCTTGGCCGTCGATATTCGGGTCTCGCGCATGCGCACGATGGAGCCACCTCCGTCGTGCGCATGCGCACTTGGGCAACATCGCGAGCGGGTTTGAATCAGGCCCACGGTCCAGTTTTCTGGTTCATTTTAATGGTAAACTAATTTGGCCTGCTGCTCCTGTAGCGAATGCTACTTTGCAGCTTTTCACCGATGTGGCTGTTTCCTCTGGTTTTGGGGGCCTTTTTTAACAGGGAGTGGTGCGCAGCGCTCTTGCCTCCTGAGTGGCATTTGGAAGGCCTTACTATTAATTTGCTTTTGTTGGAACTCTTCCCCATTGTAGTGGCAGTCGAGCTATGGAGGGAGCGTTTGGCTAGTCAGCATGTAGTTTTCTGGTGCGACAATCTAGGGGTAGTTCAGGCCATTAACAATCAGCGTTCTTCCCCCCCCCCCCCGGCTTTGCGGCTCCTTAGGCAGTTGGTCTTGCCTTCCTTAGAGGCCAACATTTGTTTTCGTGATCGTCACGTCCCTGGGGTGCATAATGCGATTGCTGATTCATTGTCCCGATTCCAATTTTCCCGTTTCCGTTTGCTGGCGCCGGCAGCTTCTGCAGTTGGGTTACCGTGCCCTCCATTTGTATGGCAGATTATCAGGCCGGAATGGAGGGCCTGGCGCAGAGGTCGCTGGCTCCAGCAACTCGGAGGGCTTATTCTGTGGCGAGGCATGGCTGGCAGGCTTTCTGTTTATGTCTAGGTTCGTTTGGGGGCATCACCAGCATGGTCGCTCCAAGGTTTCCATGGCCTCAGCCCTGGCAGGGATTTCCTTTTTCAGTAAATGAAAGGTTTTACTGGATCTAACAATATCGTTCCTCCTTTCTAAAGCCCTTGAAGGATGGGCCAAGGACTTTCCAGCCAGGGCTAGCAATCTCCATCTCCTTGTTCGCTTGCTGGGTGTGATGGACAGTGTGGCTTCGGATTCTTTCGAGGCCTCGCTGTTCCATTTGGCTTTTGCAGTTGCATTTCTTGGGGCTTTTACGGTCAGTGAGATTGTAGCTTCCAGCAAGTCCTCGGTGTCCACAGGGTTCATGATGGGAGACATCGTGTTCCAGGAGTCATATGTTTTGTGTAAACTACGTTTTTCCAAGATGGATCAGTTAGGCCGGGGCAGGTGGGTTACCTTGCATAAACAGTGTGACGCCTCTGTTTGCCCGGTGTGACTTGCCGCATTGTATATGGCTGGTCACCCAGCAGGCGGTGCCCAATGGTTGGTGCATTCAAATTTGTCCCCTCTCTCCAAATTTCAATTTGCTGCTGTTCTTCGGCATAGCTAATTGGCGTTAGCCTTAGATTGCGCTAGTTACGGGACCCATTCCTTCCGGATCGGTGCCGCTACAAGTGCAGCAGTGATATTCAAAAGATTAGGAGGTGGAGGTCCTCTGCATATAAAACGTATGTTCGCTGCGACAAGCTGTAAGTGCGTTCCTGCGCCAACCCAAAAATGTTGTTTACCCGCCAGTTATCAAAAGGTTAGCATTCGATAAGTGGGGGTGTGAAGGGATTTTTTTAGTTTTTCCTCCCAGGGACCATTATCTGGCCCAACTTGGTTCACGGGGAAGGTATTTTAGTTTTTCTTCTTCACTCGGGTTACCTGTTTCCACCAATGCATCCCTGCTAGTTTAGTTGCTGTGTGTTAATTTTGTTGTGTGCTGTTTGGTTTTGGTGCGGTGGCTCATGGTTAGGGTGTTCTTTCCTTACAGTGGAAGACTTTGGAGAAAACCAGGTTTGGCTTGTCGGCCATTCCTATATTTTCTGGGCTGAACAGCATGGTTTGGGTAGATGTGCCAGTTTATTGCTGGGTAGTAGGCATGTTCGCTGGATAGGTGTGCGTGGCCTGCTCTGTGCATCCGTGCGAGATTTGTTGGTGGAGTCTGCAGCGAAATGGGGAGTACCTGATTGGTTGGTCCTGCATGTTGGTGGGAATGATCTTTGTAAATTGAAAGGTTTGAAGTTGTCTTTTCAGCTGAGAGAGTTGGTTGATGTGGTTCTCTTGTTGTGGCCGAATGTGTGCATTGTATGGTCTGAAACAGAGCTGCGACTGGTATGGCGTGGTGAGCGGGACCACAAGGCTTTGGATAGGGCGAGACTGAGGTTAACAGAGCTTTGAATAAATGTGTCCTGTCCTTTGGTGGCTTGGTAGTCAGGCATAGCTTTTGGGGTTCGGATTTAGCTAGATTTTTTCGTCCAGACGGAATTCATTTTAATAATTTGGGTTTAGATTTGTTTATTAAGGAGTTGCTTGTCTTTTTGGATTAGTAGTTTTTTCTGTTAGTGGCGGGCCAGTCTCAATTTGAGGCTGGCTTTGGCGGGAGAACGCTGCATCTCAGTGGCTTTATTGTGGCGCAAGAGAGCTTTGTGAGGGCGCTGGACCCCGATGTAACATAACGAGTTTGTCCTTCTCGTACGAGGGGACCCGAGCGCTTTTGTACAGAAGAGCTCGGAGTAGACTGGCCCAGGATGGAGGCGAGACCTTCACAGCATAAGTGCGTCTTGAGGGGGAGCGTTTTAGTCGTTCCCCGTTTATGTCAGCTTGAAAGCTAGAACTGAGTATGCAGCGTCTCCTGGCCACCGTGGTTAGGTGAATTCATTAATTCGGAAATAAAAGCTGTGACCTTTTATCCAAGCTGTTATGGTGTCCGTCTCTTTATTTATTAGATAAGTTAAGCGCTAAGTTAAGTAAGGATGTTTAAGATATTTAATTAGCAATAAGCCAATGGAGATCTTATGGGGTGAGGGAAATATTACATAATCACCCAAACATACAGTGAACATATGAAGATCCCTTTCTCAAACTAATCAAAAACACACACTATTTAGATTGCCAGCAATCAAAATACAATTGTGATTAAACCAACTCAGGTATACTTAATTTGGCATTCTCATACTCTAGTCTGCAGAATACTAACTTTAACTAGTGGTAAGTTATGAGAAAACATACAGTACCTCTATATAATAATTGAAACCAAAATACTGGCTAATTTTACTAAACTATAGGAAACAAATACTTCAAATAATGATGTAGACTAGGATAACTATGCATACCTAAACAGCAGGGTGGATTGGTTGTAAGCTTCACTGGTAGATGCAGGGGCGTATTTATAATGGGTGCAGAGTGTGTGGTGAACATGGACCCCTGGGTCCAGGGAGGGCCAGCACTGCACACCCTGCACCCATAAAACTTAGCTCTCCGGAGTCCCACGTCAGCTCCAGTGTCTGCGCCTGTAAAAAACGGCTGGAAAATGGCTGCCGCAGCCATTTTCCAGTCGTTTGCGCATGCGTAGCACAGGGAAAATGGCTGCCGTGCCCATTTTCCCAGTGACCTGTGCATGTACTATAGACTCTGGGCACACTCTAGTGCCCAGAGTCTATATCTGCGGCACCGGACAGAGAGGAGGGAGCCCGTTACGGAGACTGCACATGGGCCCCTTCCTCTTTAGAAATGCCCTTGGGTAGTTGTATGTAATTTGTTTGTCCAACATGTAACAGGAATTGAGCAACAAGGGTCCAAGTCTACAGACACTCATGCATGGTGATCTCTCATGCTGGTCTCCACACAGTCTGTTGGACACAGGCTATGGCTAGAGTGCTGTTCCATGAGCTTGTCATCTAGAAGTGATCAAGCTGCAAGTCTGGGGTGCTATGTACATTATGAAGTATTGTATGACATCACCTTGATGCTCAATGTACTGTATAACATTCAATGAAATGCTGTCTGTACATTATCGCAGTCACTGGCATGTGTTAGTTTTGTATGGTGATCATGGGATACAGACTTTGCTGTATGGTGGTAACCAGTGGTGGCTCCAGAGGTGGGGCTGCAGCGCAGTTCAAAATTCAAATAGGGGAGTCACACCAACTGTCATTTCAAACAAAGCCAAACATCGCTAGCTGGGACTCACTGGCAGTTGGTGTGACTCCCCTATTTGAATTTTGAACTATGCTATAGCCCCCCTTCTGGAGCCTCCACTGGTGGTAACTATGAAGCTGTTTGTGCTGTATTGTCACTAGGATCCTCAATTTAATGTGTGGCAGGCCCTAGAATGATCTCTGTACTTTATGGTCTCTAAACTTGTGGCAGAGAATGAGATGCTCTCTGTACTGTATGATGATCACTAGGATCAGGGGTGTAGCAAAACCTATGGGGGCCCCATAGCAAAATGTCTAAAGGGCCCCCCTCTGTGCAAATTATTTTGCAGTTTATCCATTTTGATTGCAAGTTATGTAATATTTGCACTATCTGCCTACTTAACTGACATGCAGGATTAAATGAATGGTAATTAGCATATAGTAAGCATTATAAACGAAAAAAAATCAATTTATAAAAAAGATAATCTCTCTAATCCTAAATGTTTATGATATAACATAGTATATAAGAAGGCTATGATTCACTAATAAATCAGTTAGTGGGGATAAATGGAGGCATAGGGGTCTATTTACTAAGCTGTGTTAGGAGATAAAGTGAACGGTGATAACGTACCAATCAATCAGCTCCTAACTGTCATCTTTCAAACAGCCTGTGACATGGCAGTTAGGAGCTGATTGGCTGGTACCTTACCACCGTTCACTTTATCTCCTAACACAGCTTAGTAAATAGACCCCATAGACTGCTGGGACAGTGACAGAGATGGCCTGCAGCACCACTTAGAGGCGGCCTGAGCCCTACAGCAGCCACATTCTCTACACCTACTGTCAGAGATCTGCTGCTAACTTAGACAGGTGCGTAGGCATATACTGGGTGTTGAATCTGCATAAAGGTCTGCAAATTAAAAGCTGCAGATAAAATTGAAGGATGTGTCTGAAGGGTTAAGGATGACAGGCCAAAATTTGTTATAAAGCCCTTACCTGAAGATGTTATTCAGATTCTTTTTTTTAAGATATTGCCATTCAGGATCTTATTGGAAGATTTAATCCAATATTCATGTCAGTAGTAGTTATCCAAAGTCACCTAAATAAAGCAGGAACTTCTCAGAGAGTATCAATGTAGGACAAAATGTTACCACAAAATGGCTGCCAGTAGCTGGGCATCCTTGATATAGGGCTGTGATCTGCATTGTGACATCACAATGCATGCAGCAGCTAGAGATGGCTGTAGCTTGGAGAGGGCTGGGCCCCAGAGGAGGCCTGGGCCTTGTAGAAGCCGCACTCTCCACACCTACTATAGCTATGCCCTTGACTGGGATGGTGTTTGTGCTGTATGGCAGGCACAACGATGCTCTCTGTATTGTATTGCTGTCAAGTTGGCTATTTTGCTAACACCAATTATGTTTGTGTTGGGGCACCAACAGTTGCAATTTGAATGATGTCACTCTCAGAATATTTTCCTGGGCCACTTTAAGTTCCCAATCCGCCCCTGGTTACGCCACTGGTTAAACTCCACACAGTAGGAGCCTTGATGAGAATTGAACCAAGGATATCCATGCTGTGAGGCAGTAATGTTAACAATTACACCATCTTACAGACTTTAGCATTATTCCTCCTTTCAGACTCCTGCATTCAAACTTTACCCTTGGAGACGGGCTAAGTACAAGATGCCGGAACTCAGGATTGCGATGCCTATTGATTGGTTCGGATTACCTTGAATCCAAGCCGCCCGAACCTCTGGTTTCCGAGTCAATCCAAGCCCTGGCTCTGGTTTTCCCGCCAGGCTTGGTTTCCAAATCGAGGCAAAGCATTCTCCTGGCGTTGGATTCTTGTTAGTTTTGGATTCGATATAAGGGTGCCGCGCCCAGGACTCACCGACATTTCACTCCAGTCACGCTGCTGTGTGCTGCGATCTGCTTTGTCCATTCACAAGTGGCTGTGCAGAATACTTATAAGTGGCTGTGCGGTGTCCATCTCAGTGGTTGTGTGGTGTCCATCTCAGTGGCTGTGCGGTGTGCATTTACTACAAGTAGCTGTGCAGTGTCCATCTAAGTAGCTGTGCAGTGTCCATCTACTATAAGTGGCTTACTAATCACATATGTACTAACATATGCGATTAGTATCGCAAAGGACAGCTCTTGCAATACGAGCTGCCCTTTGTGCAGCAGCCAACGTCGGGTGACGGGGTCTCCGTGGGACCCCGCCCCCTCCGAGCCCCAGGAGCTTCCTGCTGGTCACCTGTGCAGGATGCCCTAGGCTTCTCCTCCTCCGTCCTGCACCTAGAAGAAGATTAGGAAGAGGAGGAGGCAGAGGACCCAGGAGGAGCGCGGGCCGGCGACCATGGAGAGCAGGTGAGTGAGGGCCAGCGCTGGGCGACGGCGGGGCGGGGCGGCGAGGCGGCGGTGAAGCATCGGGAGTGGGGTGCAGTAAGAAGCCCATAGGCTTCTATAGGGTTACCCTCTGCACCAATAAAAGTGCGGCTGGTGCTTAGTATATATGGAAATGTGGTAAAAACTCAGGTTTTGGGGTTTTTACCGCATTTTTCCTTTGGTACATCCCGGCCTAAGGCAGTTGAACAAACTGTGGTTTCAGAAACAGAAATGTCAAAATCCCTGACGAGAGTCTAAGTTTATCCTCAAGTAGTTCAAGTCCTCCTATTGACTCTTATTGGCCATAGAAGCATACTGTCCTTAGGGCTCCACTATGTTGGTGACCTAACTGTTTCTGCCTACTGATTCCCAAATCCTTATAATTCCGAGCCACTATCACCAGGATAGCTGAGTATGGCTCAGCTGCTCTGGCAATATTTTTAGATAAACTGCACCAATAGGGAAAATGTTATTGCCACAATAACCCCCTGTCTTATTGCATGTTAAAGGGGTCTCTTATTAAGTATATACAATACAGACATCTTTCAATCAGACTCAATTTTGTGATTTCCGTATCACATCGTCCAATAAGCACTAATGGAGATTGTCTGTGAAATACTAAACTGTAAGATTCTGGGGCAATATGTTTTCCAATTACATTAATAAACAAAATATATGGATTTGAAAAATGTACTTAGATCTACCCATGGATATAATCTTAGAAACTCATATTCTACATTAAATAAATGATTTGTGGGGGGGGGGGGCGGTGGGGGGGGTCACAACTTCACATTATTAGCTTTTTGTTTTATTTGTCTAAAAAATAATATATGGGATCTTCATAATTGTTGATAGTGTTGAGCGCTACTACACACACCCCATTGTCTTCCTCCAGGAAGGTTTTATTCCCTGTTTCAAGATGGCCACCGGTCTTAACTACTGCGCACATGTGTCGCCATCTTCTCACTGTGTTGGGTGTCAAAGTGGGAGACAGTAGTTTCTCAATTAGCTCCAGAGAGATGCCGGTATTACCGCTACCCAAAATGCCTTCCAGCATCCTTGTACAACTCCCCGGTCACCAGATACACTCATCGGCTGGTGAGCTGTATATTACATCGCTCCGCTGAAGCTCAGCTCCATAAAACCAGTGTATATAACAGTGAGTATGGCTGTATCTCACACAAATATAACCACTCCACTTGTTAAGCAGTCAGGCTGTTTGTTGTCTCTGGTGTGTACTTGAACTCTACAACACCTATAAACCTGCACACACATATTTCCAAAAATAATCACGTAGGATGGGATCAAGAATTGGGCTAATTTGTCAATAAGTTGTATTTTTGTCAGAACATCCTACAAATGGTGAGCTGTGCCTATGCCAGAAGCATTATTACACTTACAAATGATTATAAACAGAAAAGAGCATGTAATAGTAAATGCGGAAGATCGGGAAGCGTTCGCTCGCCAGGCATAGACAGCTCAGCTGAATGAGTGACAGGGCCAGGCCACTTGAAACGGGGGAGTGGAGGTGCAAACGCAGGCGTGCCTGAGTGTCTCTACGCCATTTCAGAGGCATGCATAATTAAGTGGCAGTGTCACAGTACATGTCACTTGGTTGTATTTCACACTGAGGTGACCACAGTGCTTTCAGCAGGGTATAGTCAACCTCAAGCACTGCAATCGCATCCGATGGTGCTCGATGTACCAATGGTTTCATGCACTTCCAGGAGATGACATACGCAAGTGGGCATCTTATGAATGGCTGGTGGGTGTCTGCATACACTAAGTGATTGCATGCCAAGACATAGTGGGCATGCTAATGCCTTGCCGTGCGATCGCCTGCCTTGCTGAGCGCGCGCTGGATTTGCATACACAGGGTGAGAGCGAACGCATCTACCGAGTGGGTCTGAATGAGCTCCACTGTCTGAAAGGGGTCTCAGCCAGGTTGCACCTGGGATGGACCCGTGTACAAAATCTCAGGTGTGACTCGACATTGCGATATGAAAGGGGTATTAGTAGATTCACCAGGTTCCATAAACTAAAATTAGTAGAGTTCCTTTATTATTGTTTTCTAATAAAAGATTATAACTTTATAAAGTCCCATAGGTAGCAATATTAAACACATTTTATTTTTGAAACATATATCTCTTTGTGTATGTTATGAATACCTATTTCAGATAAAGCAGCTTTTCTAGCAGGCCACTCCAAAACGATCATGCATATGCCAATTTCATGCCCATTGATTAGATTCTCCAGGTGAAAACTTTGAACAACAATATACAGGTTTAGACTCTCTGTATGGTGCTCCTAAATAGTGATATTGGTAATGAGCGCTACCGGGCAAACATTTAAAAACCTGCCTTTTGCAATATTCGCCTCATTTCTCTCTTGGCCATAATACTTTGCATGATTCATTAGTGAAACTTGGTCTTAAATGCTCTTGTTCCTACCACAACAACATCACACAGATGAATGAATTCACTGTCATCATCCCAGCTCTGCTCAAAGACTATGGATTCTATCATGTGCTAATTTAAACCCCTTTCACGTCGCAATGCCGAGTTGCACCTAGGATTTTGTACACAGGTCCATCCTAGGTGCGACCCAGCTGAGACCCCTTTCAGACAGGCGCAATGACCCTGCTTATTACTGGGTCGATGACATCACCACCATCACGTGATGAGATCATCTCCAAGTACTGGCTCTTCCTATGCTATGAACGGGACCCGGGTCGCATCTACACTGCATCCTCAGCGATCAAAAAAGGGGTGTGGCTTAACAAAAAAAAGGGCATGGCCTCACAGGAAATCCCTCCGTGGGGTGTGCCCAGCATGATGCTGGGCTGCCCCTGGAGACTAGTGCATGCACTGTTGGCTCCTCCTCTGTGACAAAAGCCGAGTGCTGCAGGAGAATGTCACACTGCAGCACCCGGCTCTTGTCACTGATGAGGAGCCGCCATTTTTGTGTCACCCCCTCTGAGGGTGGCGCCCGGCGCGACCTGCACCCCCATAGTGAAGCCACTGATTAGAGCCATTTAGGAAATTAGCTCAGGTAAGAATTGATAGAATTTAATTTATTGCACAAACATATGGGCTGTGTAAATAAGGAATATAGGTGCCCTTCTCAGCTTGAATTGGTTTCCAGTCTGTCCACGCCTGAAAGCTACTCAACAAAAGAGGAATCTTCAATCAGGAAGATTTGGTAATAACACATAAATAAACAGTGGCAACTGCTACACACACCTTCCACAGAGATATTCGCTACTACAAGCCTTTACAATTCAGCATCCCTGGAAGCAAATGCTGTAACACAACAGTCTAAAGTGAGAGTTTTTATAAGTGGAGTTGTTGCCCATAGTAACCAATCAGATTCTAGCTATTATCTTCTAGAAGGTGCTAAATGAATGATAAGTAGAATCTGACTGGTTGTTATGGGCAACAACTCCACTTCTAAAAAAAACTCACTTAAATATACTCCGGCTTCTTTTCACCATGCCATGAACATTACCACCAGCCCAGAGCCTCCCACCACCCAAGTTCCTGCCACGCTGTTGTGCAATGTGTGTCATGGGCAGAATGTGTGTGCAACTGCATAATATACAAAGTATTTATGAAGCACAAAACAACAGCTCTGTACAGCAAATGCCATTCTGAACCTGCCAAAGACCTGTATTTGCGTAAGTGCACCTAGATGTCTACACTTCTACACAAAAATAGGTGCATAGATATTTCTACTCTCTGAGATCTTTATCACCACTGCCCACTCTCTTCCTGTGGCAGCTCCATGCATGCATACTTCCCAACAGTAGAGGTCTCCAAAGCAGAATGGCAGTGTGGCCGTGACACACTGGTGAGATGTCCATGTCCCTGGTAGCCATATGAATGCCCTGGATATACCATCCTCGACATTGGGTCAAAAATTCTATTTTTGGAAAACAAGATTTTAAATCTTGTATTTCTGGTTAAAGCAACGATGTTCTGTAGTGTAAATATGTAGCCATATGTAATTATGTTTGATGTTTTATTTCCAAGATTAAGAGGAAGATACGTTTTTAATAAAAAAAAAACAATTTGTAAATTTTGAAATGTACAACCTTCACTTACAAGTTCAGATAAATACTCAAATGCTTAGAAATGTCTACATTTGTTGATCTGTTTTGCTCATTCCTAAATACACCCTAAATCAGAGGTTCCCAAACGCGATCCTCAAGGCTCCCCAACAGCTCAGATTTTAGAGACACCCATGGTTGAGCTGTATACCGTGTATATATATATATATATATATTAGGGGTGTGCACCGGCCACTTTTCGTGTTTTGTGTTTTGGTTTTGGATCTGGATCTTTCTTCGTGTTTTGGATCTGGATTGGTTTTGCCAAAATCACCCTTCTGTATTTTTTTTAAAAAGCATAAAAACAGCTAAAATCACAGAATTTGTGGGTTTTTCTGCTCCTATGCTATTATTAACCTCAATAACCTTAATTTCCACTCATTTCCAGTCTATTCTGAACACCTCACACCTCACAATAGTGTTTTTATGTCCAAAAGGTTGCACCGAGGTAGCTAGATGACTATGCTAAGCGACACGAGTGGGCGGCACAAACACGTGGCCCATCTAGGAGTGACACTGCAGTGGCAGACAGGATGGCAGTTTGAAAAACTAGGTCCCAAACAGTACATAATACAAAGAAAAAAAAGAGGTGTAAGATGGAATTGTCCTTGGGCCCTCACACCCACCCTTATGTTGTATAAACAGGACATGCTCACTTTAACAAACCAACCATTTCAGCGCCAGGGTCTTCCACACGACTGTGGCTGAAATTATTGGTTTGTTTGGGCCCCCACAAAACAAGCTGGCAATTAATCTGTCCCTGCACAAACTGGCTCTACGGAGGCAAGATGTCGTCCTCATCCTCCTCATTCACCGATTCCTCACCCTCTTCAGTGTTGTGTACATCCTCATCCTCACAGAGTATTCATTCGTCCCCACTGGAATCCACCACCACAGGTCCCTTTGTACGTTCTGGAGGCTAGTCTCCCTGGAAGAGTTGATAATTAATTTTTATGAACATCATCTTCTCCACATTTTGTGGAAGCAACCTCCTACGCCTTTCGCTGACAAGGTTCCCGGCTGCACTAAACACTCTTTCGGAGTACACACTGGAGGGGGGGCAACTCAGGTAAAATAGAGCCAGTTTGTACAGGGGCCTCCAAAGTGCCTCTTTTTCTTGCCAGTACAGGTACGGACTGTCTGACATGCCTACTTGGATGCTGTCACCAATGTAATCCTCCACCATTCTGTCAATGGTGACAGTATCATATGCAGTGACAGTAGACATGTCAGAAATTGTTGCCAGGTCCTTCAGTCCGGACCAGATGTCCAAACTTGGTCTTGCTTGCCCTGCCTCACCGCCAGCGGGTTGCTTAGTATACCTAAGTTTTTTCCTGGCAGCACCAGTTGCAGGAGAAAATGAAGAAGGAGCTGTTGATGTGTCACGTTCCGCTTCAGCTGACAGTGTTTTCACCAGCAGGTCTTTGCACCTCTGCAGGCTTGTGTCGGCCGGAAAGAGAGACACCACATAGGCTTTAAACCTAGGATCGAGCACGGTGGCCAAAATGTAGTGGTTTGATTTCAACAGATTGACCACCCTGGAATCCTGGCAAAGCGAATGAAGGGCTTCATCCACAAGTCCCACATGCCGAGCAGAATTGCTCCATCTTAGCTCTTCCTTCACTTTCTCCAGCTGCTTCTGCAAAAGCCTGATGAGGGGAATGACCTGACTCAAGCTGGCAGTGTCTGAACTGACTTCACATGTGGCAAGTTTGAAGGGCTAGAGAACCTTTCACAACACGGAAATCATTCTCCACTGTGCTTGAGTCAGGTGCATACCCCCTCCTTTACCTATGTCATAGGTGGATGTATAGGCTTGAATGGCCTTTTGCTGCTCCTCCATCCTCTGAAGCATATAGAGGGTTGAGTTCCACCGCGTCACAACCTCTTGCTTCAGGTGATGGTGGGTCAGGTTCAAGAGTGTTTGCTGGTGCTCCAGTCTTCGGCACGCAGTCGCTGAATGGCGAAAGTGGGCAGAAATTTTTCGGGCCACCAAAAGCGTCTCCTGCAAGCCCCTGATGCTTTTCAGAAAATTCTGCACCACCAAATTTATTGTGTGAGCAAAACATGGGATATGCTGGAATTTGCCCAGATGTAATGCCCGCACAATATTGGTGGCGTTGTCAGATATCACAAATCCCCAGGAGAGTCTAAGTGCGGTAAGCCACTGGGCGATGATTTCCCTCAGTTTCTCTAAGAGGTTGTCGGCGGTGTGCCTCTTACTGAAACCGGTGATACACAGTGTAACCTGCATTGGAATGAGCTGGCGTTTTTGAGATGCTGCTACTGGTGACGCTGCTGTTCTTGCTGCATAAGGTGATACATCTACCCAGTGGGCTGTCACAGTCATATAGTCCTTAGTCTGCCCTGTTCCACTTGTCCACATGTCCGTGGTCAAGTGGACATTGGGCACAACCGCATTTTTCAGGACACTGAGGACACTTTTTCTGACGTTTCTTTACAGTCTCGGTATCGCCTGCCTAGTGAAGTAGAAACTAGACGGGATTTGGAACCGGGGACACACTACCTCCATCAATTGTCTAAATCCCACTGCACTAATGGCGGATATTGGACGCACGTCTAACACCAACATAGCAGTCAAGGCCTCAGTTATAAGTTTTGCTTCAGGATGACTGCCGTCGTACTTCATCCTCCTCGCTAAGGACTGTTGGAGGGTCAATTGTTTAGTACAAGTAGTGGTGTTCCTACTTCCTCTCTGGGATGATGAACGACTCCCAGCAGCAACAGCAGCAGCGGCAGCAGTAGGTGTACCAATGCAGGATCCTCCGGAGGAATCCAGGATAGGAGAGTCAGTCATGCCAGTGACATGGCCTGCAGGACTACTTCCGATCCTGACTAAGGAGGAAATTGACGAGGAAGGAGGTGACGATGTGGTTTGCAGGCACTTGGATACAACAGGACGAAGGGATTTAGGTGTCCCTGGACTGCTTACGGTCTTAGCTAAAGTTTCTGAACTTGACAGTAACTTTTTATGAACGCGCTGCAGGTGACATATAAGGGAGGATGTTACTAGGTGGTTAACGTCTCTACCCCTACTTATTTCACCTTTACATATGGTACATATGGCAAGACAGTTGTTGTCCGGAGTTGGATAGAAATATTGCCAGACCAATGAGGTGGAATGTTTGGTCTTCTGCCCAGGCATGACCGTGATGGGCTTTTTCATCCCACAGACAACAACTTTCTCCCCTGGAGCCTGATTTAAACAAACCACATCACCATCAGAATCCTGCTCGCCAACTTCCTCCTCAGCACCAGCTACACCAGTATCCTCATCCTGTTGTACTTCAACAGTGACATCTTCAATTTGCATATCAGCAAGTGGACTGTGGGTGCTCCTTTCAGCACTTGCAGAGGGCATGCAAATGGTGGAAAGAGCCACCTCTTCCCGTCCAGTGCTGGGAAGGTCAGGCATCGCAACCGCCACCACACTTGGACTCTCCTTGGGGATTTGTGATATCTTCTTAGAACGCACAGTTCTTCGCTGTGCTTTTGCCAGCCTAACTCGTTTGATTTTTTTAGTGGGATGAGGGCTTCCATCGTCATGTGAAGCTGAACCACTAGTCATGAACATAGGGAAAGACCTTAGCCGTTCCTTGCCACTCCGTGTCGTAAATGGTATATTGGCAAGTTTACGTTTCTCCTCAGATGATTTAAACGTTTATTTTAAGGTCATTTTCGTGAACTTTGTCATTTGGGATTGTTTGTGCCCTCTACTATGATATTGGGCATCGGCCTTGGCAGACGACGTTGATGGCATGTTATCGTCTATGTCATGACTAGTGGCTTCAGCACTAGGAGGAAGTGGTTCTTGATCTTTCCCTATTTTATTTTTATCGGAGAAAGTTTGGTCCTCCATTTATGTTATATTGTTATATACGTGCGGCTAAGGCGCACACAAACACAGAAAATATTTTTTTATTATTGTTGGAGACTAGTGCACCTTGTGGGTTACACCACCCTTTAAGAAATGAGCCAGCCGGCTCTTTACTTATGGGACACAGGCGCATGCTTGGCACTGCTCCTTTGTTGATGCATGTGCAGTTACAGTGTGCACAATTCACAAAGAGAAAAAAAAGAAGAATTTTTTATTTTTTGTGGAGCGCACTTTGAGGGTTACACCACCCTTTAACAGACAGACGCACGCTTGGCGCTGTTGCTTTGAGGATGCACGTACAGTGCACACAATTCACAAACACAGAAGAAAATATTTTATTTTTGTTGGAGTGCACTTTGGGCGTTACACCACCCTTTAACAGACAGATCAATGCTTGGTGCTGCTGCTTTGAGGATGCATGTACAGTGCAGACAATTCAAAAACACAGAAGAAAATATTTTATTTTTGTTGGAGTGCACTTTGGGGGTTACACCACCCTTTAACAGACTTATAGGACACAGGCGAACACTTGCCGCTGCTCTTTTGTTGATGCCTGTGCAGCTACTGTGCATACATTTCGCACACAAACACAGAAATAAAAGAATTGTTTATATTTTGTGGAGCGCACTTTGGGGGTTACACCACCCTTTAAAAGACTTATGACACAGGCACACGCTTGGCGCTGCTCCTTTGTTAATGCACGTGCAGCCACAGTGCACACAATTCTCAAACACAGAAAATAATTTTTTATCTTGTTTGGAGTGCACTTTGGGGGTTACAGCACCCTTTAACAGACGAGCCAGCCGGCCCTTTACTTATGACAAAGGTGCACGCTTGGCGCTACTTTGTTGATGCACGTGCGGCTACTGTGCACACAATTCACAAACACAAATATGGCTATTGCCAGAGTCCTGTTCCATGAGCTTATCATATAGAATTGATCAAGCTGCAAGTCTGGGGTGCTATGTACATTATGAAGTATTGTATGACATCACATTGATGCTCCATGTACTGTATAACATTCAATGAAATGCTGTCTGTACATTATGGCAGTCACCGGCATGTGTTAGTTTTGTATGGTGATCATGGGATACAGTCTTTGCTGTATGGTGGTAACCAGTGGTGGCTCCAGAGGTGGGGCTGCAGCGCAGTTCAAAATTCAATATTACTACTTCTATGTTTATCTTCTGTATCCTCAAATCTCAGTGGTGTATTTTAAACAAATCTGCTGTAATTTGATGGCATTTCAAGACACTTCTAGTCTTCTTGAAGCTTACAAACTGCCGGACGCTGTTGATTTGATTGATTGTTTTTATTGTAATACTCATTACTTTAATAAAAAACAATAAAGAAAAATATTCATTGCAACGTTTGATCTTAGTTTACCAGGATAGTGTAATATGTGTGCCAAAATCTACAAAAAGAGTGTGTAGCCAAGTCACATTGGGGCATCACATAACCCGGAGATGTGTAAAATGCTTTTGAAATACTAGACCACTATCAAAATGCTTCCCCACCCCTAAAAATACCCTTGCTTGATTTTGCTCACCATTGGCATGGGCTGGTGGGTCAGTCCCATAACATCAGGACTGTCTCACAATATTGTGAAAAAAAAATTACACAAAATATTGTGATTCATATATATTTCCACAAACACAACATAAGTCATGAATAGAGATTAGTGAAATGTTCAGAATTGTTCAATTAAATATTTGCTTAAGTTTGCATTTGGCTGTAAAATTTGACATTTGCAGAATATGGATTTGAGTTTTCCCAGTAATATCCCAACAAGAACAACACACAGCAGAATCATATGATCATTGTTATTCCAGTACTGTTTATCATTGATAGTTAAAAAAAACACATTAAAAAAACAGAGCTCAAAGGAGGAGATTCAGTTAGCAGCAAAGTTCCACTCTGGCGTAACGTAAGTATCTGGAAGGCAGTGGAGTATTTATAATTGGTGCAGGGTGTGCGGGGCACATGGGCCCCTGGGTCCAGGGGAGGCCTGCACCGCACACCCTGCACCCATAAAACTTACCTCTCCGTAGTCCCTCGTCGGCTCCGGTGTCACCGCCTGTAAAAATGGCTGGAAAATGGCGGCCAGAGTGCCCAGAGTCTATAAGTGCGGTGCTGGCCACGCACTGCTCAGTGCACAGCCGGCCGCCGGACGGAGAGAAGGGGGCCCATGTTGGAGACTGCACATGGGCTCCCTCCTCTCTAGAAACGCCCCTGCTGGAAGGTGAACCTTGCATTTTTGGTCACCCCACAGAGATGCAAGCAAAGACTAATAAGGTTTTGCTAACATAATAACCTTTTATGTGTGTAACTTCACATCACATGAGGTTCCAACGGAATCTCGCACTTCATTGAATCATCCCCATAGTTTGTACTGCCAGACTGCACTTCGCAAAAGAGTCTGTTTCACTGCAAAAATTATTTCACGCAAAAATGTATCTAATTTCTACTGTTCAATACTGTTCACTTTTTAAATTTAAGGGGCAGTGCCGCAATTATTAACAGTCCATATTGCCACATACTTTTTCATTTTTTTTTAGTTTTCTCATTATTTACTAAATGTAAATTGTGCTGACATGTAGTTAAATGGTTAAATGTTACAAGCTGTCTCTTATAGTAACTGTGTGTTATTGACTGTGTATGACTCATCAGCCACAATAACATCACATGTCTATAGTGCATGACTTGTCACATGTCTGAGTCACCAGACTTAAAGATCAACCCAATTAGACTGCAGGTGCAAGACTTATTTACCTGGCTCTATAAAAGGGTCTGCATTTGCGCAAGCCTGCCACTGTGTGTATTGGAGCTTCACAGTGCTGTACAGCTGTACAGTTCTTAGATCAAGAGAGATTACTACCTTATTGTATTGACTGTTGTTTATCTTCTACTACTTGTATCGTGTTATCTTCAATAAAACCTACTCTGTTTTGGAATCACGTGTAGACTAACCTCCTTGTTCAAATCTGCTATGCACCTACCAACTTGTAGGTATCCGCCAATAACTCGCAGGGACAGCTGTTGCGATAACTTCTGTTCCTGCGATATAAAAAGCAATCCTGATCATCCGGTGTGTGACAGTTGCATCAAGGGTAAGCAAACCCGATGATTCCCCTTCCTGAAATCAGCAATTAGAGCTGAGGCACCACTGTAATTGGTGAACACAGATGTATGTGGTCCTTTGGAACATGAATCGTTTAGTGGATTTAAGTTTTTCATGACACTAATAGACGATTGTACAAGGATGACATATACGTGCTTCCTAAGAGCAAAAGCAAAGCTTTTCAGAGTTTGGTACATAGAGGTTAGACTGTAGCCCCATTGATAATAATGGGGACTGTGATCTGCAGTGCTAATTAGCTTTTTGCAAGAGCTTTCTGTGAAATATGTTAGTACATAGTGGAAATACATAAATATGCATAAACTGCAGTTCCTACATAATTTTATGAGAAAAAAAAACTTGATAAAGTCAGCCATTACTACAGCATGAATACATTCCTCTGCCATGTGGTTTCAACCAGTGTAATACATTTCTTCAGTTTGGCTGTATTTTAATTGACACTTCACAACAGACTGTCCCTTTAAACTGAGCGCTCCTCTTGTATTAATATGCAGAATCAGTTTTCATTTGACCATGCAACAAATGTATGTCTTCATCTCCTCATTTTCACTTCTCGCTATGAATATTTTAAAACCCTGATGTACTCCTGACCATGTGGGTTTTAAGCAACGACTTATCGCAGCGTAAAACACCCTCATTTTTATCCTCTAGCTGAGAGTTTCTTTATCCCTTTTCCAGGGTGTAATTTTAAATGTGTTGCCAAAAGTGTAGACTTGGCAGGGTTGGAGATATAATTTGCAATCTGCAGTGTTTGCTGGTTAGCCCTGCATCTCCCCCACCCTCCCATGTACCCCCCTTCTCGTCTCTTTTTTAACCAGTCTGCCTGCTATGTCAATAGGGGGCATCCCTCATCTGTCTAAGAGAAAAATAGCATACTAATTAGAATTCTATTTGCCAGAAGCTTCAGAGTTTCATGCTTATAGATTTTCGGCTTCTTTGTTTGAATCAAATTGCCAACTTTGTCGTGCACCCCTCTCCCTCCTTTTTTTTCCCTTCTTCCATTTCTGCGGAAGAGTGAATGAGAAGGAGAATGTCTTATTTGATTGTGAAATGGAAACAGCCTCTCAGCTGTGATATGTCAGGGTTATGCTATAAAACAGCATTCAGTCTTTTCAGTGGGTACCGATCATACTTAGCAAGGTTATTGTAGAAGTCTGGGTGACTGGCAGAGAGAAAATGCCTTGTCTGCCTTCCCTGTTATTCATATTCTGGGGAAATGCACTCACCAAGCTCACGGACAGATGGTTCAGGCTTGGATGAAATTCATTAGTGTGAGATCACAGAAGCTTGTTGATAGCATCATGTGCAGTCGTTATTGCTGATTATTATTATTTTATTCCTGCAGAATCCTCCCCTTGTGTGGAGGGGAGGGAAGTATATGTCAAAAATTCTCATATTTTGCACTAATTTGTTTTCATGGCCCTGTAAAGGTTTTTTATTCGCCCCATTATTAAAATGTCACAATTAACTACAGTTTTCTTTTCCACATTAACAGTGCGGGTCTTAAACGAAGCTGAATGGAAAATAGTGTACCTAGAAAACCCCGGTGTTTGTATCTATAAATCCTAATTACTATTTCATGGGAAAGACATTTTTATTTTAATGAATTTGACTGAAGAGAAATAATTACTTGTTAAATAATTGCCAAATAGTCATATCCTCTATTATGCATGTGTGTGTGTGTGTGTGTGTGTGTGTGTGTGTGTGTGTGTGTGTGTGTGTGTGTGTGGTCTTCTTCACCACTAAATGAGTGCTGTTCACTAGGTCTTTGTCAGAAAAAATAAATAAATCAGAGTGTGCAAAAAAAACCTTAAAAAATGAATTAATGAATTTTATTAACTCTACGTCGACGCAGCTGTCGTCAATATCTACATAGGGCTCTGCAATCAGATGTACATGTTTTAGTTTGAGATAAATATGGACTCCTCACTCACTGTGAAAGGCAAACATGGGAGTCACAAATGAAACACTCATGGGATTACATTAAAGTGTTTAATGATGCCACCTTGCACCCACAGTTGGCATTTGGGTGGTGTGATTTATGTGATTATATGTGAGGGCACCAGCAAATAAAAAAATAATTTGACAGAAGATAAAATCAATTTTTTTGTTTTTTTGCTAGATAATTGCACATAGCGTGGGGAATAGGATGAGGGATGGCCTTATGCCATTTGCTCGTAATGTGACATGTTTCACCCCATTTTACAGGTTCATTTATCCCTTCCTGCTTTGTTACATGCAACTATTTGTCATAATTTTCTTTTTGTAGCATCTCATCAAAATAGCTAAAGTTCAAGACCTATATTGCTAAAACCATATTGTAGCATACCTCCAAAGATCTATAGATCTACCTAATTGGAACAGTGTGTGAAGTAGTGGCACGTAACATTGGGCAATGGGCATGCCATGTCCCTTGGTGGCTGACCAGCACCTTTGAGACACTAAGCTACCCCTAGCCTCTCTCCTCAATACACCACTTCAATGCCGCACACACTTGGCCTTGTTATTCACAACATGGAAGGGGCACCCAACTTTCCTGCAATCAGGACAAAATGCAGACCAAAATGGTAAATGCAGTGTGCGAGGCAAAGTGGTTCTCATTATCATGTACCTGCCTCCCAGTGTGTGGGGCCATGATGATGGAAATCACCGCTAATTATGTCCACGACCACATAACTAGGATAATGGGTGGAATCTGGGAGGGTTCCCTGCTCTCCTGGTTGTCAAGGAGAAGTCCTTGAAATTCTGGAGAGTTGCTACACACAGGACAGTACCCTCATACGGGACAGTTGGGAACTATATTATACTGTAACTCTTCTCTCATCCCAACTAGCAGAACTGCTCAGTGTATGGGATATATAGCTCTAGTTCTGGGTCATTTTTGTCCTTGATTTCAGTTATTAAATTTAAATATTTTAAATTCTATTTGTACAATATGGTTTACATATATCTTATGATAATCAGAAAAGGTATTTGCTCTAAATATTTCACAGCCAATTCATTTTACAGGAATAAAAACAAGGTTTATTTTGATTAAAGGCAGACAAACTGTATTGTATTATCATTAAACCAGATTTCTTTTTTTATTTTGTTTTCATTTTTTTACAGCTAGGAAATTTTAATCAAAGGGAAATATATGATGTTTAAATTTCGAATTATAAAGTAGTTTTCATCATCTATGTTAATTTAAATTTGCACACCATTTATTTTAGCAACTTTTCTCTGTTTACACACATACACACACACATACACACACACACACACACACACACACACACACACACACACACACATACATACATATAAACAAACACACACAGTTTGCTTACTCTCTCAACAGAAATCTTTGAAGCTACTTATGATACATATGGATACTTGTACATTATACAGGAGACACTGTATCTCACCATGGCCACCCTCCACCACTTCCACTTGAAACAAATCTCCCACTGCCTGTCTTAAGCCAGTGAATAAATGATCACATCATTCAGGCAGTAGGAGATTTATAAATAGCTGCTTTGCAGACTGTAACTCACCTGTGCCGCTCCTTGTTAACATGCACCAAAACTGTCACTGTCACTAACAAGCAACTACCTATGGATGTACCCAAGTCCCTTAAGAAGGCTCCAACCATAGCCAAGAGCCTGTTAAGAGCCCAAAAACCAGCAGCTGTTTTTCAACTCTACCAAATACCTGATACCTGGCTGTCATGATCATATATTTACTGATTAAACACAGTGCTTCACATGGAGGCAGCATTGGTGAGTTTCGTGGCGTCCGAATAATAAACAAGTACTGGAAAATGTGTGCAGTAACATGTAACAACCAATCAGACATTTGATATCATTGACTTAGTTCATGTTCAAGTAAAATCATATAAATAGGGGGAGATTCAATTCTCCACCTTGTGCCTCTGAGATTGAGGTGCACTTATCACAGTAGAATATGGTACCTCAGAATTGCTAGTGAGCACCTCTATGGGATGCAATGGGAAATTACAGATGTTACTGGTTGCAATTGTCTTAGCCCGTCTGTTTTCCGAGAGGCACTTTGAGATCATTGCTTAGAATTGAATCTCCTCTATTGTATATACAGTAATATGATAAAAAAAAGTTGCTGAAATAGCTTGCAAATTGACATAGATGATGACAAAAAATCTACACAAACTTAAATATAATAGTTTCTCTCCAGCGAGGATTTCCTAGCTCTGTAAGGGTTAACCGGATATCTGGTCCAGTATGGTTTGTCTGCCCCACAGTCAAGAAGCTGGTAGCCTGTGTCTGTGCAGTAATACACATTCAGAACTAGCAACACACCATGAGTTTACCAGCAGCTTCTGTTTATAGGATCATGCAAGCTCGAAATCCAGACACACTCATATCCCTTTGAATTACCTTTCCATGCAATAAGCTACTAAAAAATCCTGCCTTCTCTTATCTGTTCTTATTATAAAAAGTGGCAGAAGGCAGTGTGGCAGAATGACCTAGAAGATGGCACTTGTCACCAGTGGGATTTCGCTTGCATTCTGCAGGCCTAATTTTGTGTGAACTTGCCGTGCCCCCTGTCATATCTTCATTCTCTCATCCACTCCAGTCTTCCCCCTGCTTAATCCTGCATCATGCAGGCAGAAGCTCTGCAAACCCGTCTTGGAAAATCCGTTCTGAAATGCCAAAGAAGAACCTTAATTTGAAAATTGGGATCAGAATTAAACAGCACGCTTTTGCAGCTGTACAATTCCTTTCAGCTGTAATATTCATGGCTGCAGTATTATGAGCAGACTCCCTTGGCTGTGCATTTGAAATCCGTGATTACTTTGGGTCTGAAAGGTGAGGGAGTTGATTAGTGCTGTAATGAAGTCCTTTGTGTTACTTATAGTCAAGGTACATCACAAGGAGATGAAATATAGGCTTCTTTAACCTCTCCTCTTTCAGAGGAGCTGGTAATGCATGGCAATGATGGCCTGTTAGCTAAGGGAGATAGCAAGCTTTTTGGTTGAGACAGAGGAGTAAAGGGGGGATATACACATGGGGCCCAACACATCTGCAGTGGAGGGGGCCTAGCACCACAAATGTTTACACCGCTGCGCCCCCCCTATCATCACCCGATCTATCGGGCCCTGCTCAGCCGACTGCTTGTTTTTCATATGGGGACCAGTGGAAGCTGTGAGTAACATCTATCTGACAGCCCCCAGCATTATAGTGTCAGACATGAAACTGTCCTGCCCAACACTATTTACAAATCAGCATGTGTGCTGGGAGCTGTCAGCTAGATGTTACCCACAGCTCCCCGAGGTCTCCCCAACCAGTAACGAGCAAGTGGCAGCCCAGCAGATGGTGAGAACATTAGGGGGGTTTGAAAGTCCTTCTATCCATAAGCAAGTTGTTTGAAAGTCCTACCACACACTACGGTCCTGCCATACGTTAGCCTCCAGATCAAATGGTTTGCTATACACTATCTGCAGGATTGAATGTCTGGTTATTCACTAGTCACAAGTAAAACTGCCATTTAAATCCTGAAAGTCCCTGCTTAATAGGTAGCGATAGCAACAGTACCACCTCAAATGTTATTTCAGAAATAAATGCATAAATACAAAAATGCATCTTTAAGTTTGGGAAAGACCTATGCATTTTTATTTTGCAGTACAGTACAGTATTGCACACAGCATATTATATATTATTACATACTGTAACCAGGTCATACTACAAATACCAGGATGCATTAAAAATGTATTTAAAAAAAAATAAAGAATTTACTGAATTCACTGCCTATAATTAGCAGCAAAATAGACTACATATCAATTTTGCTTAATAAACCAATAAAATAATGCTTTCTCCATCAGCTTCCAAGTATACAGACAGTACATTTACAGTGTCTTTGCGCAGACACCCAGCCAAGTTGAAGAACTCATATATATAGCATTATTATACTTTTTAGGTTTAAAAATTGAAGCTAAATGTATTTGAGAGTGTGAACAGCCCAAATCAGATGGCTAATGTTTGGATAAATTCTGTTCCGCACTCATCGACACAATGTACCAATAAAGAAATAACACTGTAAAGCACTATCAGTAAACTATAAAAATGTTTAAGTAAAATTTACTGTATAACTAGTATGCAAGTAACAATGATTGTGTGACTAGCGATCAGATACTCACCAATACACATTGGGGGTTATGCAGAGTTAGATGCAAAGCAAAAACAAAAAGGAGCAATTTGCTACTGGAACAATCCATGTTGCATTGCAAGGGGGGGGCAAATGCATTTAAATTATTTTGTGATGCAGCAAAAATACAGGATGCTTTTGCACATGCACACAAATTTGTGCAGCTTTGCCCCACTGCAGTGGAATACGGTTTCGCCAAGGTGCAAATTTGATACCCAAGTTAGCAATATAGTTGAGATGGGTTTTCTCATAAAAGGTGGCAGCACTTTTTTCCTTATTTATAGAAAAATTGCCTGCACCAACTACACCTTTACAGTTTCATAGGGCCCAGGGGCGTTTCTAGAGAGGAGGAGGCCTGTGTGCAGTATCCGACACTGGCCCCCTCCTCTCTGTCCGGCGGCCGGCATCGCACTGAGCTGTGCACGGCCAACACCGGAGTTATAGACTCTGGGCACTAGAGTGCGCCCAGAGTCTATAGAGTATGCACAGATCACTGGCAAAATGGCCGCGGCAGTCATTTTATCTGTACTGTGCATGCGCAAACAATGGTAAAATGGCCGCGGTGGCCATTTTCCATTTGTTTTTACAGCGCCGGACCCCCGCACCGACGTGGGTCTTCGGAAAGGTAAGTAATATGAGTGCAGGCTGTGCAGTGCGGGGCACCCCTGCACCCATTATAGATACGCCCCTGATAGGGCCCTATTTAATAATGAGACATAACCCCTTTAGGACTCATTAAAGGAGTTGTGTCCTCCTTTCAGTATTCACCAAACTGCTGTAAACTATGTTTACTGCTGTTTGTCACTGTATTACTATAGATGGCAATGGGGACCCATACATGACAATGGGGACCCATTACATCCTTTTCAACTGCAGTGAAGCCTTCCAGGCACTGCCGGGTCCCCGCCAGGTGAAACTGTCATGCACAAGCGCAGATTGACCGTCGCACATGCGCATAACACAGAAGCCGATCGCTGGCAGCGTTGGGCTGCAGAACCCCATCGAGGAGCAGGACTTCAATGGACTTTGACTGCGAGGTGAGTAATGTTAAATACCAATGGCATATTTGTTAGTTTTACTGCAATACTAAATGAAATATACCATTGGTATTACGATTTGTTATTAAATATCAATGTTCATAACTTCATATACAAAGCTTGAAGGCAATATGCATTTTCAGTTTCATCCTTTACTGCTTTGTTAAAATGTAAATGCAATATTTCCATCTCCCCCCACCACACAATTATAGTTATAAGACACTGTTTATAGTGGTTTTGTATGAAGCTGACGAGAAGTGATGCAAGATAGTGATGCACCACCATCTAAAGCAGAGGTGTGAAAATGCTTTAAGAACAGAGCCGATGTCATGCTGGACAAATCTTTTAAATTAGCAACAAAAAAAAAATTATTATATGTGACCGTCAAAATTAATGGTGGAGGTTATTGCTTATGTTGCTAATAGTGCAGATGTTCTAATCCCCAAAGGACTAACCTTTGGGGCTTAGAACTTAACTAAGTATTGTTTTTAAATATTCCTACTTAGATAGCAGAAATTTTTAAAGAGGGCCACACATGTACAGCAGTAATATCTCCAGTGATTTGTGAAAATTTGCCAGTATTGCCCTGTAATGCTCAGTAATTTAAATAATTAACGCAATTCTGCAAGCCACCTGCATTAGCTAGTACATACAATCATGTTCTCCCACAACTAACTGGATGTGAACTGGCTGCACACCCTGAATGTTGCATGGCCAGTCTGCCCAACTTAACCACCCATTAGCCAAGCGATCTATGTGTGTGTATTGAATAATTCCTTCTAATGACTTTCTGCCACCACAACTGGTGATTTTGCCTTCTCATGTACTTTTACCTATTTGTGAGCTCTCAACATAACATTATATACATGACCACTGTAGAGTTCAGAGTTCTGTGCTCAGTCATTAAACAAGGTGTCTTCAGAATGTTGGGAATGGAAAAAGATAGACGTTGCTCATTTACAGTATTATTAATTTTTTCTTTAAGTGGGCTACATTTGTTGTTACTAATATTTACCTAGTTCTAATAATTATGTTTAAGAAATCTAATAATGAGCTATAGTAATTAAATTAATATTAGACTTTGAAATTAACTCAAAGCAATTGCCAGAGGGTTTGCTTCGTTTGTCCTTCAAAAAGAACATTGTCAGTTCCATTGTTCCAATCTATAAGTAATTAACAGCTGCCAGTCTCAGGTTAACTCGGTAATTAGGAAAAGGGTGATGGACAATGCAGAAAGCCAGTAGAGATTCACAGGCAAGGCAGGTAGGTTTAGATATGCTGTATAAGGAACGTACATTTAACACAAGCGTTACTAGTAGCTACTTCAGATACAGTAACTTGCATATATATAACCTATCTGGTACGGGTATTTGATTATTTTACTTTGAAATATCCACATAAACAAAATTATTACACTATGAGGCGCTGTGTTTTCACTTTTTGTCATATATATATATATGTTGAGCCAACAGGCATCTTACATAAAATAGGACATCACTAAAACTAGGAGCCAGTTGCACATGATACTCACATGTTAGGAATAATTAGGCTAATGCAAAGTTGAACACAAGTCAGCCATAATTGCTCCAGTATTGCGTGCACAAAGCTACAGGCATATATTTGACCTTATGCAGAGTTATATGCATCATTGTTGCTGGCTTCATAGTCATCATCATTATCAGTGCTCAAAAGCTCTATAGATAGTGCAAAAGATTTGTCTGACAAAAAGGCAGAATTATTCTCAAATCGCCCCCTAGCAACGGTGGACATTGAGGGGGACAAACCACTGATGGTACCCATAGATGGTTTTGTGCCATCAACGGTAATCAATGGTGAACATCAATGGTAAGTAACCACTGCATCAAAAAATTTGATGGAGAAAGCCTTTCATATTATTAGCGCATGCGCAAAAAAACCCTTGTTTGCCCATGTACAATAGAACCCAGCGTCCGTCCCCAATGTTAAACAGCTGAATTCAGCTGTATTTTAACAGCGGATGACCATCAATTACACACCATTTAATGGCGGCTACCACTGAAAAACCACCATCGATTGAATACCATTGATGGTAGTGAAAACACTACCATTGAAAGAAAAACATTGATGCTTGTGAAACATCGGAAGCTGATGTCCATCCCTAGCTGATGGGTGCAGCAGGGCAGCTTTATGCTTATGCAGTGTCGGTGAGTTCAGACTAGTAGCTGGGTGTGCTGACTGTGCACTGCATCTGTATGCTATCATGATAGAAATGTGTTGTTGGTTGTGTCATGTCCTGGATCTCTATCAGATCTCAGATTACACTCCAATTAGGGAAAGGGCAGGGGGAACCACGAGAAGTCCCAGCATGTCTGATAATTTAAGATCTAACAACACACCCCTGATAATAGCATGCAGCAAGAGGCCACGCTCCTTCATTCATGAAGCCACACCCCTTTTCCAGAAGACACGCACCTAATGTCCCTTCTAGGAAAATGTGGGGGGGGGGTCACTGACACTGGCACAGGGTACCAGAATGCCTAGTTACGGCTCTGCCACTACTCACTAGTTATATCTCTTCAACCACTAGTGATGCAACCGAGATGCGTACAACTCTAAGTTTGCCCCTAGCTGCATGCGCTTCATTCCAGAGCATGTCAGTGCAAAAAACACGCAAGATACATCCATAAAAATGACTTCCATTTTACTCTGCATCAGCCCCAATTTGTGTGGATCATGCTGCTTGGCCCATAAAAGAAAACTAAACCCCAAAAATGTATCAACCATTATGGTAAAGTACATTGTTCAGTGTTAAATTGACATTACACTGCAGCTCTGTTTGAAAGCTCCGCATTATTTCCAATTCTATTACAGACAGCTGTAGCTCCTCCCACGTCAATAGGACAGTGTCTTAATGACATTTATTTAACCAAAATCCATATTTGCTGGTATTTCAGTTGCTGTGATATTAAAACTGCAGAACAAGACAGAAAAACTCAGTGACTAGGACCACTCAGTCAGAGAAAAACCTCCATCCTAAACAGCTCCCAATATGTAGATATGCAGCATGAAATGAAATAAGTCCTGCCTTTAACAGACCTAACCTGCCAAAATCCTGCCCAAAACTTACACTTTTGTCTAAAATTACACCCATTTGCTATTCGGGACTGGCGAACATAGGACAGTTGGAAAATATGCCCCATACATTGTAACTTGTGGCAGAGAAGATAAAGATATCATGGTGGACATATTTGGTTTATCATTGTACGAGGTGTGCCTATTAAATAACAAGACTGTACTGTAGAAAATAAACCATACTGTGTTAGGTAAAAGGAAGTGGGGGAACGTTGACATAGGACTATCCTCAAACGGTTTTGCAAATTTCACCCCTCTCGCACAGACTGTTTGCTTTCACGCAGCGTTAGAAGAAGTTGTGTTTTCCTTGTGAATCATAGAAATGCTTAGTTCAAAGGTAGAGCAATGTGTTAACTTAAAATGATTAGTTAAATTGAACAAAACAATCACCGAATCTTTCCATATGCAAACTTAGGCTCACGGGGCAGATTGTACGTCATGTGCACATGTGTTTAAGTGGCACAAAAGATTTAGGGGCCTATTTACTAAGCAGTGTTAGGAGACAGAGTGAAAAGTGATAAGGTGCCAGCCAATCAGCTCCCAACTGTCATTTTTCAAGCACAGCCTGTGAGATAGCAGTTAGGAGCTGATTGACTGGCACCTTATCATTTTTCACTCTGTCTCCAAACACTGCTTAGTAAATAGACCCCTTAGTGACATTTGTGAGGATGTTATAAATGAAGACTGTCCTGGAAAGCCTTGCACATTAAAAAAAATGTGGAAAAAATTTACAAAATTGTTTGAATTGTCAGTCGACTCAGCATCCAAATGATAGCAGAAATGGTAAGCATCGACAAAGAAACTGTTAGGTAAGTTGTGCATCAAGCATTTAATATGACATGTTTGTGCTAAGATTGTTCCAAGGCTTCTCACTGCAGAGCAACAAAAAAGCACATTTGTACAGACATTTTGGAACAAATTCAAGTAGATTCACATTTGTTAGATAAAGTTACCTGTGATGAAACATGGATCTTCCAGTATGATCCTGAGACAAAACGTCATTCCATGCACTGGAAAACACCATCATCTCCAAGAAGAAGGAACACCATCAAAGGAAATCCAAATTCAAAGCCATGTTAATTGTGTTCTTTGATATGAAGGGTGTTATTATGGAAGACTGGGTACTAGAAGGTGCAACAGTGAATCACCATTACTACAAAACATTTCTAGCAACTTTGAAGGAGAAAAATCAGAAGAAAGAGGCCAGAGTTGTGGAAAAATGGTTTCATCCTCCATCAGGACAATGCACCGGCCCACACAGATCTCTCTCTCTGTAGCAGTTTTTGGCTGAGAAACAAATTGCAGTGCTAGATCACTCTCCAAACTCGCCAGACCTGGCACGGAACCGTGTGACTTCTTTCTTTTCTCTAAAGGAAAATCTGTAGACAAGGGAACCCATTTTTCATCATTTATTTTGGTAGAGAAGAAAACAACGGAGCTGTTGAGACAGCTGAAATATAATGAGCTACAGCATGGCTTTGACCAATAAAAAATAAGATGAAGTGATGTGTGGATGCAAAATTGGAGTAAATAGAAGGGGAATGGAGTTAAAAATGTACTTAATATAATTAAACATAAATTATAGCATCAGTCTCGTTATTTAATAGCCACACCTCATATATCATTCAATAATAGCCTACAGTATAGTTATTGATATATGTTAATTACTACTTAGTCCTATAATTAGACTTTCTTAACACCATTTATCACAGCAATAAGAAATTAGGTTTCGTCGGCATTTAACAAGAATCACATGCAAGGACAGGGACTACCATAGGAGCCGATGTGTTGATGTGTAAAAGTAAAGTGATTGGTAATGTGATAACTTTACTTGATTTTTGGATGCCGACTGTCTTACTACACATGCACGGTCATCAGACCTCAGATGTGTGAGCAGCCATTGCTGAGTAAGGATCCTATGGATCCCACTCACAGCAACTTTTGCTGTGTGCAGCCTATTGGCTACAATGGCATCTGAAGATGATGTTAGCTACAGGGGCCAAGCTCTGCTGTAGTGATCAGAAATGAGGCTATATGATCCAGCAGTCACACATCACTGTTGGTCAGGTGTCAAAAGATTGTTTGAATATAGAAAGAGAAAACATGTAAGTTTTGTGTGAACTGTGTAGATGGGTGTTAATGAGGTAGAATAGCTTGCAGAAAAAAAACACAAATACCGTGGATTGCGCAAAGCAGCCAAGGTGGGAAAAAACCATGAAAGTCACTTAAACTCTTAATAAACGAATAGTAAAAAATGAAAAAGAATTCCTGCCGTGCCATTGTTAGAGAGCAGTGCGTTCCAGCACTGTATCCTGCATACATCCAGACACTGGGATCAAGTGTCACTGGGAGGTCTGACCTTTGACCCATTTTGTCATTGCACATACAGTACATAGCCAACTGTGGGCCACTATGTGCTATAGTATACTGCCACCGCATCTGCCAATTTGTAGGCAGCAGCTGTGGAAAAATATGCGAATGTTGCAGCTGCCTAGATTTATATTGAGACACCCATTGATGGCTTCGCATAGTCAAGCAACTGCATACAAAGAAGCAACAACAGTTGTATGCATTGACATTGTGTCCGTCTTTGAATCAGGCCTTTAGCTACCAGGTGTAAGACCCTGATTATCTGCAATTACCACTGTTGTGACCATCGCTGTGTTACCACTGTGTACCGCTGTTACCACTGCTATTTTACTGTTGTTGCTGTTACTAATAAACCCAGTGTCCTGCTAAAGACATCTGTGTGGCCTAACATCCACTTTCACATCTGCTGTCATCCTTATTGGGGTCACCCCGATGTTCCACTAATAGGTAATATCAATAGGTTATATGGCCAGGTACCACAGACACCTGAGTGTGAAATAAACAATAATAATAAAGCTCCTGCATTTGGATTAGAATACAGAAAATGCACAGTGTACCTGCAATTATGACTTTCACCAAACTGAGAGGTTATGAAACCTACACCACATGGAAGTTCACTATGGAGATGCAGCATAACCGAGAAAAGCTGTGGAAGATCATAAACAATCCTGGTGACAATCCAAATCCTGATGAAGTGGCTAGTGCCATGGGGACCATAGGCTTAGCTGTGGAGCCGCATGTGTTTCCATAATTCTTGGGGAAAATGTCCACAAAGTAGGTAGCCCTGCAAGCAGCATATGAAGACAATGGTTTCATGAGCAGCACAGATGGTGTAATGGTTAGCGTTACTGCCTCACAGCACTGAGGTCATGGGTTCGATTCCCACCACGGCCCTACCTGTGCGGAGTTTGTATATTCTCCCTGTGTTTGCATGGGTTTCCTCCAGGTGCTCCGGTGTCCTCCCACACTCCAAAAATATACTGGTAGGTTAATTGGCTCCCAACACAAATTAACCCTAGAGTGTATGTGTGTGCGCATGTGATAAGGAATGTCCACAAAGTAGGTTAGCGTTACTGCCTCACAGTGACTGATGTGAATGGCAAGATATTCTCTGTAAAGCGCTGCGGAATATGTGTGCGCTATATAAATAATTGGTAATAAATAAACTGGTAATAAATGAAATGAGGAGAATAAACCTGAGGCATACACTGTATGGTACCAAAATGAGTGCATGCAGACATATGAATGATTACATTGAAAGGATGTTATCCATATCTCAGCAATTGACATCTGTAGGAGTCCAAGTGGATGACGAGGTTGCGATGGCAATGCTGCATGAATTTAATTTCTTTGTGGTGGCTTTAGAATTCTGTGATTCTAAGTTATTAAAGGAGATCATGAGGGTTAAACTGCTGAAGTCCCAGGAATGCATACCAGTTGTGACAAATGCTGAGAGTTCTGTTTTACTCACAAAGGACACTAGGACCAAAAAGCCCAAGTACAAGTGTTTCATATGCCACAAAGTGGGATATAAAGCCTCTGAATGCAGTTTGGAAGATTCAAGTGTCACACAGAAAAAAAGTGATATAAGAAAATAGTAAGCTAAAAATGTTACAGAAAGTCTCAGAAGGGACTGCCGATAGACTGACTTGGGTAACATAATGTATTTCAGTTGCAATCAAGATTGGTTTACATCACTGAGCATGTGTGATCCTATAACAGACAGAAGCTTTTGAGACAGAGGCCCTCATTCAGAGCCGTACGCTCTGAGCAGAGCGCACACTCTGAATGAGGGCCGCCCTCCATAATTATGGAGCGTCCTCCTGGACGCTCGTATAGCTGTGGGTCACCACCCACAGCCTATACGAGCGTGCAGTTTGATGGCAGCAATGGTCTTGACCATCGCGACCATCGCGACTGCGAGCCGGAGCCTGCGGTTGAGGTTTTCAACTGCAAGGTCCGGAGTGATTTTGGCTCCATCAGAGCCAAAATCACTCCCACTGACATCACTAGTGATGTCAGTGGGCAGGCTTCTGACGGTAGGCGTTCCCCTGGGAACGCCTCCGTCAGGGAGGCAGGCCTCCGGCACGCCCACCAAAGGGGGCGTGCTGTCAATCAACATCGACAGCACGCCCCCTTTGATCAGACACAACGAGCGAAGGAAAGTCCTTCGCTCGTCGCGTCTGGCGCATGCGCACGACGGAGCTCCCGCCGTCGTGCGCATGCGCAGTGCACAACATTGACCCACTTGCGAGCGGACAGCCGCTTGCGAGTGGGTCTGAATCAGGCCCAAAGTCTTTACAGCCATAGGGCTTAGGTACCGCTAGCGTTGGTGCATACAGACGTGTGTGGTCCAATGGAAGTAAAATCAATAAGTGGATACTGATATTTCCCTACATTCATCAATGACTTCATGAGAATAATACACATTTACTTTAGCAAAGCCAAGAGTAAAGTAGTGAACAAGACAGCAGACTACAAAAGTCTGGTGGAGACAAGTTAAAAATAAAAAAACTTTGAGATCTGACAATGGCAGAGAATACAAAAATAAAAATGCAGTTATCTTCCTGAAAAAAATGGCATTGAGCACCAGTTAACCATTGTGCACAAGTCAGAGCAAAGTCGTTTCAGCAAGTGTGCAATCTGCATAATTGTGAGGAAACTATGCTAAGTGACGTGGGCCTAGAAAAATGTTTTTGGGCAAAAGCAGTTTCTACAGTAGTATATGTAAAGAATTGCACACCCACAGATGCTGTAAAAGGCAAAACATAGCTAAAGATGTAGTCTGGAAGCAAGCAAATCTCAATGATCTCATAGCGTTTGAATACAAAGCTAATGCGCACATTCTAAAAGAAAATAGATGCAAGCTGTATCCTAAGTCAGTGGAATGTATCATGCTTGGATACTGGGACATTACAAATAAAAAGCTCCTAAAGTCCAGGGATGTAGTTATGTAAAAGCCCCCAAGAGATATTATGAGCCGGAGCATTGGAAAAGAAGGGAGCAGGTAATACTAACAGGGGCCTGGGTCCATAACACATCCGGCAGTGAAAGGGACGAGACTGCTCAGTGGCAGCAGTCTCTCTCTCCCTGCAAGTGTTATGGGGACACACTGATCCACCCTCTCCCTTGATCTGCCTCCTGGCCAAGGGGGACAAATCTGCCCACCTTCCCAGCATGCGCCGCTGCAAAGTGGCGCCATGCATAGCACTCTTTAAAAGAAAATTGAGAGAGGCATTGCCACAACTCTACATTTTGGCAATGCCGTATGTCACTGCTCTCCATGGCCCTGATTATGAGTAGTTTGCAAATATTGCTATCTGTCAAAGAAGTAATGACTGGGAAGAATGGAAGTCAGCAATAGATAAAGAACTGGCATCATTACATGACAACAATATGTTGAATCTTATCAACAGTTCAAGTCACTGCAAGACAATCAAGAACAAGTGGATCTTCTGTAAAAAGCTGAATGTAGATGGGACTGTTGCCTGTTAAAAACCATATCATGCCATGCATGATTTATTTACTGTGGCAGTTAGACTTAGACCCCACTTTTTCAAATGGAGAGTTATTTGAGATGAACTTTATACATTCAGAGATTGACCACTTTATCTACCTCAAGATAATAGACCAGAGACTGCTCTTTGTGGTTGTGTATGTGGATGATTTGTTACTAGCAGGTTAGGAGAGGCACATATCCAGTGTCTCTACTTGAGTAGAGATTCAAGTTGAAAGACTTAGGGGTATAATTAACAAAGTGCGGGTTTTGAGAAGTTGAGATGTTGCCCATAGCAACCAATCAGATTCTACTTTACATTTATCTAGTATCTTATTGAAGATAATAGCTAGAATCTGATAGGTCATTTTGGGCAACATCTCTACTTCTAAAAATCCGCACTTTAGTAGTTCCATTGATAAAGGCACCAAACTCAGTAAAGCCATGTCACCAACAAGCTAGGTAGAGATAGAGGATATGAAAAAAAGTTCCTTATAAAAAAGCTGTTGGAAGTCTGATGTATAGAATAAAGAAGCTCACCCAGACATTACACATATCATAAACTGAGTGAGTCAGTTTGTCATTAATCCTGGGAAACTGCACTTCGTTGAAGTTGGAGTTTTCAAACAATGGGAATTCTAAACTGGAATCTTTCTGTGATGCGAACTGGGCATAAGATGAGAATAACCATCGTTTTTACACGGGATGTCTGTTTGTACTAGAAGGAGTATATGGCACTGACAGAAACTATTATATCGACTATATGTGAATTATGTCTTCTAAAACAGAATAAGAATATATACATAAAGGGCGACAACAGAGGCGCAATAGACTTGTCCTACAATACAAAGTACCATGGATGGTCTAAGCACATTAGAGATCACTTCATCCGTGAGCTGGTGGAGAAGAAGTCTGTCAGCGTAACCTTAGTTGCAAATGAGGATAATAGCGCTGATATGATGACAAAGATACTGACGTCACAACTCCTGAGTGTGTTACTGAAAGGAAGTGTTCATATGTGTTCATATGCTTTCATTGTTTATTGCATTACCCAATGTTTTCTGGTTACAGATGGACTTTACCAAAGAGTTTTGAGTGAAATATAATATTATAAAATAGAATTATGTAACCAGAGACAGCACAGAGCGAGGGGTTGTTAGAGCAGTGCACATTGGCACTGTATCCTGCATACATCCTGGCACTAAGACCCAGAGTCACCAGGACGTTCAACCTCCAACCTGGTAACATCATGGCGCATAGGCATTCTAGCATTTGCCACTATGTAGATTGTCATAGTACTGTGCAGACGCACAGTACTTAGCTCCCAAATGTAAGACCCTGATTACCTTCAATTAACGCTGTTGTGACCACTTCTGTGTTACCGCTGTTACCACCATTGTATTACGGCTGTTGCTGTTACCAATAAACTCAGTATCCTGATTAAGGACATCTGTTCGGTCTAACATCTACTTCCACATCTGTTGTTACCCTATTGGTGCCACCACAAGCTTCCACCAATAAGTCATATAAAAGTCAAATCCAACAAAAACTCATATGGAGAAATGCAACTGTCCTTTCATGATGGTTCTAGGAACTTGTTTGGATGATTGATGAGCCGCTTGTTTTCTCCAGAAGACATGCAAAAGAAAAAACGTTGGAAAAAATATGGGTTATAAGATTTAGGGAAATGACTATGCATTTAGGGAAATGACAGTGTAGGCAATTCTACTTTATGATGGACACTGTCCACAAGTTAACTTATATCATATATCTCTCATATCTTATATCCTTACATACTTATATCTCTCCCTCAGGATGTTCTACTCACACAAATACACTGAATGGAAGCATATAAAGGTTTCTTTAGTTTGTTCCAAACTGGGTTTCCAGTATCCACTGTAGTCCTTTCCTTAGCATGCCAAATAATTCCCACTTCACAGCATAAACTTCTTAAGATATCGTCTCAAATATTGGGTATGTAATAGGGTGTCGACTTGCAGCCACTGTGGGAACTCCTGAGAGTTTTCCCATATTTTTAAAGTGGCAATCATTTTAAAGGCAAAAGCTTGGTTTTTCCAAGACGCACCCTATTACATAAGCTCCATGATATCCTACTTATAGCAAATGCGCCAAATGGAAGCATGTAATAGCATCTTTAGGTGAATTCATAAGTGGTTCCCAGTGTTCACTGCAATACAAATTTCTCACAGCATACCAGATTATCCCCTAAATATAAAAAAATCAGTCCATATGATAAAATCTTCTTAACATTAATTGAATATAATATACTGTTCATGCTCAAAGAAAATCATAAATGACTGAAATAACCTCCTGCCATATAGTGATGTAAATTTGGGCCTTAATCATCCAACATGATAGATAGTAAGTAAGCCAAGTACAGCATATGACCAAATCGGCCTTCAGAATAAATGGTAAAGGTGCAGACGTAGATCCAGAGGTTTCAGACAGTTCCCGCCAACCTGCTTCATCTTGGTTGATCTTATTCCAGATAGAATAGTTTAGTGAGTGGTTCAGGATAAGCTTTCCTTGAGAGGTGAGTTTTCAGGGAACACTTGAAGGTTGTAGGTCATAGGAATGTGTTATTGTGCAGGAGAGGGCTTTCCACATGCTGTAGATGAGAGATGCAGATCTTGCTCAGAGCATACGAGTCGAATTGGGAGGTATTCTTGAGTCAACTGAAGAAATGTTGGTATAGTCTTGTTGTTATCTTTGTATGTTAGCAGAAGTACAACAAATGTAAGGACTAACACAATGGAGCAGCAGTAGAAGAATGTTTTGTGAGAAACATCAGCACAGCTGCTGCATTCAAAATAGATTATTGTGATGAAAGTCTGATTTGGGTACAACCAGTAAGAAGGCTACTGCAGTAGCACATACGAGAGATAATAAGTGCATTGATTATAGTTTTCCAGTTGTGTGTGAAATGTGTGTATTCTGGATGTGTTTGATGTATGTAACATGATTTAGATATAGACTGAATGTGAGAAACAAAGGACATTCAAGAATGACACCTAGACAGCAAGCTTGAGGAGTATTGTTTATTGTCTTGTTGTTTAAAGAAATAGACATATTAGGATGGTAACTTCTGTTGGCTGGTGGGAATATAATTAGCTTTATTTATTGAAATATTGAGTTTGAAGCAATGAGAAGACATTCACGTTGAAATGGCAGAAACGCATTTCAGTATCATCTGTATAGAGAGATTATACTGAACTCCAAAGGAGCTTTTCCAAGAGAAGCAGTATGGATAGAGAAGAGCAGGTGACCAAGGACTGAGCAGCACTGTACTTTAACTGAGGAAGCAAAGAGGAGGTGGATCCAAAGAAATTTACACTGGAAGGTTGATTGATAAGTAGGATGAGAACAGGGCTAGTTTAAGGTTTGGCCCTACAGCAACTAAATTGTGGGTGGCCCTATCAAAACAATGATTGATAAATTATACTGCCAATATTATTAAAATGTATAACCTTTAAATACTATCAGCATCACAAATGTGTTAAATATACTATAGTGTTCATAGTATGCCCCCCATGTTGGTGATATAGCTATGATTGTGGTACAGCCCCATGTGTGGGGGTCCCTGGATGAGAACTAATGTCCTCTAGAGAATATAGGACCTAATTCAGAGCCACTCTCAAGCGCTGTGCGCTCGCAAGTGGCCCGATGGTATGCGTACGCGCATGCTTCATTCTGCGCATGTGCGAACTACTCTGTGTGATCTATAGATCACAAATACTAAGCAGCGCTTGGAGCATACAATTAATAGGGAAAAAAATATTTATTCATATATTAGTTCAATATAGTGTATAAAATGACATATGCAGTTATAAACAAACTAAAAAAGAGGTGGGAGAGATAATCCCAACATATATTTAAAAATCACAGCCTATGCATATAATAATACCACTGAGGGTGAAATAGTGAAAAAATGACAAAAGGAACTTGCATATACTCAGATTAAATGTCCTTATGTATACAATTTGTATCCAAGCAGTTCCAAAGTCAATATTGTCTATTTCTGTTGACTCGTTGTCTATTTGTCTATTTCTGTTGACTGTTGACTCGCTGTATGATCAAGCCGGGTGCAGGGTAGCCTCTGACGAACCTGTGATACACAGGGAAACGCGTTAGGCACTCGCTGAAGGGTGGCTGATTTAAGGCTTTTGCTAACACCTGCATTCTTTGGAACTGAGTATTCAATCTACATGGGATATCCTGTTGATCAGCAGTGACCGGCAAACAAGGGGTTACTGCACATACGGAGCTTTCAAGACATTATACTATTGTACAAAGAGCCCACCTTCCGGGCGGTCCATATGCGGTCCATCTAGATTCACAACCGGACATGACGCATCTTGGTTATGACGTATGATCCTATCCCCGCCGCCATCTTTCTGGTTCCTTGCGGGAGACATTTCTCGATCATACAGAAAGTGTTGTATATCTTATCCTCCTCCACTTCCATAGTAACTAATGTATTGAATGGTTGCCATCTTTGATTTGGGCATATTTTCCACCTTTTATTCTTTACATTTAAGAGTGGTACTTTCCTCTCCTCCAACCATTGGAATCTACTGTCATACTTTGAATTCCCACAGAGTCTTACCCTATACTAGAGGGGGGATTCTACACACTCATTTGTTCCATGTCGGAAATTCTCCAATAAATATGAAACATATAAAAGAAATAAAAAATAGGATTACAACAAATTCTTTAAAAATTAATCTAAATACCATTTCAATTGAAAATCAACATTATGCCCCATGGGTTTAAGTGAATTTAGTTCAAATATCCACTTCATCTCTTTCTGTGCCAATGTTTTTTCTATATTTTTATTTTTCCAATTTGCTCTTATTTGTGGTATGCCCAAAAAACGTTTAATATGACCCTCACATTTAGCAAGTTTAAGGGAAAAATGTTCTGATAGAGGATGTGATATAAGCCCTTTTCTAATATTATAAATATGTTCTGCAGATCTTATTTTTAAGGGTCTCCAGGTTTTCCCTACATAATAGAGCCCACAATCACATTCTAATAGGTTACAACGTTTCGTGAATGACAACTGATGAAGTCCGATACTATTATTATTTTAAATTGTCATTCTGCATTTTCAGTTGCAAGTATTTTCATTAAATTTCAGTATTTTATATATTCACATGTTGATACATCCTTCCTAAATCAAGCGCTGACACTTATACCTATCATATTGATTTGGATTGTCTTTGAAGATTTGTGTTTATCTTCTTAGGAATTGATGTAGCAGCTTTTTAGGTTCACTGCGCACCTTTTGTGTTTATCCATTTTTGCATCATAGTACCTGTCACATGCCTGAAGTCCTCGCAGTGCTTGCGGTAGGGTAAGGCAACCACAAGCACTGCTATCACATCCGATGGTGCTCGATGTACCAATGTTTTAAAAAACTTTCTGGAAATGACGTGTGCTAGTGGGTGTCTCTATATATGCTAGTGGGTGTCTGCATACACAGAGCGATCGCTCGCACAGCCAAAGTGGGTGTGCTTATGCCTTGGCAAACGAGTGCTTCCCATGGCGTCACTTTGAAAAATTTTCATACGCTGGATGCGAGCGATCGCATCTAGCGTGCGGCTCTGAATCAGGTCCATTGTGTTTTTTATGGGAAGAGAGGTCAGCAGTGTGAAATGCAGCAGAGAGATCCAGGAAAATAAGTGAGCGAGCTTTAAGCAATAATCAAATCATTGACCACCTAAGTCTCCTTGGAGTGTTGTAAACGCAAAACTTATTAGGGTCCAATAGGTTGTGTGGGAAAGAAGGTGGTATCCAGTTAAGATGCCGGCAGACGAGATGCCGGATGTCAGGATACTGACGCCGGAATCCCGATGCCTGTCAGAATGCTGACGCCTCTATCTTAAAGAGATCAAGATACCGGTGTCGGCATCCCGACCGCTGGCATCCCGAAGGTAAGTATGCGGGTTAGCTTTAGGGTGAGCCCGGTGATGGGGGGTTAGGTTTAGGAACATCCCAGAGTGGGTTAGGGCAAGGCACCAATCTGGGAGGGCTAGGGTTAGGCTACGGGGAGGGGGGGTTAGGGTTAGGCACCGCCAGGGGGAGGTTAGGGTTAGGCACCACCGGGAGAGGGTTAGGGTTAGGGGAGGAGAGGGGGAGGTTTAGTCTACTTACTGGCCCCTGTCAGAATTTTGCACATCGGGATCCAGCTGATGGTCTTCTGCCCGCTGGCTTCCCATCCTCTGGTCATTCATACCGATTCCAAAGAAAGCATATAAGGTTAGTGTAGGCAAGCCTTTTATCCAGTGTTTAAGGGCATGGGAGCTAAGAGATGTGAGTGTAAATTGAGAGACAATTTGGGTTTCTCAGAATAGGTGTTATCACTGGATGCTTGCTTAATGATGGAAAGAGACAAGTAGAGAGAAAGAGAGAGAGATGACAGATTTTAGTTAATGTTGGGATGAGCAGAAAAAGTAGAGTAGGAAGATGAGAAGAGCTCCTTTCCCTCTCTCAGATCACAATCTTATCACCTGCACACTTTCCTCCATTACATCAACCTCAATGTCAGTGAAATCAACCAAACCTACTAAAACCCGCAGAAATATTAATGTGATTAACTTTCAACAACTATCTACCTCTCTACAACAACAACTCTCACCAATTTCTGCACTCACTTCTCCTGAGAATGCTGCATCACAGCTAAACCAGATCTTAGTAAAAGCCCTCGATGAAGTAGCTCCAGCTACCCATCACACTCCGCGTAGACTCAGATGTCAACCGTGGCATTCTAACTTAACAAGGCATCTACAAAAACTCTCACGTAAAGTAGAACGTCAGTGGCGAAAGTCTCGCACTCCAAGTGACTTCCTCACATATAAGTCTATCTACAACTCTTATCGTACTGCTCTGGACACTGCCAAGCAAATATATTTCCAATCTCTAATCTCTGCTCAAGCCTCTAACCCCAAGCGACTTTTTAATACATTTAAACTGCTTCTTACCCCTCCCTCACCCAAGCCACCTGCTACTATCTGTGCACAAGATCTTGCTTCCTATTTCAAGGACAAGATTGATAATATCCGAAATGAAATGTTATTCTCTTCCTCAGCTAGTGACCTACTCAATTCCCTACCTGAACCCTCTGGCACATTCTCTTCATTTGACCCCACAAATGAAGATGAAGTATCTACACTCTTCTCATCCTCCTACTCTATTACCTCTCCTCTAGATCCTATACCCTCACAAATTAGTAAAGCTCTGTCTCCTGTGCTCATCCCAACCCTAACTAAAATCTGTAATCTCTCTCTTTCTACTGGCATCTTTCCATCACTGTTCAAGCATGCAGTGATTACTCCCATTCTGAAAAAACAAAATTCTGACCCTAACACTCTCTCTAATTACCGTCCTATCTCCCAGCTCCCATGCCCCTCCAAGCTACTGGAGAGACTTGTCTACACCCGCCTCACACACTTTCTTAACACCCACAACTTATTGGACCCACTTCAGTCTGGCTTCCGTTCCCAGCACTCCACAGAGACAGCACTGACTAAGGTAGTAAATGATTTGGTCACTGCCAAGGCTAAAGGCCATTACTCACTTCTAATTCTTCTAGATCTCTCTGCTGCTTTTGACACTGTTGACCACTCTCTTCTCGTACAAACATTACAATCCCTAGGTCTTAAGGACACAGCCCTTTCTTGGTTCTCTTCCTACCTATCTGATCGCTCTTTTTCTGTTCGTTTTTCTGATTCTGCCTCCTCTTCGCTACCTCTATCAGTTGGAGTACCGCAAGGCTCTGTCTTAGGTCCTTTGCTATTCTCAATCTATACCACCTCTCTTGGCAAACTAATCCGCTCTTTTGGATTTCAGTACCATCTGTATGCGGATGATACTCAAATCTACCTATCCTCTCCAGATTTATCACCATCTGTATTGGTCCGTGTCACTGAATGTATTTCTGCCATTTCATCTTGGATGTCATCTCGCTACCTGAAACTTAATATTTCTAAAACAGAATTAATTATATTTCCACCGGCCAATAACAGTTACCAATCTGATCTCTTTATCACTGTTGATAACTCAACAATCCACCCCACCCCACAAGCTCGCTGCCTTGGTGTCATCCTTGATTCTGAATTGTCCTTTGTTCCCCACATTCAATCTGTCTCAAAATCATGTTACATACATCTAAAAAACATATACAAAATTCGACCATATCTCACACAAGACACTGCAAAAACTCTAATCCATGCACTCATTATTTCCCGCATTGACTATTGCAATAGTCTCCTTACTGGTCTTCCCAAAAACAGGCTATCGCCATTACAATCCATTATGAATGCAGCTGCGAGGCTTATCTTCCTTGCCAAACGTTCATCATCTGCTGCCCCGCTCTGTCAGTCCCTCCATTGGTTGCCAGTTTTCTACCGTATTCAATATAAAATACTGTTACTTACACATAAGGCCATTAACCGAATTACACCAACATACATCTCTTCACTCATCTCAAAATATCTCCCAACCCGACCTCTCCGCTAAGCACAAGAACTGCGTCTCTCATCCCCACGCATTACTTGCTCCCATTTACGGTTACAGGACTTTCTTCGGGCTGCACCTACTCTATGGAATGCCTTACCACACACAATAAGACTTACCTCTTCTCTTCAATCCTTCAAGCGTTCCCTGAAAACTCACCTCTTCAGACAAGCTTATCAGATTCCAGAACCGACCACATAACCTTCATAGCTTCCATGTCTTATCACATCCCCTCTCACAGTCCATACATAACCTCACATATTGTCTTTCTTTCACATACTCCTGACATTTTGCCGACATTCCTATGTGACTGGATCAAGCAGCCCACCAAGAAACTCTGCATTCTGGCCAGACCAAATTGCAATATATATAGCACCTATCCTTGTGTATCAATGCCTGTTTCCCTATAGATTGTAAGCTTGCAAGCAGGGCCCTCTTACCTCTATGTCTGTCTGTTATTACCCTGTTTTGTTCTATCAATGTTTCCAATTGTAAAGCGCAACGGAATATGCTGCGCTATATAAGAAACTGTTAATAAATAAATAAATAAGAGCGTGGGAATAAATGAAGAAAAGGTGCCAAAGAGTGCAGGTAAGGAAATTAGCAGGTTATTGGTCAATGAAAAGGATACTATTCATGTTGGATCTTTTCAATCTTGTCCTTGAAGTAGGAAAGTAAGATACTGCGAATTGTTGCTAGTCAGTGGCTTTGCTGTTGGATAGTTGAGAAGAGATTTAAATGTATTAAAGACACATTTGTGTTTAGAAGCCTGAGTTTAGATGTGAGATTAGAAGTATGTTTATTTTGCAATATCCAGAGCATTTTGAAGTATCTTATCAGGCAATATAATTGCATGCCAGTCTGTCTCTGCAGATATGTGCATTTGTGAGCTGGCTGCATTGCACAGTGAAACTGACAGCTCGAATTCGGACTCCCATCTCCTGAATGCGTGCTCCGTGGGATCCGGGGTGCAAACCCTAACTGCTCCCACTGTGGGAGCAGGCGGTGGGATGGAGCGGTGGGGGGAGTGGTCACAGCAGGTAGGCTGAGTGGTGGAAAGAGAGGGACAAGGCTGGACATGGCACAGGTAGGGTGGACTTAATTGACCTGGTGGGTTCCTTTACTAGTATATAAATAATGATGAAGTAAGAACTAGATAAAATAAAAAAAAGTGTAATAACCTTTACATATTAAAAGCGCAATGTTGATACAATAATGGATGTTTTTAATGATTTTCATCTGTTGTCGCCATGGAGAACTGTGGAGCACTACATAGACAAGATTTTATTCTGTGGAAAAACAATATTGTAATGAGATGTAGGGCACATTTCTAGAGGTGCATGGTTACATGGCTGTCATTATTATCAGTGCAAATGCATGCCTTCCATTTCCTTCGTGTAAAAGATGCATCTGAAAATCTGTGCTCAACTATGCATACCCACAGTTGCAATGGCATGCCCTCAACCCGCCCTCATTAAAATTAGCCTACATATGAACGCTCTGCACCAGCCTCCAGCTCTCATACAGAGCACATTTATTAGCTTACAAGTTTTTCTTAGCAGAGAAGTCAAGTAACACTTTGGTTACTGTGAAAAAAAGCATCATACACGCGTGTCACATGTCATGAGCATAGTCTTGATTTCCCATCACTCTCATGATTAATAAGTATCATTATCAATGAGGCTACACTGTATTTCAGGAGACAAATTGAGACATTTAATTAAATGAAAGGAGCGACGCTAATGTAGTAGAAACAGGGCCGGTGCTAGATTTCTAGGCACCCTAGGCAAAACTTGTATTGCCACCAGTAGGAAAGGCCCTTGTAATGCCCCCAGTTGTAATGCCCATGTAGTGCCTCTTGAAGTGCCCCCATTTGTAAGGCCCCTGTAGAGCCCCCATATGATGCACCCAGTAGTAAGGTGCCTGTAGTGCCCCAGTAGTAATAATGCCCCTAAAAGTAATGCCTCCTGTAGTAGTGCCCCCAGTAGTAATGCCCCCTGCAGTGCCCCAGTAGTAAGGCCCCTGTAGTTCCCCCATATGATGTCCCTGTAGTGCCCCCAGTAGTAAGGTCCCTGTAGTGTCTCCCGTAGTAATAATGCCCCTAAAAGTGATGCCCCCTGTAGTAGTGCCCCAGTAGTAATGCCCGCTGCAGTGCCCCCAGTAGTAAGGCCCCCTGAAGTGCATGCCCCCAGTAGTAAGGCCCCTTGCAGTGCATGCCCCCAGCAGTAAGGCCCCAAGTAGCAAGACCCCCTGCAGTGCGTACCCACACACACATCAAAAAAAAACAACTACACTTACCTTAAATCCTGCTCCAGTGCCTGCTGCCGCCCGTCCCGCGCACCTGCTCCTCGGAACTATAGGAGTGACGTCATGACGTCACTCCCATAGTGCACTGAGGGACCCCCGGCACCCGCTCCTCGGCTCTATGGGAGTGACGTCACTCCCATAGTGCACTGCGGGACCCGGAAGACGGAACTCAGGAGTGAGCTCCGTCCTCTGGCTGGTACCGGGAGACGGGGGGAATGGGAGGGGGGGGTAGGGAAGGATCCGGGTGCCCGCTGGTAACACAATCTTAGCGGGCAACCGGCAAATATGGGGGGGGGATAGGAGGGCCGGGTGCCCTCTATTGGTCGGCACCCCAAGGAAGCTGCCTAAGCTTGCCTAGTGGAAGCGCCAGCCCTGAGTAGAAAGATGGACATTTACAGATGTGCGGTGCCATACCTCCCAACTTTGGTGAATTTGCTATCAGAACACTCTCAAGACATGACCACATTGTAGTGGTACTTTATCTGTGTTTTTCATGCCATAAACACCATTTTATACTGCCATGTGCACTGGACTTCCCACAAATATGGATAAATGTGCTGATCTTGTGGTGTGGTCTACTCCCCTCAAATCGGGAATGTCCACTCAAACTTGGGAAGATTGGGAGGCAGTACGCCTCAAGTCTTTTCCTCTTGACCTCCAGCTAAGTTCGGAGACAGCCCACAATAGCAAAACGTAGGCGAGTACCTTGTTTTGTACTGGGTGGTTTGTTTAGGCACTTCAGTACCAGACCAAAGCAATTTGCTGTTTGCATCCAGTGGGCTTCGTAAATGGCCCAGTGTCATTCCTTAACTAGTTCTTAGAGCCAGTAAAAACATTTTCTCTTTGTGCGACTGTTGTGTATATCCAACATGTTGTTGTGCACTGTCTCAGCAACCTAGTTGTCATCTCAGAGAAATGGCTTTGAAGCAAATAATTAAACTCAACTACATCATCTGCGATGAATGGATTTTTTTCATATATATGTCATGGGCAGCTAGCAGTTTTGTGCTTTTTATCATTGTTTTCTCCAAGAGTTTCCCATCTGAGTTCTGTTACTTCGGTATCTTTTAACTATCATACTTCCCACTTGGGAGTCACATTTAAGGTCAGCAAGTATACGTTAATCCAGCCTCAAGTAAAATATTACTTCTCTCACAGGGAGTGACAGGCGCGTATAGCAGATGAATAAAGGCATTCATTATTTATAAAAGGCAAATTTAATAGGCTGGTTTTCCTATGCTGCAGAAGTTATTGTGAAGACTGTCACATTTTCTCAGCTAAGTTTATGCTTTTCATCCTCTGCACTTAGGGCAGCACAAAGTTTGTTTTCGCTCTTTTTGTCATTTTGAAGGAATGTCAAAGTTTCTTTAAACTTGCCAATGAAGATAGTTTATGTTGATTCATTTAGAATAGGCTTCATTTGTGTTTATTAGTGGAAATTAAAGTAAATAGCACTTAAGTTATTTAGAATTAACCAGAGCTATATAATACACATTTAATATTTTTTTGTCATTAACATAACTTTTTAAATCACACAACATAATGTATGATTGCTTGTGAAATGTTTGAACAAGAGGCAGGAAAAAATCATGGGAAATAAAGAATTGATTCGGTTGTGTGTACGAATGTGTGTACGGCCGGCCCGAACATGGCTCGTCTTCCTGCGATTCCTTGCCACTGCGAAAGCGTGCAAACCAATCATACTCACATTTTCTACTCACAGTATTCTGCGCATATACTTTGCCAACATTTCGTTTATCTCCATCACCAATTTACCCAATTTGAAGCAGAACTTAATGTTGTGTCGTTGCTCCATTGCTGTTCGACGCATATTGCTCGGGACACTCTGTTGAAATGAATGCAATGGCAGTGCGGTGGCAGCCTCAGGCAAACCCCGACTGGAGGCAGGTCCAGACCCCGACTGGAGGCAGGTCCAGACATGTCCATGCATGTCAGCGCGCACGAGCGACCTTGTGGCAAGTGTTGCATACAGATATATCAGACCATTCACCAAACTATTTAGACAGACCTTGTGTGTGTATACATATATATATATATATATATATATATATGTGTGTATACATATATATATAAATTGACTAACCAGTGGGTTGTCAAAACTGCCCATCATCGGCCGCTCTGACCAGTAGATTTAGAACGGCAATTGAAATATAATACTAATTCAGGATTGCTGTACCTTTATTTATTTTGTCATTTTAAATTTCAGTCAAAGTATGGTTCGTTATTGTTCTTTAACATAAAAAGTTGTTTCAAGGTTTTGCAATCCTTCAGAGTGTGCAGTCGGCTTATTGGAGCTTTGTGGTACAGATAGCAACATAAGTAACTGTGCATATATTCACTTTAAAAAAAAAAACACATCTAATTAAACTCCTACATAGCCTGAAACCTGTCTAAAAAGCATTTCTAATGAGAGATCCAAGGGTCACCAGTTACAGAGCAATCAATGAGTCAACCATACATTGGTCCTCTATCTTTAATAATTTTAATTAAAGTCAGTTAGTATAAAATGTCCATTCTACATAAATTACAGTTTCTAGCTTAAATACAAACTTTGTAAGTAATAATGCTGTAGATATTCATTTACCATAAGCGCCTAATGAGAAGATATTTGTTGTTCTTAATTACATTTGTAATAGCTGGCAAGGCAAGTTTCTGAAGCCCTTTAGGTTGCGGTGCTGTGTCTCCCTTATTACAAAGCAGTTGTGTCATTTATATTTGAAAACATTCTACTTCAATGTGCAGTTCAAGCAGACCTACAAATTTACAAGCCTTTGCCTGTGATATTGTGATTGTGATGCCTGTAGTACTAAAGTCTTGATAATCCACTGTACACTGTACTTGCATGCTGCTTCCCCACGTGTTTGATCTACAGCCCCTCTTTTCCCATTAAACTGTGCTATTAAAAAAGTTTATGAGGCATTTAAACCACTAAGAAGCATTTATAAAGAAACTACGTGCTGGTCTGATACTCTAGTAACAAGAGTGATATCATGAATTCTTCTTTACATCCTGGGATGCAATTCCTCTATAAACCATAAGACTTAATAATGTGATTTACTCTACTTCACTAATCAGAAACCATAGCAGATGATGTTGTACCTATTATAAGCTAAAATATAATGTATATTAAAAACTGATTTGCATATACCTCAACACAAAGATGCTTCCAGCTGGGGGTATGTCAGACATCCTTCAGAGGCTGGTCTAGCACATCTGTATCACTAGGAATCACTATTTGATCTGCAAAACAATGGCCATACATAAAAATAGAAGGCAATACACCATCAAACCAACTGACAAATACGGTCCATAGACAGGAATAAAACACCGGGATTTACTGAGACTCAGATCTGCAAACACGATCGAACATGGAGCAAACTCAGGCCAAAATAGAAGCTTCAAAATACCACCTCCTCAGCAGCGTGTTCTGTAGAAGTGCTGCACAGATTAGTGTTATCTGCGCAGTGCTTCTGAGCTATAGGTGTAATAAAGCGTTAAAAATGAAGAAAAAAGCTGCAAAGGGTCCCCCCTCCTAAAAGCATAACCAGCCCTGGACCTCTGCGCCTGTTCTAGTACAGGAAAATCGGGGACAAACAGATGTGGGGTTCCCCCTATTTTCCTATAGCCTGCACCGGGCTGAACCAGCCAGGGGGTTTATACTATAGCAGGGAGACACACAGCACAGGGTCCTCCTACCATAATGTATACCAGCCCCAAACTGGTCAGCCCAGGGCTGGAAATTCTTGGAATATAAATAATAAAATTAGATCCCCCCTTTCAAGGCTCTTCCCTGCACCTCTGGAGGTGGTGGCTGCAGGGGTAATGGGTTAAATAATATTGTTCTTCACAGTGGGACTACAGGTCCCAGCAAATCTGCCATGTGTGAACACACGCGCAGTACATCTTAGATGCATGTGTAGAACAAAAAATTTGCTCCACTATGTCCGACATCACCACTGCATTCGACTCAGCATCAGGCCCATAATGTACAGCCAATAAACCCTTAAATATGGTCACAGATTGCTGTGTACATTAAAGCAGGCTTGCCGACTTTCTGGCTGCCCCTTCCTGGAGGGAGCAGCCAGATCAGCATAACAGGGGGGCGTGACCAGGTCAAAGAGGCGGGGCCGGCCGGGTTATGATTATTTGTTGGACGGAGCCACGCGATTGTGTCATTTTGACCCCGGCCCCGCTACACAATGCCGATATTAAAGGCATGGTTGGGAGGCTCCCAACCAAATCTGGAGGGTAGGTGAGTATGCATTAAAGTAATAGAAAATGGGCTTATTTGTTTAGACTTTCTAGTTTTCAAAACCAAGGTATCCAATTCAACTGGTAACCAGGAATAAACTCTATGGGCCAAATGTAATAAGGTGAGAGTTTAGAAAATGTGAGATTTTAGCAGTAAGCTCACACATGGGTTGAGTTTTATCTTCAAAATGGGAGAACATCTGGATGAGAGCTTAAATTGTGAGTCTGAAAAACGATTTTGCTCTTTTGCTTTGTTCTCGGACTCTATTACATTGGCCAAGTTTAAAAAGTGTGAGAAAACTCTTAAATTTTCTAAACTCTCACCCTATTACATATGGCCCTATAATGGGCATAAACACACTGTTGCAATACCATAAAAATAGACTACAGTAGGCACTCTCCTATACAGCTAAAAGCATTACACCATCATAAATTGGATCAAGTGTTACAGAAATAATTCAAACCATCCAACCAGGTATATATATATATATATATATATATATATATATATATATATAATCAAATGTCCTGACTCACTGACTTATCAACACCCAGTCCAAATGCCAGGACCTAGAAACATGGAAGTAGATTATAAAATGTTTCCTCTCCCTGAGAAATGTCCTGAATGACTGACTCATCGTATAGGGAAGCCGCACCAACTGTCACCCAAAATGCTGTCAAACATCACTGGCAATTGGTCGGTTCCCCTATATCAATATTTGACTGCCCTGCAGCCACACTTCTGAAGCCACCACTAGCCATATGATCCTAACTTTGCTAATGAGGCAGACAGCACTGCAAAGGGGTAAAATATGTTTTCATGGATTCCTCAATAGCTCTTAGGGCACAGGTGAGGGAAGGTAATGTGTTACAACAGCAGTGAGAGAAGGGAATGTGTTACAACAGAGGTGAGAGAGGGGAATGTGTTGCTACACGGGAGAGGGAGAGGAATGTCAAATGTGTTACTACAGGGTGAGGGAAAGGAATGTGTTACAAAATAGTAAGGGAGGGGAATGTGTTAGTCCAGAGGTGGGGGAGGGAATGTGTAACCCCCCTTTTTACCACTAAAGGGTCACCAGGTTACTAACTCCAATGTTGTATAATGTACCCACCTTTAACCTCTCTCTAAGTGGTGTACCATTATTTTATCAGTACCTCCACCCAAGTATTGGTTGTCGGTATGGGCCTACTTGGGAAAACCCATAGTATATATATATATATATATATATATATAGGACTTGCCTATGTAAGCCCAAGGATACACTCAAGTATTAATATTACTCCCTATAGTGTAGTGTGTAGAAGGGGCATGTTAGTTGAAAACAATATTATAACACAAAGACATCTGTTCCTTATTCTTTTTGGATGCTTGCATCACACCTCCAAGTAAGTAAACACAATTTCATATAGATATAACGTTCTTTATATTGACGAAATTCCAAGTAAATAAGAACATACATTCACCTCATTATATGACATAACAGTGTACTGTGTTGTATATTGACATACATATGTTTATCTGAACAATGCAGTAACATCATGCATAAATAATAACAATATATCAATATAGATATCCTCCTAAATACTAAGTTCTAAAAGTCCGGTTGCAGCTCCTTAGTAAGGTAAGTATTTCACGTGAATAGAACACTCTTCTCTCCTGAATGTTAATTTTTTGTTTCATTTTTTTAGAGATAACAATATATATAACCAAAGATGCAGAAATAGTTCCTGTGGATCTCTGCTATCAGAAGCCAAAACTGAATAGTTACTTTACTGTGTGATCAAATGTCAATATACCAGTTTTCAGCTTTGTCTGAATAAGTGCAGTAAACTGTTCTCTCCCCCAACTCTTTAGTCAGTCTGGTATTAATGAGAGAACATTAGAGATATAGTACATGAGGCTAGTAACTGCAGGTAACACGGCCTGCTATTGGTGTGACTGCCCAGCTTTCTCTCCCACTATACCATAGCTGTATGTGTACAGTACATATGATTTATTCACTGACAGCCAATAGTGATGAACCTCTGCTGACTACTGCTGTGTACAATACCAGGATATCCCTCTTTACTGGGCTGGCAGGACTGGCTATTTGCTGGCAGCTGTCCTCTATCTCCTACCTATGCCCGATCAGCTGAAGGGGGCTTTACTCTATTTCCAACCGCTACCTGTTAGTGGAAGATATCTGTTAGTATTTTCTGTCTTTAATATTCACTGAAGAGAATGTGAAAGGACTCTCCCCAATTTCTTCCCTAACTGTGCCCAGGGTCATTTCCCCTATTACATCCATATGCCTCCACACTCTCCTCACTTGTGCTGCTGCTAAGCTCTGGGTGAGGGCAGTGTAAGTAGAACACTCACTAGTGGTAGGGCACCACAGCCACTGCCAACCTACCCCCAGCACTACTTCCAGCACCTGCCTTGCTTAGGGCTGGTCCAGCCATTTTCAAAAGCCCACCGGAGCCTTCATCAGATAGGATAGCTAATCAGCTGTATGACAAAGAGCTATGCTGCCTTCTGACTACAGCTCTCTACCCCTGGTCACCGGATGCTATACCACGCTGCATCTTCATTGCCAGCAGCTTCCATCATTGCCACTGCTCACCAGCCCAGGAGATGGCTTTTTCAGAGATACTTTACATTACAAATTGTACATTTATAAATATTACAATCATTTATGAGTATAGTACTTATTTTAACCCTTAACCAGGGTTACAAATGTGTTACAACAGAAGTTAGTGAGTGGAATGTGTTAGTACACAAGTGAGGGAGGCTAATGTCTTACTATAGCAGTGATGCATTACTATAGAGGTGAAGGATTAATGTGTTACTGGAGTGGTGAGATAGAAATAAAAACAGTAAATATCTAAGGTCAATTGGTCAAGTATTGCACACTCAAACTTGATAATGAGTTGGGTGCTTGGTCATAAATATGTAGACATTTCCAGAAAAACCAGAAGACCAGCACACCAATATAAGTAACATGAAAGGTTTATACCATATTAAGCCATGTTGTCCAATAACAAAGTGCCATTAGTTCACAAAGAAGTGTGGGTGTGGTCTACATAGGGTGTGTGGCTGTGCCGTGAGTGTGGCAATCTCCATGGAAAGCATAGGCAGCAGAGCCGACACGATATGTCTGCACACGACGTCGTTCACAGACATATCGCTGGTACACACTGGCCGACGGACATACGATATATTGACCGATCAATTAATCGGCCAATATATCTGCAAGTGTGTACCCAACAATGTAGTCAATTAGAATTAAATTATTAGTTTTACTAAAGCTAAAAAATAAAAATACACTTGTACAAATACAATAGCAATTATTCAGAATGGAATATAAATAAGTGAATTAATGAACTAAAAAAACTGTATAAAAAAGTGGATGGTTGCTCCACATCACATAATGAGATCTCAAAAGTGGTAGAGTTGACAGTCATTGTACTTGCCCATAATGGTGAACAATGTAAGTCTGTGGATGGTAAAGCCTCAGAAATACTGTAGTTAAAACAGGCTCTGAGATGCATTCGGTGCCCAATGATGAAAGGTGGGGAAACTGGAGATAATGCGCCATACAGATAAATGTCTATATGAAACTCCGGGTCATAGTTCCTGATGGGGCAAAAATTCTGATAGACATCATGATTATAAGTTTAACAGTGCCACTAATGGTTATGATAGGGATGTGGGAGGATCCTAAATAGCAATCGCCTGTGATTGTATAGCAAACTAGTGCAAAATCCTGCTGATTGCTTAATCAGCAGCTTACCTCCTGCAGGCTCGATGTAAGTTCATGGGAGCGGAGCTTCAGACAGCATGGGGGACGGTGCTTCAGACGGGCCGGGGTTGCGGGGGGCTAGTAAATGCTGAGGATGACCCAGTGGTTAAAGTGCTGGGCTGTAGAAAGCTGTAGGTGGTGACAGGAAAACATTTTTTTTCCTGTCAAAACTACTGCACTCACTGCAGGGGATCCTGTGGACCTATTTTCAATGGGTGGCCTGGAGCTGCAGCTCCACCTGCCCCATTGTTAATCTGGCCCTGCAGAAACCGTGTGTCACACGCCCCTCTGGAGACCCCAGAATCAGACCCCGTTACTTACCTTTGCGGGCGCTGACCTGCGCTGTCTTCCAGCTCCCACGCTGTGCGCTGCTTCCTTCTCTCTCAGGGCGGCCTTTGCTGTTGTCCTCCGGCGGGTCCCGCTGCTGTGCTGATTCCACGCCGGCTCCTGCTGATCGCTGGTCCCCGCTGATTACTCCCAGGGAGCGCTGTCCCCCGGTCCATGGGCGCGGCCATCTTGGATTGCCCATGTGACTCCACTACCACCAATGAAGAGTCTTCTCCTTCTCCCTCAGCTTATCAGCTCCCAGCGTCCACTATAAAAGGATCCCCACTGCGCTCCATGGCTATCCAGCAGCTCCATGTAGCCCACCCAGCTACCAACGTCAACCCACGGCTATCCAGCCGCTCCACGTAACCACCCAGCTACCAACGTCTACCCACGGCTATCCAGCCGCTCCACGTAGCCACCCAGCTACCAACGTCTATCCACGGCTATCCAGCCGCTCCACGTAGCCAACCAGCTACCAACGTCTACCCACAGTTATCCAGCCGCTCCACGTAGCCACCCAGCTATCAACGTCCACCCAAGGCTATCCAGCCGTTCCAAGTAGCTTCCAAGTTATTACCTCTTCTATACGGCTCCTTAGCCGCACCACGCTACTTCTGCATTAGTCAACTCCTTATCAGTTTTCTGCATCCTCTCATGCGGAGAAACTTTATCAAGCAAAGTCTCCTCCAGCGAGTGTCTGCAACAAGTATTACAGGTCCAAGGCCCAGTCCGGGAACACAGCCTCAAAATCCCACGATTGTGACACCGTAAGCCGAAGGAGGGCACTGGCTGCAGCCGACGGCAGATATGGCTAGTACCACTCCCAAGCATTCCCGCATTGTGCTGCCGCACACCCCTCCTACGGCCCTGCAGGCCTGCCAAGAGCCGTGGCAGGCCCCGGTAATAGAGGGGCGTAGCCTAATAGCGGGAGACGTGGCCACGCCCCCTTGCCGATAGAAAAAAAAAAAGATTTGCTGCACGCTGGGGAGGGGGGGCGCTCTGAGCCACGAGCAGTCTCCAACTGCAGCTCAGCACACGTTGTGTTCTGGGCTGCTGTGAGGGGGGGGCGGCGCCGGACCCGGGCCCCTCAGAAAGCCCAGACCCGGGTAATCTGTACCCGCTCCCCCCCTCTCGGCGCCCCTGCGGCCCTGTATATAGATATGCAACTGCACATGCAGCATATGTGCCTGGTTTGCTGCTGCCAATAATATGCCTCCAAACAGATATATATAAAAAAAAATATATATATATATATATATCTATATATATATTTATAAAACAAGTCCGCACTCCAAACCAAACAAAGCCAACGTTTTGGTGCTCCTCAAGGATTAAAAAAAAACAATATAGAAACACAGAGAAGAGGGCACTTGTGGAGAGACCTATGTATGTGTCCTGAAGACGGTCCCGATGTGGACTGAAACGTCGACCTGTCCAATGTTTTAAAAGCTATAGGTGCATACACACACAACGATATTTTGAGCGATTATCGTTAATATTATATTTAAATGAACATAGTAAATGAACAACTTTAGTAAACGATTCTAGTTCATTTTTTCAAGGGAGAAAATTGTTTGCTAAAATCGGTCATTAACTAAATCGTTGTGTGTGTATGCAGCTCAAGTAATAAAGATGTGATTTTATGTTGTATATCTGCTGAGTGCCATCTTTCTCTGTTTGCCTATATATATATATATATATATATAATTATATATATATATATATACATGCACACACACATATATATATATATATATATATATATATATATAATACTGTATATAGTTTGACTAAGTCTACATAGCCAATGTGAGTAAGTGGAGTCTGTCTGTCACTCTCTCCAGCCCTGCACTCTGACATTACGAGCCATACGCATGCGCAGATGTGCGAACATCGCTCGGAGCGAACGAGCGGCCACTTACGAGCGGCTCTGAATCAGGCCCAGTGTTGGTCGAGCCAGCCCCCTTCTTCCTCAGTCAGGCTGCATATGAATTTTCTTGAAAACAACACCAGAATCCGGGTGCTATCAGATGTAGTAAATAAATTAATATTCTATATGAAACATGTAAAAAAGCTGCTACCCAATTATTAGCTTCTAAATTAATGAATAGAAATATATAGAATGTGTATGAGGTGAATCAGAAAATTGTTGACCTCTGGGAGCGCTTATATAGACTTCAGGATCAGATTCATATAATAATACACTTTATTAAAATCATGCATAAAAAACATGTAAAAGATATAACATATAAATGTAGCAACTGTGTATCTATACTCTTGTATCCCACACAATTTAAATATGTATCAATATATGATTCACTTGATGAGATAGTTAATATACCTCCTTGAGAAGATAATTTTATCCAGAAAAAAGTGTAATGTATTGCCTCTAACTCCGTTAGAGATGAAAAGTCATAATAGCTCCTTATCACATGCAGGTATATTCAGATATCCACTCCACTGGAACTCTCATAACAAAAAGGTCTGCAGTAGTGTGTGTATCACGATAGCCAGTCCTCAGGATGCTCCGGGCATTGCTGTAATCACCGGTTATTGTGGCCCTGCCCCAGTGTGACGTCACACGGAGGGGCGTGGCCTGCACTAGGCCCACGAATACTGTTATATATATCAAAATGGCCCTCCGCAGAATAAAGGTTCCCCACACCTGCTCTATGTATTGCAAAATTCGATTGCATAATGTACTATATATAATTAGTAATGTTGGAGTTGTGCACTTGTACTTTCTTCTAGTGTTTGCAACAATAGTCTCCACAGGTAGCACCTCCCATTATATATATTCAGGGTGTGCAGTCTAGGGCCCCCTTTTCTATATATCCTATTTAGTGCGCTCCCATACACACATATGAGACGTCTTCAGCTTAGATTAGCACCCCTCCTCCATTGGTTTTAAGCAGGGATTCTGGCATTTTCACTGCACCTTAGTAGCAGGCACAATTCTAGATAAGTCCTATAAATTTTTTTACTGCAGTGCAGCAATGGGTTGATTTTTGGGGCATGGGTCCCCTGGATTGCTTTGGTTGGACGGCTTCAGGGCATCGCATTATAAACACATTTTCCTTTTTGCACTTTTAGCACCTCTTTTGTTTGTTTAATATATATGTATTATTTTTAAACCTCTATTTTTCACCTTATATATGCAGCAGCAGCTGCTCTTATCTATCTTATACTTTCTTACACTTCACCTTCTCTCATTAGAGTGATGCCCTGGGGTGGCTCAGCTGGGCCTGTTTGGGGGTGTCCTGTGCTCTGGATTTCAACCCCAGTATGTTAGGGACCTACCATCAGAGATTAGCTGGGCGCAGTGGGTAGGCCCATAACCATGGCCATAATTATGCTAAAACCTCTATGTATTGCAAAATTCTATTTCATGGTGTATTATATATAATTAGTAATGTTGGAGTTGTACACCTGTACTTTTTCTTCTAGTGTTTGGAAAGCTGTTGTATCCTTTAAGTATGTTGCCTGCTTGATGATATGTGGTTGTATTAGATTGTCCAGGAGTTCTGGCCCTGGCTGATACAGGAAACCACTGGCAGAAATGATGGGTCTGCCAGGGGGCCTGTGGATTTCTTTGTGTATTTTAGGGACTGTATACAGTACTGGGGTTACTAGGTGTGTCTGGGTTAAAGCTGTTTGTGTAATGGGCAAAAGATGACCCATATCCACTGTTGTCTATAGTACATTATTAAGCTCTTGTTGATATTCTTTAGTTGGATCCCCCAGAAGTTGTAACTATACATCCTGACAAGACAATTGTCTTAAAATGTCCTCCTTGTATTGAGATAGATCTTGTATGAACATCTCCCCGCCTTACTGGTCGGAACGGATTATAATGCATTTAATATGGGATTTAAGATAGGCGTCAAAATAACGACACCTACCTTAATCCTGACGCTGGAACACAGAAGGACGCCTGCCCAAATGAAAGTAAGCCGGGGCACTCTTAGTGTTAGCAGTAGGGGGGGAGGGTTAGGTTTTGGTAGCATAGCGAGGTTAGTGTTAGGTTTTGTGGGGGAGGTTAGGGTTAGGCCCCACTGGGGGGGGGCTAGGGCTAGGCACTAAGGGGGGAGGGTTAGGTTTAGACATGCAGGGGGAGACTTTGGTTTAGGAGGGTTAGGGAGTGGGGTGGGAAGGGTTAGGCTACAAAAAGAGAGGGTCAGGGTTAGGGGGAGAAGGGGAGAGAGTAAGTATACTTACCCCACCCCTGTCGGGGTACCAACCATCGGGATGCCACTGTCGGTATTTTGACAGGAGGCATCCCCACAGCCAACATTACATACCAATTCCCTACCAAACAGCTTCTTTAAGGTGTTCTGGTAGTGCCACTGAAGGGGACCCTTCCTTATTGGCCAGAACCAGACCTCCCAACCAATATGATTTCAGGGGGATAGTCACGTTTTATTGGGACTGTCCATCTGTCTAGGGATTGGGACTGACTTTTGTCTCAGTTTGCAGGAGTTGGGAGATATACCACTGCTTTACACCATAGGGGCAGGTGCCTCTACATTATGTGATTTATAAAACACGCATTAGTCACACCATGTGACCACACCCTCAGATTGTCACGGCCATGCCTCCATCCCAATCTTGCAACCTCCCAATATTATGCAGGGCAATAAACAAACCAATTTTTTAAATTGAGGACCCCATTTATTAATGAAGCTTAATACCAGTGGCATATTTCATTTAGTATGACAGTGATTCAAACAAAATGCCACTGGTATTCATCATTACTTACCCCTCCAGTGAGGTCCAGTGATGTCCTCCCCATTGGGGAGAGCCCCAGCGATGGGCTTCTGTGTAATGCGCATGTGCATGACACTTTAACCTGGGGGGGACTCAGCAATGCTTGAAAGGCATTGCTGAAGCCAGAAAGGCAGTGCTGGGTCTCCATTGCCGGTAATGGGGGCCGCATTGCTATAGAAATACAGATTGACATAACCCCTTTAGAGAGTGCTAAAGGGGTGATGCACCATTGATAAATGGGGCCCTAAAGCTCAGAGGTATTGTATTGTACTGACAAATATGCATTATATAGAATGCCTGGACATAGTATAGACTGCCGCATGGCTTATGGCTATATGCAATGACAATTACATGAATACTTTCAAGGACTGACGTGATACCTTACCGTGTTTTCTGTCTGAAGCATAGGAGACAAACCGTAAATGGATATTTATTTTTATGAGATAGCAGTAGCTCCTTTAAATGTTTTTGCAACCACTACATACTTTACATACTACAGGAAAAGTTGGCGGTGTGGTCTTACTTTTACATAAATCTGAGATGTGTTTTCCAATTATATGTGTTAATGAAAAATGATGAAAGACAATATTGAGGACATTAGTCATTCAGCAGTGAGCAGGCAAGTAACCCAGCAGACAATAAGTTAATTAGCACAAGTGAATCAGTGAGTTTTCCTCTTAACAGCGTACAGTACAGTAAGTAAGATGAACTGCATTTATTTCTTGCATAACTAAATCAACAAACATAGAATACTCTGTGTGTATAATAATGACATTCGATAAACTGCTTTAGATTGTGTAATTAATATTTTAATTATATTTCTTAACTATCATTGCATCCTACTGTGAAAAGTAACAGGGATGGCAATTTTCAAGAACAGTGACAAGATTGCCTTCATTACTGGTCAAGGATGCATGCGTATGTCTTCAATGTTCTTAATTTCGTTCATGAATGCGATTAAATGAACTGATTATGTACTCAGGAATAAGGAAGATTTGAGAGTTATTGCAGGTATTTTTAGCATTCACTTTGCTGGATGGGAAACAATAATTTCATCTCTGTATAATCAATGCAGACATTCCTATGCAAAACATTTAACCTACACGGTGGGGGAGCAGTGAATTTGTGATTACTATCTCAACTTTGCTCTGAACAAAAAGTTGTCTGTCCCGAGTTTAAGTATGCATCTTATTTTTTTTTTATATCTGAATGAACAATTGCATTTCTGTAAAGTCACATCACTATACAATTGAGTCATACAAGTTACAATTGTGTTTTTATCAGATCGATTCACACACTACAGTAAATGATCGGCTTAGTCCATTTGCATTGCAGGATAACTGGATTTTAAAGCTGCAATCTCAAATAGGTTATTTGTTTTCCTTTAAATAGACGTTAAGTACCTATTAAGCATGCGTCTAACAGACAATTTTCATAGCTGTCCTACTGCAAAACATTATCTCCTTTTCAAAATCTCTGTGGAGGTTGCAAAGTTTGCCTCACAGTCAGAGCCGGCCCTAGCCAATTCAATGCCCTAGTTAAAAAATTGGCTGGTGCCCCCTACTGTGTGTATAGAGAGAGAGAAAGAGATATTCCATGATGGCGGCACTCAGAATAAATACACAGGCAGGTTGGATTACCAACATTTCAATGCTTTATGTGTCACATTTTCATCAGGGTGCTCACCCTAACGAAAATGCAACAAATAAAGCATTGAAAAGTTGGTAATTCAGCCTGCCTGTGTATTTATTCTAAGTGCCGCCATCATGTCACCATCATGGAATCTTTGCATACAGCATCAATATAAAGTGGCTTATGGAGGGCACCGGTTTATGTAAAGTATATACACTTCCATATTCTTTGGAGTGACCCTTCTTATTGTCATTTATATATCTTACACCCTGAGGAAAATGCCTTGGGCATTGAAACGTTGGTAAATCACATCTGCCTGCAGTGTCTTTATTTGGATCAATGAGTGCTGCGTCTAATGATATATTGTCTGCTGACTTGTTTCACTGTCTAGGAAGGCACCTGCTGATACTCGTATAGTGACTAGTTGGAGGAGTGCTGCCTGTGCTGTGTATATGTATGTGTGTATATGTTTATATATATATATATATATATATATATATATATATACTGTGTATACATATATACTGTGTATATATATATATATATATATATATATATATTTACACATATATATATATATATATATACATATATATATATATATATAGTGACTAGTTGGATGAGTGCTGCCTGTGCTGTGTATATGTGTGTGTATATATATATATATATATATATGTATATATACACTGTGTGTATGTATATATATATATATATGTTTATTTATTTATTTAAAGTATATATATATATATATATATATATATATATACTGTATATATATATATATATATATATATATTTATTTACATTATATATGTGATACGTTATATCATATATGTATTTACTTGAGTTTAAGACCATATTTATATATATATATATATATAGATAGATAGATAGATAGATAGATATTATACACACACACAGACTCAGCACCAGCACCTCTCTCTGCCCAGTGCGTGCCCTCCCCTCCCCTCCTGTCTTCCAGCCTGAGCTAGTTAACTTGCCTGGGGACTGGACTCAGTGGGAGCCACTGGAACCGTTTGCAGTCAGTGCCAGCTTGATGCTGCTGCAGTCTGCAGATGCCTGGTGGTCCGATGGGCGCTGGGCTCAGCGATGACCGATGGTGACTAATGTAGAGGTGGAGGCAGAGCCATGATTTAACAAGTTGGATGGCTGCAGGTGCTAATACAGAATTTGTGGAGAAAATGGGAGCCGGCCTAAATGCAACACCTCCCCAACATTTAGGCCTTGTCTTTTACTGGTCTGAGTGGAAAATTACTCACGGAATGCTCCTTGTCCCCACAAAACATACAAAGGCCTTGAGAACATCTCTCTTCAGGTGGTAACCGAAAGGCACCAATTTGTGGGAAGATTCTGCTCCTGCCTACATTTTTGAAGACGTCGGTCGATTCTGATGGCCTTACGCATGAGGTCATCCAAAGAATCCTACATCCCGTTTCCTCAGGATCTAAATCACAACAAGTGGGGCTGGTTATTTCCCTTCTCCAGGGGGGATGTAGTCTGGAAGCTGACGGTCTAAATGCTGTATCACACCCCTCCAGGGAGATCCGCAGACTTGGGTCTTTGGGTTTCTGTCAACCCATGCAGCTCTGCAATCAGTCAAAACCTTCCTCACAACTATGGGGTTACTGTATGATGACCCAGTCCAAATAGCCCTGGCTGAGTCTAAATTGCGCTCCCTCAGGCAGGGACAGAAAACAGCAGAAGACTACTCTTCTGAATTTTGCAAATGGGCAACAGATTCTGGTTGGAATGACCCGGCCTTACAGAGCCAATTCCGTCATGGACTCTCTTAGGCTGCTGGACAAGGATATCCTTGATGGATGGATTTAGATCCTGAAGAAACGGGATGTAGGATTCTTTTCCTGTTCCATATTATCTGCCTATTTTTGGGGCGACTATAATGTTACAGATTCCCAGGCTGTTCCGTGTAAACCCTTAGAACCCAGACTAGCAAGGTCTTCCGCCACTAACAGCCACCCACTGTTCCCATAGAATTGGGAGAAATTCACTGGTACTTAAGTGGCCGCCTGGACTTATTACTCAAAGTAGTAGGGGTTTACACTGGTTACCTTCAGAACCCAGTGAATAACAGAAGATACTGGAAACTGAGTAAGAAGTCAGTAGTTTGGCTAAGAAGCTGATGGTGTGGCTATGAGAGCCGATGGTGCTGCTTTAGATGCTAAAGAAGAGTTGATGCAGTGGCTCAGAGGCCAGTGATGCGGCTTTGAGAGCCAGTGCTGAGATGCGGCTTTGAGCCAGTAGTGTGACTACAGAGGAGGTGGTGAGATGCGGCCTTCAAAGATGGCAGTATGGCTTGTGGGACAGTGGTGAGCTGCAGCTCTGAGAGCTGGTTGTTTGGCTTGTAAGCCAGTGGTGAGATGCGGCTTTCAGTTGGTAGTGTGGTTGGAGAGCTGGTGGTGAGATGCAGCCTTGAGAGCTGGTAGTATGGTTTGTAAGCCATTGGTGAGATGCAGCTCTGAGAGCTGGTTGTGTGGCTTGTAAGCCAGTGGTGAGATGCAGCTTTGAGCTGGTAGTGTGGCTGGAGAGCTGGGAGTTAGATGCGGCTTTGGCTTTGAGAGCCGGTGGTATGGCTGCAGCGGTGGTGGTGAGATGCAGCTTTGAGAGCCGGCGCTGTTACTGGAAAGCCAGTGATGCGATGTGGCTTTGAGAGATGGTAATATGGCTGGAAAGCAGGTGGTGCGTTGTGGCTTTGAGAGCCGGTGGTGTGGCTGGAAAGCCAGTGGTGAGATACGGATTTGAGAGCCAGTAGTATGGCCTGTGAGCTGGCGGTGAGATGAAACCTTGAGCCAGCGGTGTGGCTGGAGAGCCGGTGGTGAGATCTAGCCTTGAGCTGGTGATGTGGCTGGAGAGCCGGTGGTGAGATGCGGTCTTGTAGCCAGTATTAGTTTGGGAGCTGGTAGTGTGGCTGGAAAACCGATGGAGCAGCAACAAAGCCGGTAGCAGCTTGGGAGCTGATGGTGTGGCTGGGAAGCCAATATAGCTGAATACCAAAACATGGAGAAGTTCAGTAGTGCTGACCATGCAGCTGAGTCAAAATATGCACAAGGAACACTATTGTCGGCGAGGTGGCAATGGGCCAGCGTGCAGAAATATAGGAACAAACCAATCAAGTCATGCTGTGAAGAACATGTGACGTCCGGGAGCATCCAGGTCACCTAGCAACTGACGGAACAGGAACAACATTTCTAGAAGGAGACAAGTCGTGACCGTGACTTGTAACAAGTGGATACTCCTGGCTGTTACACGGTGACTGTGCCGTGTCCGTGCCACGTGAAAGGACCCACCAGGTCACCCTTAGCTTAGACAGCAGAAACAGGAGAAGAGAGCTGGCGTGGGGGTAAGATTGAGATTGTGCCCTGTGCACCCCCTCTTGCCTAGTCTTTTTCTGGCCAACGTGCAGTCCTTGCAAAATAAGCTGGACATATTACGAGCCAAAATGATGGACAAATGCTTCTTGAGGAACTGTCCAATTTTCGTTTTTCGTTTTTACGGAATCATGGCTACGTTGCGGCATACCCGACAGGGCAGTTGGGTTGGACAATATGACGTTATTTAGGGCAGACAGGACCTTGGACTCCGGCAAGTGGAAAGGTGGTGGTCTCTGCACCTGCATTAATAACCAGTGGTGTTCTAATGTTGTGGTTATGGAGTCTTTTTGTTCTGAGGTGGTGGACTATATTGTCCTGAAATGTAGGCCTTTTTACCTGCCTAGAGAATTCACATCAGTTATAATTATGGCCGTTTATATTCCACCACAGGCAAATGGAGGCTGTGCATTAGATTTATTATATAATGCCGTGACTAAATTGTTAGCGGTGTATGTGGAAGGGGCATTAATTGTCACAGGTGATTTTAATGGAGTTGATTTAAAAGCTGTGCTGCCCAAATTTAATAACAATGGGTTGCCAACTCATGGAGGAAATGTTCTGGATCAGGTCTACACAAATTTTAAATTGGGATATGAGACTGTAGTTTGTGCCCATATAGGGAAATCTGATCATGTGTTACTTTTTTTGGTTCCTACGTATGTTCCTATTGTTAGGCAGGTTAGACTGGCTAGAAAAGTGTTTATGTGTGGCCTGATATGGCTGTTGAGCATCTGAAAAATAGCCTGGAATTTACAAATTGGGATCTTTTTTTGGAGGAGTCTATGGTAAATGGTTCGGTTGATCTGGATCTGTTGACTCCCATGGTTATTGGCTATATAAGCTGCTGTGTGGAGAGTGTGACTATTAGAAAGAGTTTAAGGTGTTCGCTAATGAAAAGCCCTGACTGAATGGAGAAGTCCGTTTCCTTTTGTGGGCACAAGATAGGTGTTTTAGGTCTGGGGATAAGGACGGGTTTCGTGCAGCTAGGCTAGATCTCCAAAGGGGTATTAAGAGGGCTAAAGTAGCCTATGCAGCTAAAATGGAAGAAAATATAAATTTGAGTGGTGACTCTAGGAGCATGTGGCAATGTCTGCAGAGGCTCAATGACCATAAAGCTAAATCATTGGAGATCGGGAGTGTAGACAGTTAATTGGCAAAGGATTTAAATGGGTTTTATTCTCGGTTTGATGGTAGTAGTAGCTTTGACGTTCCCGTATTAGATCAAAGAGTAGGGGAGTTGCCCATGGAGCTGCACGAATCAGCTGTCCGCCAGTGTCTGCATTCTGTAGACCCTAGGAAGGCGGCGGGTCCGGATGGCATCCTGGGTAAAGTCCTGAGGGAATGTAGTGATCAGTTAGCTGGAATTTTTACGGTTATTTTTAATCTTTCCTTGTTTACTTGTTTTGTCCCGAAGTGTTTTAAGTTTACTACGATTGTCCCGATTCCTAAAAATGGACCTACAAAATGTCTAAATGACTACCGCCCTATAGCATTGACATCACTTGTGATGAAATGTTTTGAAAGGCTAGTACTGAGCCATGTTAAGTCTCACTTTGAAGCAGGTTTTGACCCGTGGCAGTTTACTTTTAGGGCGAATCACTCAACGGATGATGCTATTCTAACTGTTTTGCATCAAGTGCAATCCCACTTAGAAGCTAGAGATACCTATGTAAGAATTTTATTCGTAAGTTTTAGTTCAGCATTTAACACTATTGTACCAAGTGTTTTGATTACCAAGTTATTTGGTTTAGGCTTAAACGGCTTCACTTGTAGATGGCTGTTAAGCTTTTTATCAGATAGACCCCAGGTAGTTAGGTTGGGGAAAACAAGTTCCACAGAGTTGATGCTGAATGTTGGTGTCCCGCTGGAGTGTGTTTTGAGCCCAGCTCTGTATTCGTTGTTTACCCATGATTGTGTGTCCCAGTCTCGGTCTGTCCAGATCATTACATTTGCGGACGACATCACTATCATTGGTTTAATAACTAATGTGGATGAACTAGCGTACAGAGCTGTGGTGTCCAGGATGTTTGAATGGAGCAGTAGAAACTGTCTTCTTTTAAACATGACGAAAACAAAGGAAATGATTATTGACTTTAGGAAATGTGCTACCCCGGCAAAAGCCCCGGTGTGCTTGGGTGGGTTGACTACTGAGGTAGTGCACTCCTTTAAGTTGTTGGGGTTCTATATTTCGAATACTTTATCTTGGTCTTTAAATTCAGCCTTCCTGGTTAAGAAGGCACATCAACGTTTGTTTTTCCTGCGTCGTTTGAAATCTGCTTGTGTGAGTAGAGGGACTCTTTTAAAATTTTATTGTAGCATTGTGGAAAGTGTTCTGACCTATGGTATTGTTGCTTGGTACGGGAATTATACCGTGGCTGAACGGAGGGCGTTGGATAGGGTGGTTGGAACGGCTAGTAGAATTATCGGAGTGGTGCTACCGCGCACACAGGAGATATATGGAAAAAGGCTCCGAAAGAAAACTAGCTCTATTTTGGCTGATTCCAGCCATCCTAATCATGCTCTCTTTGAGAAATTGCCATCAAATAGGCGCTTTAGAGCTGTGCGCACTCGGACCAAGCGTTTGCATAATAGTTTTTTCCCTACAGCTGTGTGTATGCTAAATGGGTAATTTAAACTGTTATATGGTGTTGCATTACAGTGTAATTTGCTGTCTGTTTTATTACGTATAAAGCTGTGTTGTTTTTTCGTTGACATCACTTGTGTTATTGTTATTATTATTATTATTATTATTATTATTATTATTATTATTATTGCAGTTTAAGAATATTGAAGGGCTTGCCTAATTCAAAATGCTCATAAATGGCAATCATAAATATATAGAAACCCAATTAAGGTCTTCTGATCTATCTCGGGGCACAGCAAGGTTTTATATGGACCAGATGTGACCGGACGCCTTTTGCCTAGGCCGTCCCTGGTCACGGGTTAGCGCTTTTGGACTCCCACTCACCGTCAGTGACTGCCGGTGTAACGATGCTGCCACCACCAAACTCTACCATCAGCGTTTGGAACCGCTTTTTAGGTACCCTCAGGCTCCTGCCTAGGCACCTGGAACCACTTCTGCTGCGTATGCGTTTGACTAACTGCGGACACAGCTCCTGTTTGGTGTCGGCTGTATCCTCCTGATCCCTCGCAATGGACCAGGTCTGCACGGTAGCTTGGCAGAGGGCTTGAACTTGGAGACACGGAGCTCTTACCCAGAACAGCCGGAGAACAGAATAGTGTTTTGCGCAATTCTGTTGGTCGCAGGATTGAGATACAATTGAATTCAGGCAAGATGTTTATTGCTCGAAGTCTTAAAGAAGACCCTCCCTTCCACCTGAAGGGGAATATCACACAGAAATCAAACAGCAATTCTCCACAAAAGATTTCCAAAGATGTACCACATACAGGAATCTTATCAGCAGCTCTTCTCCTCAAAGAAGTTACAGGGTTGTACCATAAACAGAGGCTCACAGGCCCTGTATATATAGTCAGAAAACACACTACAGCATGGTGACATCCTCCCACAGTTGGTCTTGTAACCCAATCAGACCATCTATCCCAAATGTAATTACAACTCACATTCCACAGGAACTGGTCATTTACTCTCATCCTTTGATACATTTATCACAGTGACAAAATATCTATGTAGTAGAATAACCAGCAATAATATTCGCTTTGGTCTTCCTGCAATAATCATGAAAAAACAAACATTTCTCTCCCCCAGAAGTGCACACACACACAGGAGATAGTCTCAGGCCATTTCACAGGAAGATATGGCCATTTGACTGTCTTCACACCTTCATACAGAAAGCTTCCAGCCAGAGTTCACTGACCATAACAGGTCTTTCTTTTAATCAGACCTCCTGCAAAGGGAATGACAATTAGCATCTAGTTTCCTGCACCAGAGGCTGCTAATGTCATATACAAAAGTGCATTTAAAACCAGTTTACATTTAAAATCATCCATTTTAAATACATGTCCTGGCTCAGTGCTGCACATACCATCTTGAATACGTTTTTATGTTTAAACACTCGGTGCCTAGCACCGGTAATACATTTAAATATGGCGCCAAGCGCCCTTTGTCTCTTTAAATATGACGCCGCAGCACAGGGGGTTAACCCTTTCAGCGCCGTGGCAAACATTTTAAACACGTGTGGTCAGCCTCCGGCCACACCAGGGCATCTGCGTTCACTGTGCCGGCTCCCGATCTCACACATATTGGTTGTGAGCAACCAGTTAGCTGGTTGCCGGATGGGTCTTAAGATCATGCCGCCAAACATCTCTCCAGGCTGCAGAGTGCCAATCTAAGCTGAAGAATGGTGCCAATGGGACAGAAACAGAACCAACTCTTCAGCCCTTCATCCTGTGCGGCGACACTGCTCGCACAACCCTTCTTATAGCCTTGATATTGTCTTACCTGTACTATGGTTATAAATTGTAGTGAGAGAGTGGAGATAGTCCATATTTTACTATTCATAAAATGAGCCTAGTACAATATGGTTTTATTCATTTAAATTTAGTGTTAGTCTTTCTATCCCTTCTGGGCCTCTAATAAACAGCCTTAACAAACATGCAGATAAATTAGCAGCTCATATTATTAATGCAAGTCAAGCAAAGAGAAAGTCAGGAAATATGTAAATAAAAATACTAATGAGAACAACCGTTACATTAATAAACATCAATTTATTAATACATATTATTTAAAATAAATTAATTAATAACAAATGATATGAAATAAATAGGAATGTACTGCAGCTGCTACAAACAAATAAAACAATACACAAATCACATATCATGGTATAATAAACCAGGTTTTACTTACAGACCACCTATGGCCTAACAAGTTTTTCATCAAAAACTAGCAATTATCCACATGTAACAAAATCAGTAAATTTCCTCTTGGCGTTAAATAGAGGTTGATTGTAATGTAACAATTCTTCTGACTATGGAAGAGGGATATACAGTATGAGACAATTGCAGTTGCTAGTAACAAATAGCCCTGTGTTAGTATCACTTTCCTGGGCAGCTTATGTTCCTGCCTTGCAGGAGTAGTATTAGATTCAGTATTCAGCATCAATTAGGCAATAAGTTACGAAGCCTTAAGGTAGCTGCAACCCTTGAAAATGGGTCAGTTTCTGCAGATAACAGTGCACTCCCAATATAATAAGACTCCGGGTTTCATGTAGCTTGGCAATAGGTGTTACTGAGACTCGAGGTACATGTAGTGAGTGGAGCATGAGAATACTGAAGATGGAAACAAACCAACGTGTAAGGTGGATAGCCATAGAGGGTGCAACTGAGGGTCCCACCCTGGCACTCTCCTCTCGCCCATTGTTGTCACCACCCTGTTCATGCGTAGCCATTTGAATACATCCCGGCAGTAAATCATTTTAATTGCTGCCATAAGCGTTGATAAGAAATTATAATTATTGGGTCTAAAACCAGATTATTAATATATGGGTCCCTAAACATTTATTGTATATGGGAGCATGGGCCTTTTACATAAGGGGGTTTCATGCCAAGGTGGGCTCTGACAGAAGGAGCTAGAGGTCCTAGGATAGCTTTATAGCATTATTAGGTGTTTAGAGGAATAGGAACTGCTACAGCTACTGCCTCTACCATTGTCTGAGCATCATGCCAAAGTGTAAGGTTTCACCTCTTGAGCTCCACATATGAGTATAAGGTATTAAGCTCCCAACAAACCACTTCTCGGCCTGTCTGATGGGGAAGCTCAGATGCCCAGTATGATGATCTAAACCGCACTTCTTAGGTATATAAATTGTATGCTACTAGAGCATGAAGGAGATCTCACCAAGCATCTTTGCTATTCCATTGTTATCTAATTGTTATTACACTACCCTATGTATCAAGTGTTTCCCAATCCACTGACATTGTAAACTCATATGTGGAAATGGATGGATTGTATATCTCACAGTGTTGTTATAGGTAACAACATCACTCAGCAAATGCAAATGACAAAGTCAAAAAACATAGTGTAGTAAATTTAAATACATTCCAACCTTAGGACCTCATTCAGAGTCGGTCGTGGTGGCCGCACGGTCGTACGGGCTACGGCCGCAAAATCCGATCGTACGGCTGGTCAATCGTAAAAGTGACGCCCATTTGTTAGCGCTGCACCTCCTCTAGCTACCGACTGATCTGATCGAATGAACGAGACAGTCGTAGTCAGGCGCTGTCAGGCGCTGTATGCAAATTATGTTGCGATGGTTGCGCCGTATGTGTTGTATTGATGGTCACATGTCATGTTTACATGGACTATCGAACAGCTTGTTATTAGCTTGTTGTCAGTTATCTAATTAAGAGTGTTTAACTCTTGCTGTTCTTTTTATTCAGTTTTTTTAATGTGTCAATAAACTTTATTGTTTTTTTGTGGTGGTTTTCCCCGTTCTCGTTTTTTTTTTAAATTCCAAAACAAAGTAATGTTTATTATCTGTGAATGTACTGTTGCTAATTGTGTTAACTTTAAAAATGCATGTGCATTTTGCATTAGGATCATTTGCACTCTTATGTTTGCAATTGCACACTGCGTGTTTTAACCAATCAAATCTGACCTTATTTTTCGGGTCACATGATTAAAGGATTGTCCAATAGTGTTTTTTTTTAGGAAACTGAGTAAATATTTTAGCCAATCATCTTTATTTTACCCCATGTATATTTAATGTTTTCTGTAAAATTGGCCATTGCCATCATGAGAGCCGCGGCCTTTACCCCTCGGGAATTGAGCATCCTGGCAAACATTTTGGACAGGCGGCTTACAAACGCCCAGCCTCCCAAATCCAACCGCTTAAAGTGTGCGGCCTATACGGAGGTGAGGAGAGCCCTTCGCCGTGCTGGATTTCGGTGCAATATAGCGCAACTAGAGAGGCGCTGGTCCGATTCGCGCCGCCAGTCGCCAGTCCTTTTGGCTAATTTGCGGGCGCGATTACGCAGACGTAAGTATGCGTTTGTATGAATGTTAAAATTAGTGGACTGTTAAAAATGTCTGTTCCTTTTCCAATTCTTTTCTTAAATGTAAACAAACCCTCCTGTATGTTGTCCCTATTGTCCTGAATGTTTAAAGTGTACTTGTATTGTGTAGCCAAAAGTGAAAACTAAACTTAGTTTTCTTTAATATCTTTAAATTTTAGAAACACAGCAGAGACAGAGAAGGGCCCGCAGATTTGGCCGCAATGCAGGTCCCAACCTGCAGCCCTCCCCCTCACCTTACCCATCCGCTCAACCCAGCCCTCCCTCCCCGCCACCATACTCCCCCAGTAACCCTCCCTCCCTCTTCCAAAACTCCCCTAGTATTCCTCCCTCCCCTGCCCACTCATCCCATATCACCACTCCCATGCCCGAGTCCTCAACCCAAATATCCCCTCCCTTGGATTTTTTCCAGTCCATTTCCCCTCCCACCATTCCACCAACTCCAACTTTCTCCCCATCTCCATCTCCAGCACCATCTCCATCGGGTGCTTCCTTGCCACGCTCTGATGGTATGTGTTTTTTAATATTATGGTTTTTTTTTTTTTGGAGTGTTGTTGTTATCCATGTTTTTTTTTTTATATTTTGGCTGTGCGTTTGTTTTCATTTTTACAGTATGGGTGTCATAATCATTGCGCAGTAATCCTGTTACTCAATATTTTGTGGTTATGTTTTGTGCCTGGGCCCTTTTATTTTTTGGGGTGACCAAAAATGTATGCCTTTTGGGGTTTACAAAATGCTTTTTTTTTGGTGTAAAAATTGATTACATTTGAATTTGTATTTTAGATTTAAATAAAACATGTCAGAGAACTTGGGAAGGTGATAGGAACCAGACTAACCTTGTTAATGTTGTATATACTGTGTTTAAAATGTACTAAGATGTAACTTCATTAGGAAAAGTGATGTTAGCCATAGCAAACAAACACATTGAAGTTTTGGATTATCAAGAACATTCTAGAAGTGAATACGTGCAGTGTGTTTTAAGGATATGCCATCATGACTTAAGAATACACCTCCCAGTTGTTTATAAATCATCCTAGGGAATTTTTGATTATGCCACATGGTTAGGGTTTCAAAGTGTTTTTACAAAATAAAAGTTTAGACATAATAATAATGTTGTGTGGAGTAAACTTTAGAACACACCCTAACATCATTGTGTCTACCCACTGTTTGGGACATTGAATAATGTTTAATGTTAAAATGTGGGTCATTTTTTAGATGTTGTTAACCTATAAATACATTTTTCTGTCCACAGATCTAACCAACATACTTGTGGGAATACGTGAGGAGCTCACTAGAACAAGTGGCCATCTTTTGGAGGCCTACTGCTGCCTACAGCAGATTGTGGGGAGTCTGGAGCGTTTTTAGTTTTTTTTTCCCTTTGTACATTTAAAAATTTTGATTTTTCCAGTAAAGTTTTTGTTCTAAAAACATTTGTCCTCTTTTTTCATAAAAATTAAATGGTGTAATTCTGCATTTCAAATACTTTGTGAACAAAGCTGGGTGCCTTTCCATAGTGTAACTAATACAAAAATGTGTATGTAAACCTTAAGAACTTTTGCAGTAATGGTTTTTTTTGTTTTTTGGGGGGGATTGCCCTACATTATCCACCTCAATATGGGTTTCAAAATACATTTACACCAAACCTTTTTTTTTGGTAAAACATTTATTAAATAACAAACATGTTGCCAACATGCTTTTAATTGTAAAAGGCATTTCATCACAGAATCACACAAAAAAAAAATGGCCTCAGGTTTTTCTAAAATAAAATATCTTGCTTAGTCAGACATAAACAACAAAAGCAAAACTCAAACATAATATTTCTTTTGTAACAGACAAAATAAAAAAAATAATCAAAATTAACTAAACATGTGGTGGTATATCCGGAAAAACTATGTTAGTTGTACAAAAACAGTACAGGGTATTGCCAATAGGTTCCATTCATTTTTCAGTTTCGGAAAGTGTTGTGATTTTTGTTAAAAAAAAATTAGGTTCACCTTAAAATACATTTGCTCTAACTGTAAAATTAAAAATAAAGTTAAAAATTATTACCTAAAGAATCTTGAATCCACAGAATCGCTTCTGGCCCCCCCGACAGCATCACAACACCTTCCTCCGGGGGGCCATCCTCTGGCAAGGGATCCTCTAGCTGCATGGGTACTCGACTCCTTATTGCAATGTTGTGTAAAATCCCACACAGGACCACAATGCGAGAAACCATATCCGGCGAGTACATGAGTGCACCACCAGAGGGAATGGAGACACCGGAACCTGCCCTTTAAAAGGCCGATACAGTGCTCCACCACCTGCCTGGTGGCAGTAAATGCAGCATTATATTGAGTTTGTGGCCCTGGTGTGGGATTCAAACAAGGAGTCAGCAGCCAGGGCGTGCAAGGATATCCACTGTCACTTGATGGAAATGGTACACCAAAAGATCCATAAATTGTCAATGAAAACATGTTTACACTATTACCATAGCTACATATTGGATTTATACTTACCAAGAAGCCACGCATCACCAGCTTGCAGTGTGCTTAATTTTGGCCAAATCCCTGAATGCTGGATCAAGTACGCATCATGGCTGCAGCCTGGAAATTTGGCATTCAGGGAGAGGATCTGGAGGGAGGCATCACATAGCACCATTACATTTAGCGAATGGAAATGTTTATGGTTCCGATAGATTTGTTCCCTGCATGCAGGGGGCTGAAATGCTATGTGAGTGCCATCCTCTACCCCTATGACGTGAGGAAAGCCTGCAATCTCAAAAAACTTCTGCTTTACCACATCAAGGGCTTCCGTATCCAAAGGCATACTAATAAAATGTGCTATATGATTGAAGAATGCATCTAGCACACGCCTCAGGATCCGTGAAAATGAGGGCTGGGAGAGGCCACCCACCAGCCCCACAGTGGTATGGAAGGACCTTGAGGTGCAGAAATGTAACACCGCCAACAACTGTGTAAGTGGTGTGATTGCTGTAGGAATGTGAATCTGACTTTCTAGATCATTCTTTATTATTGAAAGAGTGTCTAGGATAATATTTGGAGGCAGGCGATAAGTGGTTACAACCACATCATCAGGCATTCCAAAAAGGTGACATGTGTTCTATATATCTTGGCCCTTGCACGCCTCCTATGCCTACGCCCAGGAGGAAGCTGAGGAAGGTTGGTGGGGGGCAACATGGCCATTATTAGCTGGCCCACATCACTCTGTAAAGTTAGAATTTAAAAAAAAAAGTGTTGAGAAAGAATTTTCTATATTTTTCAAAAAACACTTAGCTTAGTAATAATGGTGCATATTCTTACAGGGTCGGGCTGTGCCATCTTCGGGAACCCCTACAGTTGTTGTTTGTGTACGGGTTTTTATTTTATGGAAGAAAAAGAAAATATTATTTTGAAAAAAAAAAACGTCTATTACTACTATTATTGTTAAAACGATCCTTAACTTTGAAATTGGGCAATATTAAAAATTGAAAACATAATTATTGTTTTAGCAATAAAAACCACAAATGCATTATTAAATGTAAAATAGACAGCATAAAACACTTCATTATTAAATACAACAAACTTTTTGGGTTTGTAAAAATAGACACTTACCTGAATCCAGTACAAACTGGACTGTTAAACACCTAAAACAAAACAATAGAACATGACAATAATTATTTGAATAATGTCCTTTTTTTGGTTTTAAATTCCCCCCCCAAAAAAACAGCTTGCAGTAGGCTGGCACACTTACTGGAGTCTGCAAAGTACGTTGTTATTTTGTTCCTCCAAAAACACGTCCACCCAAACACACAACCGTGTTTGTTAAATTTATGTACAAACAAAAATTAAAAAATAACCCACCCCCCAAAAAAATATTAAAAAAAAGTTAAAAAAAGGAACACCAAAAAAAACGGAAAAAAAAACCCCACCACCCAAAAAAATATAAAAAAAAGTAAAAAAAAAGGAACACCAAAAAAAAGTAATAAAAAACCCACCACCCAAAAAAATATAAAAAAAAGTAAAAAAAATGGAACACCAAAAAAAAGAAATAAAAAACCCACCACCCAAAAAGAAATGTAAACACCACTCAAACAACAACACAAGCACCACTCAAACAACACACACAAGCACCACTCAAACAACACACACAAGCACCACAAACAACACACACAAACACCACTCAAACAACACACACAAGCACCACTCAAACAACACACACAAGCACCACTCAAACAACACACACAAGCACCACTCAAACAACTCCAAACACTGTAAACACTAGCAAACCCTTCCTGCACCACAAATCACTCCAACTACAACCCACAAGTAAGGGAACATTTGGCTTGGCCTTAAATAAGGCCCAAAAAACCACAATGATTGAATAATGCAGGCAAGGTGTGCATTGTACATAGGCAAATAGGGCAGAAAGACGCTGCTTCGGCGAGCCACTGATATTACAAGCGGCAGACGGAATTGTCATACAGCTGATTATACTGCAGCCGCCTGGACACAGCCAGCCCCCGCACGGAGAAGATCTTACACAGGGAAAGGTAGGGTCAGTTTATCCCACTTACCCTGGTATCCAGCGCCCACGTCTTAATGGGGAAACCTTTTCAGGACACTTCATTTTTCACTGAAAGCGCTTAAACATTTATCTACGTTATATGTATTGAGTGTTATTGTGTGTATGTTTCACTATTGCTGGTATTACATTTAAGCACTATCCACTATACAAGCGCTTCTTTAGCATACATTAAAATGTGTATGCGGTTTTTTTGGGATAAAAAATACAAATGTTTTTTTTTTTTTCTTCCAGACTCAGAGGAGGTAGTGCCTGCTCCTGAGGTCAGGTCTGGGTCCAGCACAGATGGATACTCTGCAGGGTAGGATCCAAGTACTCCATCTGGGGACCCTGTGGAGTCTACTCCAGGGCAACCATCGGAACGAGCAGTGCCTCTCCTCACCAGGTTGGTCTCCCAAACTCAGGAGAACAGATGTGTTCTTCTGAGGATGAAGACCACTCTGGTGAGGGTGGCGGTGGCCCTGGAGACCATTGCTGGGGCCACAGATCGTTGGGCCAATACCCAGGAGCAGGCAAACCCACCTGCCATGATGGAGCGAGACTCCCTTCCTCCCAGGACCACCATATCTGGCAGCCCAACAGCCACCCCCGCAAGTATGGAGAGCCCTATGTCTAGGCCTGAGGAAATACCATCTACCTCTGGCCAGGCCAGTCGGCGGGTTACACGCCAGTCGGCTGTCCGTAGCTTACCTCTTCCTCCGAGCTGGCCCAAACGATGCAAGTAGCCCTGGTTATCTCCTCCCTCACCTCTTGTCCAGTCCCCATATTTCTCGTCACCAATGTCTCAAGCTCTTTTTTTATTTTAATTTTAGAATTGTGTTTTGTTTTGTTTTTTATTTATTTATAGGCAAATGCTGCCCTAACAATTGTGACTAAAATAGTGATTAAAGGCTAATTTCCTAAAAATAAAAAATGTTATTAACAAAATGTCTAAATTTAACTATATCAATGTATACATGGTTTAAAAAGTGTGGTATCTGAAAAGGCTGCTACGCAAAACACAATGCTATATGTTTTAAAAAATGCCCGAAAAAAATAAGTTAAAAAAGCACAAATAAACAGTTGTGTTACGAATTCGCTAATGCACACGCAAGTGAAATCATTTACAAGGTAATTAGCAGTGTTAATAGTTACAATGCACCAATCTTAGCTGCTTGGTTTGTGTGGTTCCAATTAGAAACATCACAAGTAACATCGGATTAACGATTGTACTGTTGTGGCTTACGGACGCTTCTTTGCCTACCTTAGCCTGGACGATCATCCTGTTCGTAGAGTGACGTTGTCATGCATCCGCAATTCATGGTCATACGAAGCAGATAATTTATGCACTCCCCTAAAATGCCTGGAAATGCTGAAGCACGCCTCCGTTTGCAGACCACCACCCCCGTATACACCCACAAACGGACTTTCCTGTCAATCAACTTTCGCAAGCCACTTCCGTTTCGGAAGCCCTACAACCGACAGTATTTTGCATCAGTAGAGCTCGTACGCACATGCGCACAGCTAGCCGTGCGCAGGCGCAGAAAGAAAAACATCAGATGCGTACGACCGTGCGGCCGCTACGACAGACTCTGAATGAGGTCCTCAGTGTGAATGAAAGCAGAAAATTGTGTTTCCTTAGAGAAATGTGAATGATATTGAGCATTTATTACATACAAAACATCATACTGCGTTCACAATGAAGTACATCAAACAAGTAAGTAAAAACATGAATCCACATCTCAGGCTAAAGTGTCTCTATGTAGCCAATTAAAATGACCTGTATAAGGAGCATGGCAAATAGGACTGAAGTCCCAGGTGCACGTCCCCCTCTGGCAGATGGTGAACATTGCAGACATAATAGAAAAGATAACCAAGCTTTTGATGCATTTCGAGTATACCTTCTGTTTCATGTCAATGTTTGTGTCATGACATTATATGTGTGTGGAATAGATTGTTTGTATTGGATAAAGTTATATAAAAAGCAGTACTAGAGCAGCAGATATATTGTTGTGCACTATGGGGAGCAAAGCAAAGGTGGGGCAGATATAAAATGTGCAGAGAGCAGTGGCATATCTATAATGGGTGCAGTATGTGTGGGGCACACGGGCCCCCAGGTCCAGGGGAGGCCTGCACCGCACACACTGCACCCATATTATTTTAAACTTACATTTACGTTTAAGTTATTTTAAACTTACCTGTCCGTGGTCCCGCAGCGGCTGTCAGTGCTGCTTAGAACACCAGAAAAATGGCTGATGCAGTCATTTTCCCAGCGTTCTGCGCATGCGCAGTAGACTCCGGGCACACTCTAGTGCCTGGAGTCTACTAATGTTCCGGTGGTTGGCTAGCCGCGTCAGTCGGCTGCCGGCCACCGGGGGGAGAGGAGGGGGCCCCGCACGGGGAGTGCACACGGCCCCCACCTCTCTTAAGACGCCCCTGGCAGAGAGAGTTAGATTTCAGAGGGGGAAGAGAGGGGGGTATCCAAACTCAAATGTAAACTGCAGTGTAAAAATACAACTGCCCAGCATATGTGGGCTACATGAAAAATCAGCCAGTATTTATCCTGCATGCAAAAATAATAAATGTATTTGCATTCCTTGCATTGCAGCATGGCTTGTTGAGACGCAAAGTGACTTGCTATATCTGTTTTGCTCCCAACTCAGAATCACCCCAATTATCTTTATTAACCCTCTATTATATTTTGTGTAACAATCTATCTCGTGACAGTGACCACAGTCCAATTAGTTCATTCACGACTATGTTTTGGAGGAGAGATTTATAGACCCCAAGTGGTACTTTTATTTTTTATCATTTCTGAGAAATAATACATTATAATCCTTGAGAACTAATGCCACTAAGTAAATATTTGAAATGGTCAGTAATTACATCTTAACTTCAGTTTACAATATTAGGATTACTGCTAGAAGGTGCAATGAATAATGTGCCCCCTATAGTAGCTTATTAGGATAAATGAAGTCACCTTGGAGTGTCGTAATCAGAATAAAATGGTCATCCAAGCCTTTAGTGACCTGTCATTTCATTTAAATCAGCAGAAGGGAATATGTTAAACCATATATTCTGTCCTTTACATATTCTGAGGCTCTTGCTGCGTACTGTATATGTACTTTTCCTTTTTATTTGCATTCCAAGTGACATTTAAAGGTTTAAGGTATCTAAGCCTGATTTTCTATTGAAAGTGCTGACCTCATTAAAGCTTATTAATCAGTATTCATCAGATAGAAAGATATTCAGTATATGTGTTTCGTAGTCTACAGTAGCAATTACCACTGAATTCCACCATGTTACAGTATGATAAGCACTTACATTCCTACTAATCACTTGTCTGGATGGCAAATACTACACAAATTACACTCACTTGTAACCTTTGTCCCCTTTATTATGAAAACAACTATTAGGATAAAAGTAACCAGTTATTTATGTAGCCTAGGAAGTGTTTTGAGGTGTCTGACGCTACATTTTTCAGCTTAAAGGGGTGTATTTATGAAACTTTTATACCCCAGTATTCATGAGGAAATGGCATGAATAAATCACATTTAGGTAGGAGAGCTATTTAAAACTGAAGATATCTACAATGTTAAAGGGATATACCACTAAATACTGCCACCTCCACAGTCCTTTATGGGGACGGCGGTTTACTTGAATAGCTTGTCTCTTATAGCTAGTTGCCATGCCTGGCTGTCTGTCAGGATGGTGTATTTGCCACTACCTCCCTGGGTTGCCATCAGGAGGGTATTGTTAGGATTTTGCCTTGTCAGTGTCAGTCACTGACTTTCCATGTGGGTGCTTTCAATCACTATGAACTGCCTACAAGTATGAGAATATCAGTTTCTGCTGTGGTATTACCCTGCATGTGAGAGCCTATTTTTAATTAAGCTGTGCTTCAATGTATGTGTGGTTCATACTTGCCGACATCCTGGCTGCCCCCTCTGGGAGATGCGGCCAACTGCGGGAATTTGTGGCTGCATTGCGGGGGGGACTTGAGGGCCTAGTAGGCTTGCCTACTTTTCCGGGGGGCCAGGGGCAGTACCCTATTTTCAGGAGGCTCCCGGCCAAATAGGGGGAGTAGGCATGTATGGTGTGGTTACCTGGTAGTTCTGACTGGCTCTGTCCTGACACTCCACCAGTGATAGCGTTTGCTCCCAACGTAGAGTCCTGGTTTCTGTGCTGTATGGTCTTGATTTCGTTTCCTGCTACAGCTCCTGTAATTTCTGCTTCAAGTGCTGTATGTTCCTGATTCAGTTTCCTTATACAGCTGCTACTGTACTGCAGAATTTCTGATTCAGTTCCTGGCTTCAGACTAATACAAATCCTGGTTTGAATATCTGACAGGTCCTAGCCAGGATTCTGGTCCAACTCCTGGCTGGCCATCCATGTGCCTGTATCCAAACCGGCTTCCATGTGCTGAGTGTACATTCCTGGCACAATTGGGCGTATTGCCGTGTCTACAGAGTTATCACCTTCCTTGCTACTCACTTCCTTGGCTGACATCTTGTGGAATATCCTGCGGTAACCGACTTCGTAATGCAGCCAAATCTGCATCCAGTCCGGTTTCATCACAACCACAGTCTGCACACATTCCTGCTCCATGCAACCCACCTAGGGCCTGATTCAGAAAAGGAAATTGGCTGTGCAGGGTAGTGGCTGTGCAATACCATACAACTAATATGCTAATGCAGCAGGAGGCATTTGGTGTAAGTAGATGCCTCCTGACTACATTCCAGATCCATGTGTTGCGATCTAAGACACAGCAGTGGATCTTCTGCGAGACCAAACATCAGGCCGCGGCTTGGGGGAACTACGGCTTGGGGGAACTACATGAAATCTTGCAGAGGGAGACCTGTGCATGCGTAGTGCAGATCCTGCACATGTACAGGTCTCTCACAATTGGTGTTGTATGAAAACCATCAGGTTTGCTCACAACGCTGAATCAGGCCCCTAGTGTGGTAAGAGCATACAAATTGTTTTCCCTTTGTGCAATGTGATCGCAATTTGCAGAGACTTGTGATCGCATGTTACAGCAAATGTGGTTGTGTGTAACTGCTTTGTTACCACATCACTTGTTACATTAATAATTACTATCACAGTTCCATCATATTCCCATTGAGACTACTTGTACAGTAGAATACGTATGGGCATTGCGAAGGAATCGGTATGAAATACCGCCGGTTGCGGCAGCCCGACACTGGAACAGATCCCGGCAGCGGCAGCCCGACAGCGCTGGAAATCCCGATTGTTCCTAGGTAAGTATTAACTAACCTACCCCCCTAACCCTAACCCTCCCTTAGGGGTGCCTAACCCTCACCTACCCCCCAAGTGCCTAACCCTAATCCCCCCTCTAAGTGCCTAAACCTAACCCCCCACTTCCCCGCTGCCTAAACCTAAGTACCCCGGGGGGTGCCTAACCCTAACCTCCCCCCGGGGGTGCCTAACCCTAACCCTCCCTCCCCCTAGTCTAACCCTAACCTCCCGAGGGGATGCCTAACCCTATGTCTCACCCTGGAGCCCTAAACCTAACCCTCCCCCCCCCAGCTGTCCACTCGCGGCACCCTGCATCCCTTCGATCGGGATGGCGGGCGCCGGTCTCCCGGCGTCGGTGAAATGAGCGGCGTCTACATCTAGACGCCGGGCATTTCACCCTCGCGGGGATATGACAGTCGGGAAGCCAGCTGTCGGCATCATGTCAGCCGGCTTCCCGATTGCATCCCCATTGTGAATGGCAGGGCTTCCATTCATCAAAGAGGGGTTTACTCAAGAATAATCATTACCAATGCAATACTAACTTTAGGCATTAGATATACAGTACTTAAGCTATACTAATATTCATTTACTGAGTCTTTGACCAGATTCAACAATATCTTGGGATGTAAAAAATTGTTAATTGCCTCTCAATATTCTATATTGAACATTGCATTTTTTAGTAAACAATCCTCATTGTCCGTGTCTGTGCTAAATGTACTAGTTCATATCCTAATTGCGACATTGTAGCAATGACCGTTGTCTTTGTATATACTGTGCTAGAACTATTGGACTGACAAATAGTGGTGGCTCCTACCCTCTTATTTGAGGGGGGCTGCCCATGTGATGCAGTCTGAGTAGCGGTCCAGCCCATGTTCAATTCGGCCAACCACGTGCATTGTGCATGCACAAAACATTTGGAAGGCCTCAACTGGCACATGCGCACAAATATGTGGACTGCATCGGCTGCAGCCTCTAGAACCTTGGTAGGACTGATGGAAAGGCAGGGAGTGGCTTCCCATGGAAAGTGCTCTCTAATCAGTGGGATAAAATACCTCCCTCTGGAACTGCCTGCCTGGCATTTGATTAGCAGATAGTGCTTCTAATAGGAAGCTACTCCCGGAACACTCACTGTTCGACTGGGGGTGGGGGATTTTACTGGGGGGTGGGAAGGCTGCAGCCCTGCACCCCTTAGCTAAAATCCACCACTGCAAGCAAGACTTTTTACTTAGATTGCAAAATATTATCCTTGTTATATTTAAACTTGCCTGATACAGTTTGGGAACCTAAGGTTAAACACGTACCATTCAGAACAGTCGTAATTTCAACAAAGGGAGACTCTATCCACTAATTGACCACCATTTTCTTGGAAGGTCATGGCCCCCTGACCTATAGTAGACTGACCTGTATACCTGAAACCTGATGTTTGAAATTATGTTATTTTTTATCCCTGTATATATATTGTACTACCCTGACCTGTTGGATGGCAGAGTATTCCAGAAATGCTCCAGTGTCACATGCTAGTCTTTACATATTTTGATCTGCCAGGTCAGTCCAATCCTGCTGGGTAGAGAAATTGTGCCTGGAAAATTCTGTGCAAGCAATAAACACAAAAATAAAATACAGGTGTTTTATCAATCATTTCAGCCATAAGAAACATAACCTAACAAAATAAAACTATATTGAAATGGGAATAGCATCTCACTCCATTCATGATTTTAAAAGGTAATTATATATTGAATGCAATAAAACAGGTACCCAAAAACTGAAAAAGTATGTCTTTTGGACATAAGCAGTTTTTCTTACAACATTACTGTGGTCAAGTAGTTTTGTTAAAGGACTGAAAACTGCTCAGGTCTGAGAATAGTAAATAGTTCAGGAGATAAATGGATAATTTCAGTTATCAGTGGTCTCTAGTGTTAGCATGACATAATGTTCAAAGATACTGGATATTGGCCCTGATTCATGTTTGCAATGAAGCAGCTGTGTCAAATTCAAATGCAACAGAAGGAGTCTGTAAGATATAGAAGTCTCCTGGTAGCATTTGTGAGGTCTGAGTGTTGCGTGTGAGCATGCAGCCTCGGATCACAATTGCGACCATCACTTCCATCAGTCACAATACACATTGGTTTCAGACACCGGCCTGTCTGCGTAAGCTGAAGCTAACACAGGCTGGCTATAGGATCCGGACAGCCGGGTCCAGGAGGTCTGCATTCGATGACTCAGACCCTGCACCCATCACACCTTCATAATGTGGGTGACACTTTCCCTTTTTAAAGAATGGTGTTGGGGCTACGAGCAATATAGCAAGTCCTGTTCTCCACATGCACAGAACGGGTCTTGTGACTGCGCAGACCCCCGAACAACGTATTTGTATGTAAACCAACTGGTTTACGTACGAATATGAAATAAGGCCCTTTGTTTTATGCCAGATCATATGATATTTTTGTGGTGTTTATAGCATTATTTGTTTTATGGCGGAAGTTTACGCCGGAACGTGTTACTGTTACATCCTAGTTAGTGTTATGTATGTGTCTTGATCATAAAGTTACATTGTTGTTACATGATGTTCTCCAGTAAAGAAACTCACAGTGTTTGCTCCAGTTTAATTGTGGTGTAATATATACAGACATTCTCTCACTGATACAGCAATTTTGGTCACACGTTTCCTTTAAGATGCTCTGAACTTTAGAAGTCAGTATGTGTTGCTTAAATGACAATATTTCAATGGTGTTCTGTGGAAGATCTTGGAGGGGGTGGTCCTGGTAAAAGATGCAGGGGGCATAACCTGTTCATACGTATATACTAGATGTTATTAGTAGACACCAGCGGATAATATTTGGTAGACACACCAGTTGGATATACTTAACCATAAACTAGTGTTTATTGTAGTGCTTAGTGATAGTACAGCCCTACTCAGTTCTGTGTACAGATAGTGGTGATGGAATAGAACATATAACAGAGGTGGTGCAGAGCATACAGAGAACAAGCCGGTCATGTATGTAAGCAGGATCACCGGACTAATTCCGGTACCTTCAGGTCCCGCTGGAGCTGAGTAGTCTTGGTGTGTGTACCACTGTGGTGCTCAAATACAGTACCAAGATGGTACCACACATGAGCAGACTAACCTATGGTGGCCATCTAGGTTAGGTACAAATGCTTGAGGTATGAAGCAATGTGGAGGTTGTGCAGTAGCGCACTCCATATACCAACAACCCCTTCTCGCTGCAGGCTTTCTCCCTGTTATAAAAATATGTATATGATGTGTCTGCAGCAACATAATAATTAGAAGAGTTAAAACAAGCAGTAGTACATCATCACTTCAAGTATTCACACATCTTCAGAAATTAGACCAATAACTATGATGTAACACCCTTTGTGAGCATATCAGTTGGATTCTTCTCACTTACAATATGAACCATGGCAACAGATCCATTCTCCACAAGCTCATGGATAAAGTGATGTCTGCTTTTAATGTGCTTGGATCGTCCATGGTGTTTTGTGCAATAGGACAGATCAATTGCACCTCTGCTGTTACACTCCAAGCTGATGGGGTAATTCTTGTTTACAAGACTCAAATCACATAAAGTCTGTTTAAGGTGTAGAGCTTCAGTTGTTTCCTATGCTTATTGCTAGTAGAAATAGATATCATATATAAGAATGATGATCATCTTCATCTGTTCCTCAATCGGTATACAGAACGAGTATAGAATTTCCAGATTTGGTCAATTTCAACTTCAAGGAAAATGTTCCTTTTAGGTATCATAGAATTCTTTTGACTATTGTCCAGTGTTGTCTCTAAGGATAAGCAACAAATTGCCTTACTCTGCTGCATGCGTGATGTCAGGGAGAGTTCTATCCCTTGTGTACATTAGATGCCCAATAGCGTATTGATAAGGAATTTTCTTCATGCTTTCTGCTTTCTCTTCACTCATTGGTGACATGGCTTTAGTTAGTTTTACATCTTTGTCATTGGGAGTGCTTATTGAATTAACATCTGACATTTCATACTTTGTGAGTATATTTTAATGTAGGTTTGCTGATCAAAGGATATGATCCCTTTCTCTTGATCCTGGTTGATTCTCAGGCCTAGCAAGTAGTGTGCAGGGCCTAAGTCTTTCATCTTGAACTTTTCTGTGATATGCTGTTCTTGGCCTGCTACATCTTCTTACATAATGATAATTTGTGGTAGAGACAATGATCAATCTTTGAATGCACAAAGTCCATTTCTTCCTGACATACCAACAACAAACACTTTACTGTAGACCATATATAGCTTTCTATAAGAGACAAACTTCTCCCTCTTGAAACATGTTCTTTTACTAATGCTCTGGAGGTTCCATGTATATCTCTTCTGTTAGATCTCCATTCAAGAAAGTTGAGTCAAAGTCTAATTGGTATAGCAGCTTGTTGTACAAGGAAAATATAGCAATCACTAACCATAGTGTACTGTATCTTGCTACTGGAGAGTTAGTTTCACCAAGAATACCTGATTTCTGAATATAGCCTATTGCAGCAAGACAAGCTTTGTAATAGGTGATAGTCCCATCTGCTTTCACCTTTCTGCAGAAAACTCACTTACTTTTGATAGTTTTGCAGTGACTCTGCAGAGTCTCTCAACTACAGTCTATGTGTTGTTATTAACTGCGCAACGGAATATGCTGCGCTATATAAGAAACTGTTAATAAATAAATAAATAAATAAACTGATGTCATTTCCTTGTCTATTGCTGATTTGCACTTTTACCAGTCGTTGCTTGACTGCCTCCTGGATATTTCAGGGTTCACAGAATGTGATATTTGCAAACTACTCATAATATCTCTTAGTGGTTTTCCACTATTTGATCTTGTAGAATTTATTTTCTGTGGTTAGATGTTCATACTGCTAGTTCCTTGCTGGCATATGCAATGACACACACTTGATCTGCAATTTCATTTCCATCTTTGATTTAAGTGATTTTTCTGGAATGTAACATCTCTTGACTTTATAAGCTTTCTCCTTTGGAGTCCCATAGTCTGTATCCTTGGCTCTCTTGGCAGTCCCCAAGCATAATGCATTTCATGGATTTGGGATGCAGCTTATGCCTCATCTCCTTGGGGGTTCGGTATGATTTACCGCTGGCCGATAGTGGCAGCCCGACATGAGTGAAATCCCCACTGCACTAAGGTAAATATAAACTAACCTAACCTCTCCACTAACCCTAACCCTCCCTTAAGGGTGCTTTAAAGGTGCCTAAAACTAACCCTAATCCTCCCTCTAAGTGCCTAAACCTAAACCCCCCTTCCCCGCTGTATTCTCAAAACTTAATTCAACTGGTACACGTTCTTGGCATGTAGCAGTTTTGTCCTAATGACATGTAGTTAGCTTGGCTGTATTAGTGTTTAGCGCTACTAGGATATAAAATTCAGACATTAAGTTCTGCAGTATAACCATGGTGATATTCTTGTCATCATCTTGGACTCCTACTGACATTAATTGCTGAGATATGGACATCATTCTATCGATGTAGTCACTCAGTTATACAATATTCACCTCAGATTCTATTCTTCTCATGAGTCCCTAGCAGGGCCGGAGCAAGGTTTAATGGCGCCCTAGGCAAAGGTTCACAATGCCGCCCTTGTTTTCCCCCAAACCCTCCGCCCAGCTCACAGACACATACACAGCGCCCTAATAATATTCACATGACCTGAATTAAAGGGAAGATTCCCCCTGCAGTGCCCCCAGTTGTAATGCCTTTGTAGTGCCCCCAGTAGTAATGCCCTTGTAGTGCCCCCAATAGTAATGCTCCCTGCAGTGCCCCCAGTAGTAATGCCCTTGTAGTGCCCCCAGTAGTAATGCTCCCTGCAGTGCCCCCAATAGTAATGCTCCCTGCAGTGCCCCCAGTAGTAATACCCTTGTAGTGCCCCCAGTAGTAATACTCCCTGCAGTGCCCCCAGTAGTAGTGCCCCTTGAAGTGCCCCCAGTAGTAAAGGCCCCTGTAGTGCTCCTAGTTGTAGTGCTCCCAATATGATGCTCCCAGCAGTAAGGCCCCTGTAGTGCCCCAGTAGTAAGTCCCCCCCACCTATGCACACACATACACACACACAAAAAAAATACAAATACTTACCTTAAACCCTGCTCCAGTGCCTGCTGCTGTCCATCCCCGTCGCCTGCTGCTCGGAACTATGGGAGTGACGTCATGACATCACTCCCATAGTGCACTGTGGGACCCGAAAGCCGGAGCTCAGGAGTGGGGTGGGAGAAGGAGCCGGGCGCCCACTGGTAACACAATCTCAGCAGGCGCCCAGCAGATGGAGGGTGCAGGGGGTGTGATCGCTGAGTCGGCGGGCCCCTTAAGCTGCCGGGCCCCATAGCAAGTACACCCCCTGCACCCTCCATAGTTAGGCAAACTCAGAAGTGCCCTCTAGTGGCCGGCAGCCCTGGGTAGCTACCTAAGCTTGCCTAGTGGTAGCGCCGGCCCTGGTCCCCAGTCATCATACGCAGCCTGCAGTGCCATCCACATGTCATATGCTAATACTTTCCCATTTATGATAGAATAATCATGTTGTTCAACACTCAAGCCTATTGTTGCATGGCATTATCTATATCATCAGAGTTAGGACTGTCACCAGGGTTATAACTTTCCACTGCTTCTCATGCTTAAGTTGCATTTCTATTGCAAACTTCCATGTGGCATAGATCTCTGAGCCTTTAAGTGTAATAAAATCCATTATGGATGCAGCTACTGTATGCATGTTTGTATACTGACACACTCTGCAGCTTCACTGGTTAGCATTTTTGTAATGATTCTAAGCTCTGTGTGCAGCACTCTGTAGAAGATTGAGGATGTACCCTTAGCAGCACCAAGTAAGAGGTTTCCCAACCTCTAAAAAAAATACATAATTGGCAGGAAGTAAATAATTAAATGTGTAGAAAGTCCCCCCGGACGAAACGCATACCATCCAACAAAGGCACCTGGACGAGCAAGACCAGCAGAGACCACAGAACCATTTGAGTGAGTCACAATATCTTACCTACACTGTATACTATTGTCCTATAAAGTTCCTGGAACTGTCACATTTATGCATTATTTGAGATGGAGAATGATGAAGTAGTGAAGCCACAGTGGGAATCGGTATGTTATGCTGGCTGTCGGGATGCCTCCGACAGCGGTATGCCGATGGTTGGTATCCTGACAGGGGTTGGGTAAATATACTATCCCTCCCCCTTCTCCCCCTAACCCTCCATTCTTGTAGCCTAACCCTCCCCAACCCGCTCCCTAACCCTCCCCTTTGTGCCTAAACCTAACCCTCCCCCCTTAGTGCTTAACCCTAACTTCCCCAGTGGTGCCTAACCCTAACCCTCCCCCCCCGAAACCTAACACTAACCCCACTATGCTACCTAAACTAACCCTCCCCCCCCCGCGGCTAACGCTAAGGGCACCCCGGACTTACCTCGTTCAGGCTGTTGTCTTTCTGGATTCTGGTGTCAAGATTAAGATAGGTTATCGGTATTTCGACGCCTATTTTAAGTCCCTTGTCGGGCTTCCCCCCGTTGGGATTTAGACCGGCAGCCACTCATAACTATATCCCCCACAGTGTAATTACACAGGATTTGACATATGTGGAATCTGTGACATTTAAGTACTGTACATCCTACCAACATATTTTAAAGTCTGATGCATCCTACCTATAGGAGACTTTAAAATACTGACATTTCTTGAGGCCACGATGCAGAAAGAAAAGTTCACGGAAATGTTCTTTTCCACTTGGGAAAGCTACATCAAAACATTGTCCCAATCATTGAAAGAAGAGATGTATTGGTGAAGATATTTACTGATTAGTTACTACATCAGTTACCAGATGTTGATTTTTCTGTGCATATTCTATAAGTATGTTACTGTTACTGATACCAATTTTATCTGTGTAATTTTTGTATTGTTGTATACAATTACTGTGCTTCAATAAAGAAATACCTAAAAAAAAAAAAATACTGACATTTGTATCTGGAATCCTGATTTATATGATAATATTATTTGCAGAGACTGACTACAACATATTGCACTGAGAATATAATGGCAGTACACTAGAGCACACCAATTCCAGCAGATCAAGCCTTTATGTAATGCAGGATTCTATGGCATCCATGGTGTATGGGTGCCTGAGCCCCAAACCTATTGATATGGGCATACTAGATGCTATTAGCAGACACCAGCAGATAATAGTTTGGTAGATACGCCAGGCTGATAGACTTAACCAGACTGGGCCGTAACTAAGGTAGTACGACCAGTGCCGTGGCACAGGGCACTGCAGGGCAGGGGGCGCTGTTTGGGCCTGTCAATTTTACTGTTTATTATCATTCTCACTTGTAGCTTCCTCTTCTTTTATCCCCAGCATCTCCTGGCCTCCCCTAGCTCTTCCCTGGCCCTTCCTCATAAGGCCATGGTCCTTATACAGGTGCACTATCTTATGTCCCTATTTAAAATTGTTGTGGGGCGGTGCCAATGCTCTCTTTGGCACAGGGCACCAGAAAGTCTAGTTACAGCTCTGTTCAGTGATAGTACAGCCACACTCACAGTTCTGTGTACAGATAGCAGTGAAATAGCAGAGCATACAAAAATGTGGTGTGGAGCATATAGAGGACCAGCCAGTCATGTATGTATACAGGGTCACGGGACTAATGCAGGTATCTGCAGGGTCACGGTGGAGCTGAGTAGTACATGCATGTGTACCACTGTGGTGCTAAAACACAGTACCAAGTTGGCACTGCACATGCGTAGACTAACCAATGGTGACAATCTTGGTTAGGTATAAATTCTTGAGGCAGTAGCGCACTCCATATACCAACAGTAACGTTGTGAATTGCATTGCAGCCCACACCTTACTCTACCTCGATTTGCAGTCATCAAGCCCCCCAAACTCCTCACTTCACTTGGGAAGTGAGTGGGACCCAGAAGTCTGGTCGTCTCTCTCAAGTCCTGGAGAGCTACCAATATAGCGAGTCTCCTGGACATTCTGGGAGCATAGTAAGTATGATGTATTGTCATACAGTAACAAAGGGATCTACACATCAAAATTGTGAAAGTATATCAAGCTGCTGCTTTTAATTGTATGCAAGCTTGTAACCTGTTTATACTGAAACCTGATTTGTATGAAAGATGCATAATACCATTTGACTACATCAGAGTAAGGTCCTCAATGTTAATGTACACAGGTCCACACAGTATTCATTAACTTTTACAGGGATAACGTGAAAACTATGGCCCTCATTCAGAGGCGCTCGCAAAATGCGAGCGGTTGCTCTGAATGAGGGCGGCCGCTTGGTTTTTGAAGTGCGGCCTCCTGGTCGCTAGCTAAGCTACCAACCACAGCTTTAGCGACCGACCATCGCGACCATCGGGGCTTGCTATGAGACACTAAGGTTCGGTCTCGTCAAACGCAAGCCCCAGGGAGCTTCCTGCTCTGATCGAGCAGGAAGCTCCCCACTGACATCACTGCTGATGTCAGCGTGGCTGCCCACGAAACGGCAGGCATTCCTTAAAGAACGCCTCCGTTTGTGAAACCATCCCCCCACCATGCCTACAAAATGGGTCGAGCTGTCGATCACCATTGTAGTGAGCTCCGGAGCGAGAGAATTTCTCTCTCTCTCCGGGGCTTGCGAACGTGCAGTGCGGTCGCTGCGCATGCACAGGGCCTAAACATCGACCCGCTTGCGAGCGCTCAGCACTTGCGAGCGGGTCTGAATGAGGTCCAATATTCTTAATGGTTTTACTAAAATGTGCAAAATTGAAAATCGATCAATAAAACTATTGCTTTGTTCATGTTTGTACGTAAAACAAAAAGAAATGTTAATTAGGAATTATTGCCCCTACTGTGTCTCTGCTGTTTCTTATATCTGATGCAGAATATGATTTCATGTTGAACAGAAAAGAGATTAGTTTATGGGCTTACAGTACACAATCCCCTCCCGATAAGATAAAACCTGACGACTGTTGAAAGGTTTCCTTCCCCCATGCTAAATGGGGGGATAAGTATTGCCATGGATGAAATTGTAATACACATAATGCATATGATAAACATGTCACTGTGTACATGGGGATGACAGTACATAACGTAAACAGAGATAATCTACAGTGATTGGCTTTCTCCTGGGAGATTAAAAGGCACTGTATCTAACAAGTGCTGCTATGAATCAAGCATCTGAGTGAGGGTTGTGTAAGGGACCAGAGAGCACTAAAAATTCAGTCCTGAAAATAGACCTCAGCTCAGATCACCCAATGAGGCCATACCTAACCGTTCACTGGTTCATTTAGGAATTTAACTTTGAAAGAGCACATGAATTCATCTTTAAAAAGTAAAGTAACACAAGCATTTTCCTGTAAACACCGCAATGAATTCTGCTGTGGATTTAGAACCTGCCAAACCTAAAAATGTATTTTTGAAGTCTGATAGATGCAATTACTTACTTAATATTTGCCTTAATTGCAGTCTACTTGTTCTACTTTCCTCCGGCTGGATCTCACAATAAAAGTTTTGATCGCTGACAAGGCAATATTTTAATTTCAGCACAGGGAGTAGTATTAGAGAAGAAGATTCGTGGAAAGTAAAAAGTTTGCTTATCGCTGCCAGTATTTGCTCTCTTGAAGAAACGGCATCGCCTCTGGACTGCTGAAATTAAAATAAACAGTGCAGTCAGCTCTTTGCAGCTTACTTGTAGTTTTGACAGCAGCAAAGCTAAATAGCACCACAGCCTTCTACTTATTTAAAATACATCAAAGAATGGAGAAAAAGGTAAAGCCAAGCAGAATTCTCAAAGAATATTTTCCAGCTGCCCTGACAGGCTGTTAAATGGATATTATAATCACCCAGTCTACAGACTGTCTGCTTTTAATGCAAAAGTGACACATTATGTGTCAGACAGATGCAAGAAACTCAAAGTAATTGTGAAGTACCTAATGCGTTGTTCTGGTTCCAGATACATATTTGAAAAGGTTGAAATGGTGGCAAGATAGTTATCACATGATGTTTTATTATCTCAGGACTAGTGATGAGCGGAATCTTCAATCCATATCTAGACTACAACATACAGTATTTTTGCCTCTGCAAATTTGACAGTGCCATTTTGATGGTGTAACTTGGTCAGTGCTTATGGTCCTACCCCAGCCACAGAATGTACATTACACAGATGATTTAATATCTGCAAAGTGCCAATTTAGGATACAGTGCAGAATGGATCTTGAAGATTGTATGTCTGTAAATTCACAGCCTGGCAAAGTGGACAGTTCAACACCTGAGTCATGCATAAATGTTGCGCGTTCACTCGACTTCACTTATTAGATGGTTTTGATTCCCAATTTAAGAATAAAACAAGCAATGATACTTTAAAACAGTATTTAGTTTTCATTTTCAATATGAAACATTCTTAATTTGATAAGTAAATATATTTAGAATCATTATTTCTGTATTTAAAAATATGAAAGTAAGCATTTCATATAAGTTGTTGTGCTAGAAACTTACTACATTCATGAACTGTTCATTTCTATGTCTTTTGTTACAGGGTCAGGGAAAACACCATACCAAAGTACACGGTGAGTTTTCTACAGGACCACTAACTCAGATTACTGTCAATTTTATTTTACTAACATTTCCTTCCCAAGAGAATACCCACCTATCCACCCAGTCCGCAGGGCTACACTAATAAGCTCCATTGCTAATAAAGTAGTGATCTTTGACTTGAAGTCAACAGTACTTGTAGGTCCTGCCCCACTCAGACCTGCAGTAAAGATTTAGTGGTCTATTTACTATGCAGTGTTAGGAGACAAAGTGAAATGAGATACGGTACCAGCCAATTAACTGCTAACTGCCATGTCACAGGCTGTGTTTGAAAAATGACAGTTGGGAGCTGATTGGCTGGTACCTTATCGCCTTTCACTTTGTCTCCTAACACTGCTTAGTAAATAGACCCCATAGTATTGCAGTACTGAAATAAAAGAATAATGCTTGCACGCTTAAGCCTGGTAGCATATTGGTTCAAATGTTCCTTTGCAGGGCTGGGCCTCAGGTTTCTGTCCTTTGAGGGTCCTATCCATGTGGAGTTTGTATTATCTTACAAATCAAAAGAGGAGTGCAGATGGTCTTTCACATTGCTGACTCCAGTCACAGATGACTTCTTTACCAGAAAGGGCAAGCAGTATTTTCCCATATGGTTTTCTAGCCAAACTCTAATAGGGGAAAATGGAGCTATTATCTTCTGATAACCAATATAACCATGGTAACAATCAAGAAACACTGAAAACCTTAAAACCAAAAATGTTGCTTGCATAAGTAATCAACCCCTGCAAACTAGTACTTGAGAGCAGGGCTGCCATCAGGGGGGGACTGCCGGGCCTGGAGTCCCGGGCCTGGACACTTTGGAGGCCCACCCGCTCCTCCTACCGCCTGTCCCCTACTTCCACCCTGCTAAACTTACTTTCACTGACAGGCTCGGCCGGGGGTCCGCAGCCGCCCGCGCCCACTCCTACAGTGCTGAGGGAGTGGGGGGCCTGTGGAACTATAATACTCAGCATTCCACACTGCTAGGTGTTCACTTCTAGGGATAGCTGAGAGCGAAGAAGTGCTCCCCATGTCGGTCTATGGTGTTCTCCCTCCACACAGATTCTCTAAGACTTCAGCGTAAGATACCTTAGGATTCTGATACTCTATCCTTTACTTATCTGTAATCAATCTGTGCATTAATTATTATTACTATCTGTTTGTCTTGTTTATTTACCTATTTTTCTTGTAACTTAACCCTGGAGATATTTCTCAATAAATACTAAAACTTTATCAGCATTATCTCTGTGCTCTAATGAATTCACGTGCCTGTAGAGGCCCATGCTATAATTGCGTAATCACTGTGAGTTTAAGTGAGATTTAAGTATCTGGCGAACGTAAGAGCGCTATTTTAATACTCTTTGTGGTGGCAGCTTAAGTAAAACCCACGTCACAACCACCCAGCTACATCAGGTTGGCGTATCTGAGCGCAAGCTGGGCACGGTGTCGTGACAAACTGGTCCTCTCACTATCTCTCAAACTGGTCCTCTCACTATCTCTCCAAACGCCCATCGCTGCTGCTGTGTATATGGCTGGTTGTGGGAGGCAGGCAGAGTGGATGCTCCCAGCCTGCTCTGTACTGCTAGCCAATAACACAATCGAGCAGCCGGGAGCATCCTCTCTGCCTGCATCCCACAGGCAGCCAAAAAACACCACAGCAGCGGCGGGCGGTTGGAGAGGTAGGGAAAGGATATAGTAGTGGGCGCAGGTGGCTACGCGCTGGTAGAAGTGGATCCCCGACGGAGCCTGTCATTGAATGTTAATTTAGCAGGGAAAAAGTAGTGGGTGGATGGGTCCCGGGCCCCTTGTTGTGCAGAGGGGGGAGGGAGAGAGTTTACTCGGGGAAGGGGGGGCCCTGCCTATTTGACCCGTCCCGGGCTCCACGATATCTGATGGCAGCCCTGCTTGAGAGTACCACCTTTTGCTGCACTAACAGCTTTAAGTCTTTTGGAGTAAGTTTGTACCAGGTTTGCACTCTGTTTGGGAGTGATTTTTGCCCATTGTTCCTTGCAGATTTGCTCCAGGTTGTTCATATTGGTTGGATGACATTCGTGGACTGCCATATTCAAATAGTGCCACAGATTCTCAATTAGATTAAGATCTGAACTTTGACTTGGCCATTACAGAACATTCACCATTTGTTTTTCAAACACTCTAGTGTTGCTTTAGCCTTGTGCTTGGGACCATTGTCCTGCTGAAAAGTGAACTTTCTCCCAAGCTTTAGTTTTCTAGTCGACTGAAGCAGGTGTCTCGAAGTATTTGCACCTTCCATCGGTCCAATACTCTGCTTCCTGGTTCGGGGCCTCCAGGCAGCCTTTGGATCCTTCTCTGAAACAATTTGCTCTACAGTAGTCCATAGGCATCTAAAGGCTAATGCCATCTTCAGGCAGTGTTAGTTACCAGGGCCAGGCTGCGGAATACTTTGCTTGGTAAATCGAATAGCATAGCAGCCCCCATATAAGATTCTGAAGATATCTTACGCAGTTCCTCCTTGTTAAATCCTTGTGATATTTAATATTTGAGGGTACCACCCAAAAACACCAGTTTCGTGGAATATTCAGCAAATATGTTTTAATACAGTAAATATGCCACAGAGTGCTGTAATGTGATTGGCTTACATTATTTTTTAGGTATTTACTTTAATACACAATTCATCAAACCGTCACTCCTTCCTGGTGTGTGAGTAACAGAACAGATACATTTCTCAGAACTGGGATTCTCTGTGTGCTGCTGATCCCCCTGTAACTCCTAAAGCATTATAGCTGTGATCTGTGTAATTCTGCATCATCTTCTTCAACTTGATGTTATTATTTAGGAGATAATAGAATAAACAGGATACCATCTTACTATTCTTTTTTTCAGTGTTTGCATCATCTAATGAAAAGAATTAGGAACTCTTTGTGAATGTAATAACTCTACATCATTTAGATGTGGCTGTTAAACATGAAGAACTTCCAATCTGTCACTTTTCATTTTTAGTGCTGTGCACTGAATACACTAATGTTTCTGTTATGCAGGGATGGTTTAATAGAATTGCGAGATCATGCTTTACATTTCTACACACAGGATCTAAGGGCATTTCACTGTCAGTGTCTCATAGAAGTGAACATAATTTGCATCTGTGGAAGCAATTGTGTGTAGCTTTCAAAATGCAATATTTATTAGTGACAGATTAAAAAGACTGCTGTTAACTTGCATACCATGCAATGTTCTACACGCAAATGCTGTGGAAATAAAAATCAGACTAATGTCTCGGGTACACAGTTGGCCAACGGATTGGCCAAAGTAAGTGCCTGTATACACATACTTACCAATTGGCTGACTGATATAGTGTTGATGTCACTTTAACTGCTTCCTGTGGCCAGCATATGGGTCTGTCTGACATGTGTCCACCAGCAAAGGTGAACAATATATCTGCTGTACGGCCGATGCAAAGTATCTGTGAAGGACCTTGTTCACAGATATATTGGTTGTGCACACAAGCTGACGGTCGCAACGATATATTGTTCATACAAATAATATATCATCCAGTGTGTACCCAGCATTATCATCAGAGAAGGAGGCTTTTTAGTAAACCTATAATAAATAGTAGGGATGAGCGGTTTGGATTCCTTGGAATAGGAACACACCCAAACATTGGGAATCCGAGTGGATCCGAGCGGCAACTCAGATCTTTCCACTGGACTCGGATTCTACTTCGAAGCAAAACGTTATCCTTGCGGCATCGGGTACTCACGAGTTTTGGATTCTATATAAGGCTGTGTGGACGGGAATAGGCACCATTTCCTTGTTAAGCACGCTGCTGTATGTTGCGCTTAACTTTGCTGTATAGGCTGTGCTGTTGCATATAACTATATATAAGGGGTTCCCGCTGCTGTGCTGTATTCTGTAGTATAGGCTGTGCTGCTTAGTTAATGTGTATATAGGGGGGTGCATGCTGCTGTGTTGTACTGTGCTGTATAAGCTGTGTCCAGACTCCAGACTCATAAGTCACAAGTAGCTGTGCTGCTTAGTCAATGTGTAGTGTGTAGGGGGTGCATGCTGCAGTATGCTGTGCTGTAATCTGCTGTACTGGCTGTGCTGTATCCATCAGTAAGACATTCAGGTGCACTGCATATATAAGCCCTGTGCCTCCACTCCATGCTGTCTGAATAGACTTGCGTCTGTAACATAAAAAAAAAAAAATTAAATAACTGTATTGTTTATATTGTTTGGTGTGGTTTGTTCTGTTCACGTGCATATATAAGCCCTATGGCTCCAGTCCACTCAGAAATATAACTGAGCCATCAAAAAAATATATTGTATTGTTTGCACTGTTTGGTGTGCTTTGTTTGAAAAATGGCTAACGTTCCATTTAGAGAAGACAAGCAACAAAATACTGTGGCTGCAGCTGCTGCCACCAGTAATGATGACGAAGCTAGTCCTTCAACGTCATCTACTAAAGCCGATGCTCAAGGGCATAGAGGGTCTAAGTCAAGGCATCTAAAATAAAAAACTATATACAGTACTAAAGAAAAAACACATCTAATAAAGTTTGGTGCAGAGAAATAGAAAATTGCCAACATGCCATTCACCATACGCAGTGGCAAGGAAAGACTGAGACCTTGGCCTTTTTTTATGAGTAGTCATTCTGCAAGTGTCAGTGAGGCATCTTCCTCTACCTCTCATGATGATGCAAGGCCTTTTCACTCAGTTTATAGAAGAGGTGTAAAAAAATGAAAACCACTAAGGCAGTATAACAAACTGTGCATTCAGAAACAGAAATATCACAAATCCCTGAGGAGAGTCTAAGTGTGTCCATGAGTGCGATGTGTGAGGTTGACCTTTCTTATACCGTTGTACTCACAGTGAAGCCACAGTCCACCATTTCTGCTCCCTCTGCAAATGTGGGGATTAGCAGTACAAATATAGCTGATGACATAGAAATTGAGGATGCCACAGAGGAAGAGGATGAAGATTATGAGGATCAGGATTTTGTTTGTGTAAGTCAGGCACCAGTGGAAGCAGCTCTTGGCCATGATAACAGGAAGGACATTGTCATGCCTGGGCATAGGGCAAACAAATGCACCTCTTATGTTTGGAATTATTTTTACCCAAATCCTGACAACAATTGTCTAGCCATCTGTAGCATTTGTAAAACCACAATAAGTAGAGTTAGGGACATTATCCATCTAGGAACCTCATCCCTTCTACGTCATTTGCAGCAAACTCATAATAAGTTTTTGACAACATCAGAAACTGGAGCTAAAATAATAACAACAAGCAGTCCAGCATCAGCTAGCTCCCTTCTGTCAAGTTCAACTAGATCCCAGCACCTGCAATCTCTACTGCCAACACCTTCATCCTCAATATCCACAGTGATGATTGGAGGTAGTCATACATCCAATTTGTTAAGGCTAGGTGACTCTTTCCCTATCAATGATTAATCAGAAGAATCCTTTAGCGCTAGGCCTGCTGATGCTGCTGGATCTTCATCCCAGAAGGGGACCAAGAAGACTAGTTTCAAACAACAATTGACTGTGAAACATTCCTTTGCAAGGGGAAGCAAGTATGACAGCTCTCACCCAGTCACAAAATTGAGTATTGAAAACAATATTGTGAGCTGTGAGGTGGTCATAATTGACTGAAAATGAGTGTAAATTAATTTTATTGAGGTTAATAATACTCTAGGAACAAAAAATGGCTAAAATTATGTGATTTTAGCTTTTTTTGCAAATTTTTTGAAGAAAAAAAATCAGTCACGACGGTTTGGCTAAACCAAAACCGGCTGACGAATTAGAACCAAAACCAGCAAAAATGTTCCTGCACACATCCGTAATAAATAGGCAACACAGAGACTGAGACATAACAGTACACTGTGTAAATACACAATTAAAATAGAACCATAAGGAAAATGTGGTTAATCTACAAGTCCCATCATGGCCTGTCAAAATATTTTCAGACTCCTGGTTCCACAACAACTGTTAAGTCATGGTCATGACACTTAATGCAGAGGTAATTTATCTGTAGTTCTCAAGACTCTGATCAACACAGTCCTAGCATACTCTGTAATGGAATGTTGAGATATACTTCACACCAAATCCCAGAATACTCTGTAATGGAATGTTGAGATATACTTCACACCAAATCCCAACATACTCTGTAATGGAATGTTGAGATATACTTCCTACCAAGACCCAGCATACTTTGTAAAGGAATGTTGAGATACACTTCCCACCAAATCCCAGCATACTCTGTAATGGAATATAGAGATATACTTCACAACAAAATCCCAGCATACTCTGTATTGGAATGTTGAGATATACTTCACAACAAAATCCCAGCATACTCTTTATTGGAATGTTGAGATATACTTCCCACCAAGTCCCAGCATTCTCTGTAAAGAAATGTTGAGATATACTTCCCACCAAGTCCTAGCATACTCTGTAATGGAATGTTGAGATATACTTCCCTTCCCACCAAGTCCTAGCATACTCTGCAATGGAATATAGAGATATACTTCACACCAAATCCCAGCATACTCTGTAACGGAATATTGTGTGTGAGGGGGTCTCAAGTAGATAGGAGTGATCTATTTTATTTGTTTTGTTCCCCACAATTTTTTATGCCAGCCCTGCAGGAGGGCCCCCATAGCTCTTCAGCCTTGGGACCCCAAACTCCTTAATCCAGCCCTGACTCTCCTTCTCTGTGCGAATACTCATTGCCACCTAGTAACCTCCTATTCAGCCATATTTGAGAAGAGATCAAGATGCAGGTGAGGCAGTTTGATAAAAATCACAAGATCCCTCCACATTTGGGATTGCGAGCAACTCTCAGGCCCTAAGTCACATTACCATGCTAGTACACAATATGCAGTGTAATGTAATGAAGTGCCATATACACAAAAGAGAAACATGTTTTGACTGTTATTAATCAATGTAATAGTGAAATTTTCAATATCAGATTAAATAAAATACAAATATCTCCACAAATTCAATGCCAATCTTCTTTCCTGCAATAGTCCATATGGAAAGGACAAACAAGTAAAGCCAATAGATGGCTGCGCCTAGATATAAGAAACACCAATGACTTTAGTACTTTGGGCCTGATTCAGTGGTGGACGGAAATCCAGCCATGCCTGAAATTCCATATGCAGTGGTTCTGCGAAAATATGGTAATGCCACAGCTGCTAGGATTTGTACAGAGACACTTACCGGCTGCATCTCTAATAGAGATGTGTGCCGACCCCCGTGTTTTGGTTTTGATTTTGGATCTGGATCTCCCCTGGTTTTGGATCTGATTCTGGTTTTGGATTTTTTTCCTTGGTGTTTTGTTTTTAGATTTTGATTTTGATTTTGGATCTGTATTTTTTCCAAAAAAATTATATAAACAGCTAAAACCACATATTTTGGACCTGTTTTTGTTCCTATATTATTATTAACCTTAATAACAAGCATTTTCAGGCATTTCTAGGCATTTTTAACCACCTCACAGCTCACAATATTGATTGTACTATTTTTCACCAATACAGGCCAAAGGCTGCAGCGAGCTGGCTGGCTAAAGTAAGCAACAGAGCAGCAGCACAAATGCACAGCAATTTAAAAAAATATAGGACATCTATGAAACATTGCCACACAGCAGTGGCAGACAGAATGGCAGTTTAATAAACTATAATAATGTCAGTCGGCAATGCCCCAAATTGTGCCAAATGTAACGGAAAGAGGTGCAAGATGGAGATGTCCCTCCCACCCACTCTTATGTGGGATAGTAAAAAGGACATGCACAGTTTAACAAACCAAGCACTTTAGTCACTAGGACTGACACTTTCGTCTCTGAACTCCTTGGTTTGTTTGGGCCGCCACAAAGCATTTTTTGGAAGGACTACCTTCAATTATTAAGGAGGAGGTTGATGATGAGGGTGTTGGTGGTGGAGATTGCATGTGCTGGTCCAAACTGCTGGTAGCTGATACTGGACTGCATGTTATTAATTTACAAATTATAATTTTGTTAAACAAATTGAATGAACTCGCTGCAAATGACATAACAGGGAGGAGGTGCCTAGATGGTTAACGTCCCTTCCTCTGCTAACTTTGGCTTTACAAATGGAACAGATGCCTTCACAACTGTTGTCAGAATTTAGATTCAAATAATTCCACACCCAAGAAATTGCTTTTCTGGCTGTCTTTTTATCATTAGCAAGAACTGCTGCCACTGGTGGCTGATTTACGCAAACCACATCTTTATCATCAACATCCACATTAGCATCAGATAGGACACAAATTTCCCCTTCATCCTCCTTTTGCACTTCCTCCATACTATCATCCTCAATTTTTTATTATTTCACCATCTAATACTAACACAGCCATCATGGCGTCAGTGATCCGCTGTGAAACTGGGTGACAACTGTTAAACTTACTTCCTCTATCAAAAGACTGTGTAATAGTCAATAGTTTTTTAAAATTACTACTAGTAGTAGTCTTCTTGGTCCCTTTCTGGGATGAAGATCCACCCCCAGCAGCAGCAACAGGTGTAGCACTCAAGGATCCTTCGGAAGAATCACGGATAGTAGAGGAGTCAGTCATGCTTATGAAATTGGATGCAGGACTACTTCCAATCATGAATGAGGATGTTGATGATGATGCAGGTGTTGGTGGTGGAGACTGCAGGTGCTTGGATCTAGATAGAAGGGAGCAGCCAGGTGACACTGGACTGATAATTCCACACATGAGAAGTTGATTTTTTGGTCCTTTGCCCAGGCATGGCAACAATGGGATTTTTCCCACCATGGGCAACAACTGTTGCCTGATTTACAGTTTTTACACAAACATCCTCTCCAACAGCGGGATGATGACGTTTTGCCTCGTTTTCAGATCCGAGGCCGACTCGTATCTGCCTCAGATCCCCGAAGTTCGGGTGGGTCCGGTTCTCAGGGAACCGGACCTGCTCATCTCTAATCTCTAGAATCCACTGCTCGCAAACAAAGATGCACCATAGGTCGTATCATCCTTACCCGGAGTAAGTCTATGTTTGCTCAGAATGTCCATTGCAATTCATCCTTTGGAGCCTCTTAAACTGCGTACACAGATGCAATCGCAGGCTGTGACACCCCTCAAAATTGTCACAACATGCTTGCGTTTGACTTGCCATCCATGTTACCTCCCACAAACGGTCACTTACTGCCACTCTGCATCCGTCCTCACTGCGACCGTTGTTGGTAATCATACTTGGATCATGCACAGTGCGACTCATACACATGCGCAGTACAAAAATAATAGCTTGACTACACAAACTTCGTCATTACGTCCACCTCTGAATCAGGACCTATATACTGGAGGACTCAACCCACAGAACGCAAAATATAGGCCCTCATTCAGAGCCGTACGCTCTGAGCAGAGCGCACGCTCTGAAAGAGGGCCGGGCTCCATTTTCATGGAGCGTCCTCCTGGACGCTCGTATAGCTGTGGGTCACCACCCACAGCCTATACGAGCGTGCAGTTTGATGGCCGCGATGGTCGAGACCATCGCGACCATCGAAACTGCGAGCCGGAGCCTGCGGTTGAGGTTTTCAACCGCAAGCTCCGGAGTGATTTTGGCTCTATCAGAGCCAAAATCACTCCCACTGACATCACTAGTGATGTCAGTGGGCCGGCTTCTGACGGGAGGCGTTCCCGTGGGAACGCCCCCGTCAGGGAGGCACGCCCCCGGCACGCCCACCAAAGGGGGCGTGCTGTCAATCAACATTGACAGCACGCCCCCTTTGATCGGACACAACGAGCGAAGGACTTTCCTTCGCTCGTCGCGTCTGGCGCATGCGCACGACGGAGCTCCCTCCGTCGTGCGCATGCTCAGTGCATAACATCGACCCACTTGCGAGCAGACAGCCGCTCGCGAGTGGGTCTGAATCAGGCCCATAATCCGCTAGATATGCTGCTGCAGGTCATTATCATTGCATATTTTTGTCCGACCCTTAAGTACCTCCAGGGACACAACCAAGATTATTTCACAATTAGAGGAACATGTTCTTACTGTATTCAGCTTAGACACATCCGCCTCTGTCCCACTTTTCTAGGTGTTATGGGACGCAAACCTACGGCACACAAAATCTACATAGGGAATCGGATGCATTTTTGGTGCTCCTGCACAGTATTGAAATTAGTACTGGAGTTCAACGATGATTGGTCTATAAAGATGACATCATGGGAGGGATGTCAGAGTACAGAAGGGTAACCTCAAATCAGGGGCATCAGAACAATTTTATATGGGGGGCAAGAAATAATTTAATATTGGTGTGCTCCACCCTCACCCTCTTCCTCCTTCCTCCACCTGTTGCTGGGTGGCGCCAGGTCAGTAGCATGGGGAGGAGGAGGCTGGCACCACGGAGGAAGGGAAGGGCGGGATCACCAGGGAGCAGGAGGCAGGAGCTGTGCATTATAGCAATAGGCTGCACTGCCCGAAGGATGAGGTGTATTGTGCGGTCTTTTATCTTAAAGACCGCACATTACACCTCCCCCTCCTCCATTCAGTGCAGGGGCTTTGCAGCCTATTGCTATAATGCATTGCTCCTGACTGTCTACAGCCGCTGCTCCACTCAGGGCCGTAGAGAGCTCTGCCGGGCCCAGGTACAGAGAGGTGTGTGGCCTAATCGCGGGAGGCATGGCCACGCCCCCTTGTAGAATATAAAAAATAAACACTTTTCCAGTGCTGGAGAGGGGGGCGCTGTGAGCCCCTCAGCCTGGCGCAAAGCCAGGGGGGGCGCAGTCAGTGTGATCGCTCCCCCCAACAGGCACAGTAGACTGCTGTGGCTGCTGCTCAGCTGCCACGAGCAGTCTCCCACGCTGTGTGCTGAGCTGCTGTGTGGGAGAGAGAAGGGAGGGGGGGCGGTGCCGGGCCCCTCAGGAAGCCTGGGCCCGGGTAAACAGTACCTGCTGCCCCCCGTTCTCTGTGCCCATGGCTCCACTGGCGCCTTAGAATTGTTGCCCCCCCTGTTCCAACGCCTATGCCTCAAACCAAATAACATTTACACAGTCTGTGTTCAGCATACATAAAGAGCTGTGTAGTGGGGCTACACTGTAAAGGTAATAGGATAATAAAGTAATTTGTATTATTTTCTGCCGCAGTAGAAAACAATATAGAAAGTACAGTATATGATTATGGTATCACGCATTTAAAATTTACTATCAGCAATTTCTTTAAGAAGGGAGATTTCCAAGGAAAGAGAAAAAAAAGGTGCCACTCAGCAGCAAAGTAGATTAAATATCTAATATGTTAGTCACACAGCATTAGATGCAATTGGATTCACTGCGAAGGGGTCATAGAATTTGCTATAGGTTTAGCCCATCCGAGAAAATTCAACCATACTTAAAATCATTAGCTTCAGAGCCATTGATGAGCTGCTAGACGTCAGTGCTCACTCATGGAACCACCATGGCATCAAACGCACAAAAAAAGGAACCCATCAGCAACCTACTTTTCATAGGAGTTGAGGGAAATGGCTCTGAAATGGAGAATAGTGTGAGAACAAGGACAGCATCAAAAGGAGAGAAAATAAATCACTAGCATGAACTATGTGATGCACAAAACCATGAAGGCAGAGTTTATTTTAATAAGAGATCCTGAGATTTCCTAACTGCTCATATCCAGCAGAAGCGGAAAAACCCCTACTGTCATACTAGAGCTTTCCCATGTTTGTCCTGTGTCCTGCTGGAGTGTTCAAGATCTGGTTTCCAGCACAAGTGTTGTCTGCAACTCCCATCTGCTATTGGGCAAATATACAAATACTGATGTTTGTCTAGGAAAAATAGCATAATATACACTTTTTGGACCTTTCATTGTATCTGATGCTGCAAATAGTTGAAAGAGAGAGAAAGTCACAATATTTATCTTTCACAATAAGTGCAGTAAAACATGCAATGAAAACGACAGTATTCAGGGTTCCTGTAAGAAATTATTTGTAAGAAAGGCATTCACATTAAATAGCAGCTCTGTGATCTGTCACTGACTTTGTCCATTGGTCTTTCAAAAACAATTAGGTTGGTGACAAGAGCCAAAAATTTAAACACTGACTTCATTACTGTTCCAGGAATAGCATTGGTTGTTAAGGAATCCCCACTAGCGTCCATCTATCAGAGCCACCCGTGTATTCCCAGGTGAAGTAGTTATATTAGTACTTACTCTATTGGTCCAGGCAATTTAAATAGTTTTCCTGATGGATTACCCATGCTGCTGATAGTTCCTGCTATGTTGTAGTGACCTGTGCTGCTGAGATCTACCTCATTGCTGGATACTGGTTCTGTATATTGCTTATCTGTTACTGACATTGGCTATCCCTTTCACTATGTATTTTCTGCTGCCAGTCCCTTTCCTTAGAACATTGACAGTTGTTGTGTTTTCTCTTACCCTGACCATGGCTTGTATTACTGGGTTTATTTACTTGAATATTATTTTTACACTATTATTGTGCAGTACTCGGTTGCATAACAACTTGCCATATATTCATCAGTAGGGGTTATTATATTGGGTATGCAGTCGGGAAGCCGGCTGGAACTAATCCCAACAGCCGGCTTCCAGACTGTCATATCCTGGCAAGGGTCTAAAGTAGGGATGAGCGGGTTCGGTTCCCTGAGAACCGAACCCACCCGAACTTCGGGGATCCGGGGCGATCCGAGCCCAAGCTCGGATCTCCCTGTCTGCCCCGGATCCCTCTCCCGAGGCAAAACCTCGAGATCTGCTGTCGGATCTCGATGTTTTGCCTCGAGCGGCCATTTAAAAAAAAATGCCTTTGCCTTTAATGGGCAAAGTGCTGATTGGCTGACAGAGCCGTCTGTCAGGTCACCTATGTAACCTGTAGCATCGGTTCCACCTGTGAAAAAAAACATACTCACCATCTCCTATGCGAGGTTCTGTCCTCTTCGTTCCAAAGTAGGCATCCCCGGACTTGGCAAAAAAAAAAACGAAAACGCGATCCACGAACTTAGTACCGTTCTATAGAAAGGGCTCCCCTGGCTGTGGCATCAGCCCCCCACTAGAAAAAGTCCAGTGCTTGTCCTGGAACATACAGGGGAACCCTACTAATTTTTTTCCCCTGTATTTCCAGAACCAGGACCGGATCAGAGCCCAGAGCTGGTTGCGCAGAATACGGGGGACCCCCTACGTCGTTTGTCCCCATATTTTGGCAACCAGCGCTGGTTCTGACTAGCCCGGTGCTGGTTATGCTTAAGTACAGGGGACCCCTACGTCGTTTGTCCCCTGTATTTAAGCACACCCAGCACTGGGTTACTAATGCCCGGGGCTGGTTGCTCTTTTTTGGGGGGGTGCACGCCATTTTTTTCATTTTTTACACAGGTTTTTTTTTTTTTACCACAGCAGCATGGACGGGTCTCACGGACCTGTCATTGCTCTGTGCCAATCACACAGATGCATGTACCACGGATCTCCCGGGTTCATGCTACATGCAAATGGGCACCATAACGCTGATTGGCTTCCTGTCTGCCACTGCAGTGCCACTCCTAGATGGGCCACGTGTTTGTGCCGCCCACTTGTGTCGCTTAGCATAGTCATCCAGCTACCTCGGTGCAACCTTTTGGCCTAAAAACAATATTGTGAGGTGTGAGGTGTTCAGAATAGAGTGGAAATGAGTGGAAATTAATGTTATTGGGGTTATTAATAGCGTAGGAACAAAAAAAGGCCCATTTTATGTGATTTTAGAATTTTTTTAAATTTTTTAAGAAAAAATCCAGATCCAAAACACAAAACCCAGAACCCAAAACACGGAAGGGTGGTTTTGGCAAAACCAATCCAGATCCAAAACACGAAGAAAGATCCAGATCCAAAACCAAAACACAAAACACGAAAAGTGGCCGGTGCACACCCCTAGTCTAAAGACAGGCGTCGATATGCCGACGCCTGTCATTAGACATACATCGGGAGCCCAATGCCCGACATCCCGATTGAAGGGACACCGGGCACCTCTCGTGGTTAGCCACGGGGGGAGGGGAGGGTTTGGTTTAGGGTTCCCGGGGGGGCTTAGGGTTAGGCCCCCCGGGAGGTTAGGTTTAGGCTAGGGGAAGGGGGTTAGGGTTAGGCACCCCATGGGGAGGTAAGGGTGAGGCACCCCCCTGGGGGACTTCAGTTTAGGCAGCGGGGAAGGGTGGGTTAGGTTTAGGCACTTAGAGGGTAGATTAGGGTTAGGTACTGGGGGGAGAGATTAGGGTTAGGCACCCCTAAGGGAGGGTTAGGGAGGGAATTAGGTTACCTAATACTAACCTGAGGACGATCGGATTTCCACTGCTGCCGGGATGCTGGTGTCGGGATTCCAACCGCCGAACATGTGTCCGGCAGAAAATCATACCAATTCCTTATATTGTAATAAGGCTAGGCGTTATTCTTCTATTATCAGCCTGTGTAGACAATGAGTTGGTAAATCTAAGGACATCGGTTAGTGGTAAATGTAAATGCCTGTGACTTGCTGGCAGCAACGAGTTTCTGGAGAGTCTGCCCAATGTTTTAAAGGGGCAATCATTTAAAAGGCAAAACTGATTTTGCCCTGAGAAATGATTGCCCTTTTGAAACATGGGACAGACTCGACGGAAATTAAATTTACCTCGGTTAGTGTCTTGACTACCTGTAAGCCTAAAATGATGCCCTATTGGTGATAAGCCTCTATAACCTAGAGCTGGTCCCGGGGGCATCTGAGTACCAGTAACCGTGTTAGGGGGAAGAGGTCTACTTTAGATGATAGCTTCTAGTAGTCATTCTAGACGTTTTATCACTTCTCTTTAAGTATTATTCATAACATAAGGAGAGCTACTGTCATATACAAACATGGAAGACAACCAATATAGCTTTTTTGATCAAGTGTATCCAGAAAATCTCTTTTCTTTCATATATGGCACCCAAATTAAATCCAGAATTTTCCCACAAAATAGAATGTCGTTTGCAAAAATCTCTCCTCATGATTTTTTATAATGCTATCTACTACTCCTATCAAAATGCTTTGGACATTACCAAACAACTATAATTCCAATCTCTCAATTTATTATTTACAAGTTTTTAAACTCAAATGCCTTAAAGTTAGATATCTTGGATGAAGGCATTTAGTTATATAGGTTACAAATTAATGATTAGACAATCTGATTGCATGGTATCTAATTGTATGAACTCTGATTGTATGAGATCTGATTGTATGCTATTGTGATTCATAATATTGCACCATTCCTTGGGCTTGTTCTGTTCTGTATTCCAATAGGATAACTTTGGTGACCCTGCAGAAACCATCACACCTTGTGGTTATGGAATATCATTAATATAAAGTTCTTATTTTAATATACTTTAAGTATATTGATGTTTAGTCTTATTTTAATCAGCATTTAATTTGTAGTGTATTGTAGGTAAATACGGCATCTCTGTTGTAAACATAAATTTAATATTATTGGTATAATGTTTTAGATCCCTTTTATTTGCAAAGTTAAGCAATGTAATGTGCTTCTCCTGAAACTCTGTAAGACAAAGGAATTCCAGGATGGGATAGTTTTGGTATGGGTCTCTGACTAATGAAGTTCCGGCTGCTCACACACAAAGAAGAAAGAACTGACCTATCCGATGTCGAGTATATACAGATCCCTGCCTGTATCCAATGATTGTATTCTGTATGGACTATTTGAATATGACCTTATAAATTGTACTGCAGTGACTGTTGGAAGTCTGTGCATTCAGAATTGAAGCCTTGTGTTATGACAACCGTGCATGCATAGTGTAAGGTGGCCGTACTCTATTTATTTCTTTGTGCAAATAAATCTGCTGGATTTTGGAACTCCAAGTAAGCTTAAGCGGACTTCACATTATTTATCGTTAACAGCCTTTTAGTACATTTAAATCAAACCTCCACAACCACCGTCACTGCCCAAAATCTTTTTGAACAAGTTCAAGGTCAAGATTGGCAAGGTCCTGCCAACCCACTATGCCCCACCCATGAATACTGCCTTTCTTCTCAACTGATTACTTCTTCCCACTCCATCTCCAATGTTTTGGCTGAGCTGCTCCATACTTATGGAACTCTATTCTTTCCCTTTCAGACTCTCTCCACCTCTCTACAAAATGTCAAACAGGCTCTCAAGACCCACGTCTTTATCAAAGCCTTCCAGGTCCCATCCTAACCCACTGCTCCATGCTCACTGTCTCTCCCCTCTGTGTGACCCCTGTCTGTCTGCCTCTCCCCTTTGGACTGTAAGCTCTCATGAGCAGGGCCCTCTTTCCTCATATGCTTTTCCTTCCCTCACTTCTACCATCATCACCTCCCCACTACCTACAACAAAACCCAATCCTTGGATTCTGCTGTCTCTGCTGCAGAGACTTCAGTGAAAAATTGTGGAAAAAATTTGGGACATTTTTGATGTACTGTATTTCACAATGTTGACCACTCACTTCTCATACAAACATTGCACTGTTAATGTGTTCAGAATATTATGTAATCCAAGTTCTCATTGTACATTTCTCTGGATCTTTCACTTCCTCCATCAGTTGGAGTACCAAAAGGCTCAACCTTGACCTTAGTATCTAAAACACCTTGCTTGTAAAATGAGTAATCTCCCCTGAGTTTCAGGACCATTACTATGCAGATGACACCCAAATTAATCTAGCAGTTTGGGATCTTTATCCATTGGTCTTGGCACATGTTACTGAAGGTCTATTTTATATTGGATTTCTCTCACCATCTCAAACTCAGACTTTCAAAAGAGCTAATAATATTTCCAATAGTCAATGTGGGACATTTATCAAAGCTTGGAGAGATAAAGTACCAGCCAATCAGCTCTTATCATTTTTAAAACACAGCCAGTAAAGTGGCAGTTAGAAGATGATTGGTTGGTACTTTATCACTCGCCACTTGATCTATCTCCAAGATCTGATACATCTCCCCCAAAGTACTAACCAATCAGCTTCTAATTGTCATTTTACAGGCTGTGTTTATAAAAATTCTTTTGAAATTCTTGCTTTTCCACAGTGGTTTTCTCCCTGTTATAGGCAGCCTAATGCTGCCGGCAGGGATGCAGTTCAATTACCAGGCTCCGAATGGCGGACATCGTAATCCTGATGCTGGAAGCCCAACTCTATACTAAAGATAGGCGTCTAAATATGACGCCTATCTTTAGCCAGACACCCAAATCCCGATGCCCGGCACCCCGTACGATGGTAAGCGGGGACTGTTAGCTGTAAGCAGTGGGGGGGGTTAATTTTAGGCTAGGGGAAAGGGGAAAAGGTTAGGCACCACTGGGGGGAGGTTAGGGTTAGGCACTACTAAGGGAGGGTTAAGGTTAGGAGGGGGAGAGGGGAGCATTAGGGTACTTACCAGCCCCACTTGGGATCCCGATGGTTTGGGCTTCTAGCGTCGGTATTTAGTCAGCCGGCAATACATCTGGCAGCATTACATACCGATTCCCTGACGGCTAATGGAGAAAATTATATGCACATATGCAGCTAACATCCATGTATTTGCATAGTGGTATGAGCCAGTGGGAATTCAGTGATGCCTCCCCATTGCCGGGTTAAGCTAATGCCATCCTGCAATGGTTTTACCCTGCTTCTAAAAGCTAATCTTTTTGCTGAAAAAAGCATAAGCTAATTTGGATAAAAATAAAAAGCAGAGAGCACACACTTGTGTGTAGTTAGAAATGTAAACACTTTACTAAAGTTCAAAAACACATAAATCTAGGTTTAAAACAATAAACTTCACAAAGAGCAGACAATGCTGGTTTCACAGTTCATTAGCAGCAGCATGTATCTGAGGGCCTGATTCAGAGCCGGACGCTCTGACCACAGCGCTCGCTCTGAAGCAGGGCCCTCCTACCTAAAAATGGAGCGGCCTCCTGGCCGCTCGCATAGCTGCGGGTGACCACCCACAGCTTATGCAAGCGGCCAAAAAGATGGTCGCGATAGTCAAGACCATCGCGACCATTGGGCTTGCGATGAGACCCTGCGGTAGGGTCTCGCTGCCGCAAGCCCAGGAGTGCTTTTGGCTCTATCAGAGCCAAAAGCACTCCCACTGACATCACTAGTGATGTCAGTGGGGCCGGCCCCAGATGGTAGGCGTTCCCATGGGAACGCCTCCATCTGGGCAGCAACGCCCCGGCACGCCCACCAAAGGGGGCATGCTGTCACTCACCATCGACAGCATGCCCCCTTTGGTACGAGACCCATAGCAACAGCTTGGCTGTCGCTATGCGGGTCTCACGCATGCACACGACGGAGCTCCCTCCGTCGTGCGCATGCGCACTAGGGCACCATCAACGCTTGCGAGCGGGTCTGATTTAGGCCCTGAGTTCACAGCCTCCTCTCTGCAGTTAAGAGGTTCAGTCTCACCAGAATCACCAATGTATGATGTATTGGTGTCATGGAGTGATTCTGGTGAGACTGAACCTCTAACTGCAGACAGGAGGCTGTGGACTCAGATGCATGTTGCTGCTGCTGCTGCTGCTGCTGCTGCTGCTGCTGCTGCTGCTGCTGCTAATGAACTGTGAAACCAGCATTGCCTGCTCTTGGTGAAGTTTATCATTTTAAACCTAGAGTTATATATTTTTGAATTTTGTTAAAGTGTACAGAACAGACGTGCTCTGTTCAAGGGTGCAGTGTTGTCGGGCTGGGGCTGCAGTACATAAAGTAGAGGTGTTGCTGTGTTACTGTTGTCCTGTCAATCAAGGGGCTAGGGCTGCAGTTCATAAAGGGGTGCTGTGTCATCCAAGGGTGCTCTGTCAATCCAAGGGTGCTCTTCCCCAGTGTAAAAAAAAATAAAAGTTCAAATTACTAATTATCATTCCAAAAATATATATATATATATGTTTTTGTGTGTGTGTGCTAGCTATGCTATTATTGTTCGGTGACACTACCAGCCAGTCCGCAGTTTATCATCCACGTATTTGTGACTCTGCTGGTGGTCTGTCTGCTCTTCACAGGGGTGCTTTGTTGTCCATAAAGGGATGCTGTGTTGTTCATCAAGGGGTTGCTGCCTCGTCCAGGGGTGCTCTTCATCAGTGTAAAAAAAATTATTGTTCGGTGACACTGCTGGCCAGATCACAGGGGTGATCACTCTGAAGGGGTGGCCAGATCACAGGGGTGATCACAGGGGTGATCACTCTGCAGGGGTGCTTTGTTGTTCATAAAGGGGTGCTATGTTGTTCATCAAGGGGCTGCTGCCTCGTCCAGGGGTGCTCTTTCCCCCCCAAAAAAAATAAAAGTTAAATAAAATTAGCATTCCACAAAAAATAAAAAATATATATTTTTTCAGGTTTTTTTGTGTGTGCTAGCTATGCTATTATTGTTCGGTGACACTGCCGGCCAGACTAAAGTTTATAATCCACATATTGTGCTACTATAAGTCATAGCGCAGTGTGTTATTCTTATTCATAAAAAATACTGTGACACTGTGAGTGGTAGCAAAGTGTGTTATTCTTTCCTTCTTATTCATAAAAAATATTGTGACACTGTAAGGGGTAGCGCAATGTCTTATTCTTATTCATAAAAAATCTTGTGACACTGTAAGTTATAGTACAGTGTGTTATTATTTCTTATTCATAAAAAATCTTGTGACACTGTAAGTGGTACTGCAGTGTGTTATTCTTTTCTTATTCATTAAATATCTTGTGACTGTAAGTGGTAGCACAGTGTATTATTTTTTTCTTATTCATAAAAAATATTGTGACAATGTAAGTCATTGATACCTTAGTGTAATATTCAAAATTGGTACAAATTGATGTGTGTGCTGTACCCTACTTAATTTATGTTTGTTGATATGGAGAATGATCAGTTGAGAGGAGAGCAGGAATCACATACTAGTGCTGGAGCTGCTGCCAGTGCCACCAGTCATGACGATACTAGTCCCTCTACATAATCTACTAAAGCCAATGCCAAAGGGCATACAGGGCTTATGTCAGGGCATCTAAAATCAAAGAACCAATCTTTTACAGTGGTAAATAAAAAAACATCAAAGGGAAAGTTAGCTGCAGAAAGACATAAAATTGGCAATATGCCTTTCACCACATGAAGTGGCAAGAAAAGGCTAAGGCCTTGGCCTTTATTTATGACTGGTGGTTCTGCCTGTTTTGATGATGTTAGCACAAGTTGACATGCTGACATAGAAATTGAGGATGCTTCTGTGGAAGTGCAACAGGATGAGTAGGATATTTGTGGAGCTGACGCTAATGAGGATGTTGATGATAAGGATGTTGTTGATGAGGATGTTTGTGTAAATCAGGCACCAGTGGAAGAAACAGTTGTTGCCCATGATAATGAAAATCCCATTGTCATGTGTGGAATTATTTCTACCCAAATCCAGACAACAATTATCAAGCCATCTGTACCCTTTGTATAGCCAGAGTAAGTAGAGATAGGAACCTCAACCATCTAGGAACCTCCTCCCCGTTACATCATCTGCAGCGCATCCATCCAAAAAGTTATTTCAAAATTCAGAAACTTTGGCTAAAAAAGTACCAACAGGCAGTCCAGCATCAGCTAGCTCCCTTCTCTCTGCTAGAGCTAAGCACCTGCCATCTTCATCACCAACACCTTCATCAACAATATGAATCATGCAATTGGTTTGTTTGGGCCCCCACAAAACAATATACCAATGGGCAGTTGACATTGCTGGCAATGCGCTCTGTGTGCACAAACTGGCTTTACAGAGGCAAGATGTTGTCGCCATCATCATTCAATTCCTCACACTCATCTGTATGTACATCATCTTCACACAATATTAATTTGTCCCTGCTGGAATCCACAAATACAGATGCCTCTGCAATTTTTGGCTTTGTAATTGGCATAGAATTTGTAGTTTATTTCAATGGACATCATCTTTTCCACATTTTGAGGAAGTAGCCTCCTATGCCGATCGCTGACAAGTTTCCTGGCTGTGCTGAAAACTCTTTCTGAGTACACACTGGAGGGTGGGCAGCTCAAGTAAAGCAAAGCCAGTTTGTGCAAGGGCTTCCAAATTGCCTTTTTTTCCTGCCAGAAGTCAAACAGACTGTCTGACATGCCTATTTGGACTCTATCATTAAAAAATGTAAAATAGTCCTCAACCATTCTTTGAATGGTGACCGTATCAGATGGAGTCATGGAAGAGGTCTCATTAATTGTAGGCAATTCTTTTAGACCTGACCAGATGTCAAAACTTATTTGTGTTGACTCATGCATCACCAGTGGGTCTTTTGGAAAAGTTTAGTTTTTTCTTGGCAAATGCACTTGCTGGAGAAACTAAAGTAGAAGCCATCACTGCATCACATGCCACTTGAGCTGACAATTTGCTTACCAACAGCTCTTTGCATCTCTTCAGATCTGTGTCCATTGGGGAGAAAGACACAACGTATGACTTAAACCTAGGTTCCAGCATGGTCATTAAAATGTATTGATCAGATTGTAAGACCTTGACAATCCTTGGAGAGAATAAAGGACTTGATCTAAAAGTCTGACCTACTTAGCGGAATCGCTTCATTTGAGCTCCTCCTTCAGTTTCTCAAGCTGCTTTTCCAACAGTCTAATTAGGAGAAGTACCTGACTCAAGCTGGCAATGTCTGAACTCACTTCACAGGTGACTACTTCAAAGGGTTTCAGCACTTTTCACAACATGGAAAGTATTTTCCACTGAGCTTGAGCAAGGTACATTCCTCCTCTTCCTATGTCATAGTATGCTTTGTAGCTTTGGATGGCTTTTTGCTGTTCCTCCATCTGCTGAAGCATATAAAGGGTGGAGTTTATCCTTGTAACTACCTTTTGCTTCAGCTTGTGGCAGGGCAAATTCAACATTTCTTGCAGGTGCTGCAATCTTCTACATGTGCCTGTGAATGGCAAAAATGTCCAGACATTTTTTGGTCCACAGAAAGCATCTCCTGCATGGCCCTGTCATTTTTAAAAAAAAATTGCACCACAAAGTTGATTGCGTGAGCAAAACATGGGATGTGTTGGAATCCACCCTGCTGTAATGCTTTCACAATATTGGTGGCATTATCAGAAATCACAAATCCTGAGGAGAGTCCAAGCGGGGTAAGCCATTTTGCAATGACTTCCCCGAGTTTTGCTAAAAGGTTGTCAGCGGTATGCCTCTTAGTGAAACTGGTGATACACAGAGTAGCCTGCCTCTGAATGTGCTGCTGTTTCTTAGATGCTGCTTTTGCTGCTGTTGGTGATGCTGAAGTCAATACACCCACCCAGTGGGCTGTTACAATTATATAATCTTGCATTTGCTCTGTCAAGCTTATCCACATATCTGTGGTTAAGTGGAAAGTGGGTACATCAGCATTATCAAGGCCATTAATTAAGGTTTTTTTTAATGTCCCTGTACAGGTTGGGAATTGCTTTTCTAGTGCAGTAGAATCTAGCTGGTATTTGGTAGCAGGGATGCAGGCCTCACTTAACTGTCTAAAACCCACTGCATTGGTGGATATTGGACACACATCTAATACCAGCATAGAAGTTATGGCATCAGTGATCCGCTGTGCAACTGGGTGACTGCTGTCATGACTTGCTGGGTGACACCCTTGCAAAGTTCTGTTTAAAAGTCAATTGTTTTTTAAAGCACTACCTGTAGTCTTCCTGGAAAATCCATTCCCAGCAGCAGCAGTAGGCATAGCGCTCAAGGATTCTGCTGGGGCAAGGACTGATGTGAATGATTTAAATATTTTTGTAAATGTCTCCCCTCTTCACCCATAAATTTATTTCAGAATCAAAAAATTAAATTAAATGTATTACTAATCAAATCTTCCTTTCCCTTCCTTCAACTACATACATACTTCAACTCCCTCAGGCCTCTTGAATAATAAAAATGTCTCCTGATGTGCCATGTTGGAAGTTGAACTGCCACAGCTGCTGCAAATCTGACATGCGGTTGCTGAATGCCAAAAATGTCCAGAAATGTTTATGGCTAAAGATAGCATCTCCTACATGCCCTTTTAATTTTAAAAAATATTCTGAACCACCAAGTTGATTTTTTGTGCAAAACATGGGACATATTGTTCATCCATGGTCTCCCCTCCTCCCTCATAAATTTGCTTCGGAATCAAAATATGAAATTAAATTTACTACCAATCAATCATTTATGTCCCTGCCTTAAACTACATACATACTCCATCTTCCTCAGGCCTCTTGATTAATGAAAACATATATTTCCTTATGTGCCATGTTGGAAGTTGAACTGCCATGTGTTGTGCTGCCCACTGCTTTCGCTTAACTAAGTCACCCAGCTAGCTTGGTGCAAATTTTGGGCCTAAACTAGATGAAAACAATATTGTGAGCTGTGAGGTGGTCAAAATTGACTGGAAACGAGTGGAAATTAATGTTATTGAGGTTAATAATACTGTGGGAACAAAAAAAAAGTCCAAATTATGTGATATTAGCAGTTTTTATACATTTTTAAAAAAAATCCAGATCCAAAACCAAAACACGCAAGGGCGGTCTTGGCAAAACCAAATCCAGATCCAAAACATGAAGGAGATACAGATCCAAAACCAAAAACAAAACATGGGGGTCGGCGCACATCCCTATTATATATACTAGGGATGTGCTCTAGACCATTTTTGCTGGATTTGGATTTGGCTCTGATTCATCATCTGGCTTTGGATTTGGATTTGCCAAACTGCCGTGACTGGTTTTGGTTTTGGATTTTTTTTTTAAATTGCCTAAAAAACAAAAATCACATAATTTGGGCTTTTTTTTGTTCCTAGAGTATTATTAACCTCAATTACATTAATTTCCAGTCATTTACAGTCATTTTAGACCACCTCACAGCTCACAATATTGTTTTTACCATTATTGGCCAAAGACTGCAATGAGCTAGCTGGTTACTAAGCGACAGAGCAGCGGCACAGGCACAGCAGTATAAAACAGATCTATGAAACATTGCCACACAGCAGTGACAGAAATGAAAGGTATTGTAAGATGGAATTGTCCTTGGGCCTTCCCACTCACCCTTATGTTGGATATTAAAAAAGACATGCACACTTTAACAAACCAAGTACTTCAGCGACAGGGACTGCCACTTTTGTGGCTGAAGTGCTTGGTTTGTTTGGGCCCCCACAAAACAATCTACCAATCGGCTTAAGGCAACAGCTCTACAGTGGCAAGATATCACCATCATTGCCATCCTCACCCTCACCCTAAGTTTTTTTTAAACTTTTTTTTTACTTTTGTTGCGTTAACTTGTCACGGTACTTGTGTGCTATAAACATGCAGCATGCCCAAGGAGTCACAGTTCTTGTATACACAGTGGGCTATGACCCAAGAAGTCACAGTGCTTGTATACACAGTGGTCTACGGCCCAAGGAGTCACAGTGTTTGTATACACAGTGGGCTACAGCCCAAGTAGTCAAAGTGCTGGTATACACAGTGGGGTATGGCTTGCAGAGTCACAGTACTTGTATACTGTACACAGTGGGGTATAGCACAAAAAACTTTTTTCTTAACTTTTATTACTTTTTTTACTTTTTTAAACTTCTTTTAACTTTAACATCTGTATTTTTTACTGCAACCTGGAATTAATTATCTTATCACAGATGAAAAAATAAATTGTTAATTTCTGTCAAATCTGGTGAGTGCTCCTTGTAACTGCCCTTTTTAATGTGTGGATCAGAACAACTGTGGATATTTGGATTTATGTCCAAGAGGATCACCCCAGTGATTAAATCCGGATTAAGACATGAATGCAGAGCTATATGACTGTATATATATATATATATATATATATATACTGTACATATATGTACACACATAATTTCCTGATGTATGACTTTTTACCCCCTCTTGAGGTGCAATCATCTTGAGAGAATTTAGCACTTTTCATGAGCATGCTATAGACTGTATATACATATATATATATGCTATATGACTGTATATACTGTATATGTATATATATATATATATATATATATATATACTGTACATATATGTACACACATAATTTCCTGATGTATGACTTTTTACCCCCTCTTGAGGTGCAATCATCTTGAGAGAATTTAGCACTTTTCATGAGCAATAAGGCCGCAGTTATATGGTTAAGCTCTTCCTGTGTGGATGCATGCAATAACGCGGAAAAGATAACAATTACAGTGCAACTTGAAAAATGTTTGTGTTTTCTCACATCATTCTTCTTGTTTTCTTGCTACGAACTCTGAATAAGTCTCTTACTCTTACGTTCTGCACATTTCATATTAAAATGTCCTGATGTGAAGTTAAAGTTGGGTGAAGTGAACTGTGTTGCCCATTCCTCTTCTGTATGTGAAGAGAGTCTGTGAACTTGCCTACCTTATGGACCATCCCTCTGGGAGATCCCTGATGGAAGGCTACAGGACAAGTGCACTTGGCGAATCGCATTGTCACATCCCCACTGCGCATTGTTGAATTACCTCACTTTGAATGAAGCCCAAGTGGGATCTGGGAGTGTGGCCTATGAGTAGGCAATGATGTGTGAACGCCTACTCACTGCCACCATAGAGTAGAGGAGCTCCTTTTGTGGCCTGAACTTAATATTAAAAATATTGCATTTCATAATTTCGCTAAAAGACTATTGACATCATTGAGGTATCAGGGATTTAGTTATTTTACCAGTTCCTAGTGATTCGATTTGTTGATTGAGCCCGTGAACAAATTTGTCAAGTATGAGAAGATGCATGATAGGCGTGAAGTAGTTAAAATAATCTAAACGTTTATGGAGGATAATTTTAAAACAAAAAAAAATGCTAAAGAACTATTTGACATTTCTTGTGTATGTTTGTAGACTATAAAATCTTATGTTTCCAACATCTAGGAGATTATTTTCCTTTCTAAAACTGTTTGAGGCCTAGGGAAGCACTTAACGTTTCTGCTATCCTCAGCCAAGCAACACATAGTGTGGGCGATGTATAAACACGGAGCCTCTCTCTTTGACCTGCGCTGCTATGAGCTGGGAGAGGATTGTTAGTTTATGTGAGAGAAAATAGCACGGGTTTGCTTGAACAAAAAAAAAGAGGTAGTGGATTAGTTCATTGTGAAAATCTCAATACTAAGGGGAATTAGCCATAGATGTAGGCACTTAAAGAGTACTCTGATGCTGGGGCTTATCCCAGATTTTGAACAATCAACATTTGAATATCAACAGTGTTTTGCAACTTTATGCACAAATGTATAAACTTTCCTTCTTTTAAAAACACCACAATCCTTGGAAATTTCTCTCCAGAAAAAAAAATCTGGATGGCTAGAGGCAACTAGTAAATAATTCAAGTCCAATTTGTGATATGCAAGAGCCTAACTGGTTTTCTTGTCTTAATAGTTATTATAGACACACAAGGAAAGGGAGATTTTCTCTTGCTTTATTTTCATCTACTGTACTGTAGGTTTGCTTTTTGAAAATTGACTTAATTTGTCATGGCTGGAGGAAGCTTATCACCTGAACTAGTATTTTCTGTCTATTTTTTTTTATGCCGCCCTCTACTCCTCACAATTCTTTATGTTCTTTTTTTTGTTATCCTTTTTCAAGTCATTTTTTCTTGTTATCGGCTGTAATTTTGTTCCTCGCAGTTTCAGTCTCTTTGTTTTACCCTTTGAGTGCCAGAGGAAATTCAGTTTTAACTACAGAAAAAGCATGCTGTTAGATTAGCATAAGGTGAGATTTTAATATATCCTTGAAAAAGTTTAGACAAGGAATCATGCAGTAATTCAAAAGCAACTTGTTACCTTATGCATCCACACAACAATCAACTTTATTCCATTACGTTACAATCTTATATGGCAGCTGATTCCGTCGCATTGTTTGTTTTGTTCCTTTGTGAAAATGTACCTTAAAAAATATAACAAACACACAAATAACACTACTCAACAAAATTTAAAAAATCTCTGCATCTGGAATGTAAATATGTGTTTTCACCTAATTTAGGGATGCTGAATTCAGTGGAAAAATCAGATTTTCTCTATCACGTCATATTTATTAGATACACGCAAATAACAAAAGCTGTAATAGCTACATCTGAAAAAAGCAAGATAAGTGAAGATTTCAATTACTCTCTATATAATTTAAATATTCTCATCGCATTTATAAAATACTAATAAAATTACAGAAATGCTCAAAAACTGCAGAAACTAAACTTCAGAAACTCTTAACAGTCCAAATTAGCCTGTAATGTAATTGTTAATAAAAGATAAAGTCGCTTTGCTTTAGGGAAATAGGATGTTGACGCATTTGTACAGTGTCTCATTGGTCTCTCTAAGGAACCAGCAGCAGTCCCCCATCATTGCAGGGTCCCAGTGTCCTTGGTAGCTATGTTCCATTGTTGGATTGTCTTGGTGAAAACGTCTCCCTGTATATCACATACACTACCCAGGTTGTCAGGGAAAAAGTCTAGATGGGAATGTAAAAAGTGAACTTTAAGTGACATTCCCATATTCTTGTAGTTATCCTGTAGTTCATTAACAATGGACACGTAGTTGGCCTCTTTTCCGTTCCCCAAGAATCCACGCACAGCAGCCTTGAAGGAGGACCAAGCAGCAGACTTAATTTCCTAATTTTAGCATTAAATATTTAATCTGTAAGCTTATTTGGGGGCCAATAAATATGCCTTTATTTTAGCTTTGCTTTGCTTAACTTCGAAAACGTTTCCTTCAGATAACTGAAAGACTGGCCTTCACAAAATTCTTCATTGGGCCCAACTTAATGTGAAGCGGAGGTAAAATTATTTTATGCGGCTCAACCCACGGACTGTACTTGACTTTTTTCTCTCTCTGGTCACTTCAGAAAACAGCAGTACTTTGGGACTCCACGTTGCAGACCTAACAGCAGTGCAACGACCTTTAAGTCACAACAAAGATTCCATCCATAATCCTTATACTTGATTCCCTCCAACAACATAGCCATACTTTCATAAGTTCTTTCATGATTACGGCATATGCCAGAGGTACTGAAGGGAGTTTG